>JARCFY010000002.1:162914311-163309311 GCA_029233225.1 Lepidodactylus listeri
TCAGAGTCCAGTTCAAAGATTTCAAGGGAAAGCTGGACCTTTTAGTGGTAGAAGGAAAACTGTCCAGCCTGCTGGGACTAGCCTGGTTCGCACCTCTGGGGCTGGGAGTAACAGGGGTTAAGAAGCTCCAGCGTCCAGACTTTCAGAAGGTCTGCGACGAATTTCCCTCCATTTTTGACGGTATGTTGGTGTTATGTACTGACCATGCGATCGCCATGTGCTCCCGTAATGGCGACCACCATGTGGCCAGAGCACATGGCCAAGAAACTACCTGAGCTTCAGCCAGGTAGAACAAAGGCCAGGTGGATTCAAACCGGCCACCAATCCTGTACCTAGGTTTCTCCCAAGGAACCTATGAGATGTAAATAGACTGATAATAGCCTATCAGGCCAGTTGGGCGAGGTCAGGGGATTGTCCCTGACCAGCATAAAAGGAGGGCTTCGAGCCCTGAGTTGTATGCTTCATCCGGACCAGCAAGAAAGATCTAGCTGTTTCACTGTTCCATGGACTCCCGACTCCAATACTTATCAGTTAGGTACCTACAAGGGACTTCCCATCTCCTTGGACCTTGATCCAGCCGGCCGCCCCACCCACATACCTGCCAGGCGGCCTCCCCTAGCCTTCAAACCCAAAACAGAACAAGAACTAGAAAGGCTGGTCGCACAGGGCATCCTGGAGCCCGTCTCCCATGCCCACTGGGAAACCCCGATTGGGACCCCCATGAAATCGAACGGGAACATACAGATTTGCGCAGATTATAAGCGCACTCTAAACAAGGCACTTCAAGACCACTCCTACCCAGTGCCGGTAGTAAGCCACGTCCTGGCCGGACTAGCCGGCTCACAAATATTTGGGAAATTGGACTTGGCGCCGGCCTACCAGCAGCTCCCCGTGGGTGAGGCCACAGCGGAGGCACAGACTATTACGACACACAAAGGGGCTTTCAGGGTTCACCACCTACAATTTGGGGTGAGCGTCGCTCCAGGTCTGTTTCAGGAGTTGACGGGTCATCTCCTGAGAGGTCTTCCAGGTGTGTTCCCATTCTTTGAGGACGTGCTGATCGCCGCGCCAGACGTCCTGTCCTTCACCAGGCGGCTCCTCTCTGTTCTTCAGCGATTCCAAGACGCCAGCCTGAAGGTGAAGCGGGAAAAGTAGGGCTCCCTCAGTGTGCCATCGGTCAAGTTCCTCGGCATCACCGTGGACACTCAAGGTATCCACCTGACAGCCAACAAGGTCCACACTATCACAGACGCGCCAGCTCCATCATCCAAAGCAGAGCTTCAATCATTTGGGGGGCTCCTCAATTTTTATCACATGTTCCTTCCACACAAGGCGGCCACTGCAGGGCTTCTCCACAGGCTCCCTGATAAAAATGCCAAGTGGGTTTGGGGACCCCACCAATGCACAGCATTCCGGGCTGTCAAGGACCTCCACATCTCGAATGATGTCCTCACGCACTTCAACAAGAGTCTGCCGGTGGTTCTCACATGCGACGCTTCCCCCTACGGCATCGGGGCGGTCCTGGCTCACCGCCTCCCCAGCGGCTGGGAGGGCCCAGTTGCTTGCTACTCGCGGACTTTGCCTTCAACTGAGCGCAACTATGCGCAAATCGACAAGGAGGCCCTAGCAATCGTTGCAGGAGTGAAGAAGTTTCATGGCTTCTTGTACGGTTGCCCTTTCACCATCGCTACCGACCACAAGCCCTTCTTGGGTCTTCTGGCACCGGACCGCCAAACTCCACAGGTGCTGTTGCTGCATGTCCTGAGGTGGTCAATCTTTCTGTCTGGCTATGACTACTCCCTGGTCCACCACCCAGGCAAAGCCATGGGGCATGCTGAGGGCGGCTGTTGCCACCACCACCTCCAGTGGCAGTGAATTCCACATGTTAATTGCTGTTTGGGCGAAGAATAATAATAATAAGAGATTGGATTTATATCCCGCCCTTCACTCACTTGGAGTCTCAGAGCGGCTTACAAACTCCTTTTCCCTTCCCCTCCCCACAACCGACACCCTGTGAGGTAGGTGGGGCTGAGAGAGCTCTGAGACAACTGTCCTTGAGGGAACAGCTGGTACAGAGCTATGGCTTGCCCAAGGTCATCCAGCCAGGTGCAAGTGGAGGAGTGGGGAATCAAACCCGGTTCTCCCAGATTAGAGTCCACGTACTTAACCACTACTCTCCTTTTATCTGTTCCAAATTTGCTGCTCATTTATATCTTGTATTGTGAGGAAGGGAGACAAGTACTTCATTCTCTACCTGCTCTATCCCATGCATAATCTTGTAAACCTCTATTGTGTCACCCCTCAGTCGTCATTTCTCCAAGCTAAAGAGCCCCAAGCGCTTTCACTTTTCTTCATAGGGACGGTGTTCCATCCCCTTCAACATTTTAGTTGGCCTTTTCTGCACCTTTTCCAATGCTATGCTACAATATCTTTTCAGAGGTGCGGTGTCCAGAACTGTACACAGTATTCCAAATGAGGCTGCACCATCGATTTATACAGGGACATCATGACACTGGCTGATTTGTTTTCATCACCTTGATATTTGCTACGAAGTGATAGGATCGAGCCACAGTTCTGAGACAGCAGTGTAAAGGTTTGCAATGCAGTTTAGAGCACTGGACGGGCACTTTTGGCTTTGGGAGGCACTCAGGTAGGCAAAATGACCCAGTCGGGAATATAAGCCATGCACCCAGGGTTGCCAACCTCCAGGTGAGGACTGGAGAGCTCCCTGAATTATAGGCAATCTCCAGACTACATAGATCTATCTCCCTGGAGAAAATAGCTGCTCTAGAGGGTCGATTATGTGGTGTTATACCCCACAAAGGTCCCTCCCCTTCCCAGACTCCCCAAATCTCCAGGTATTTCCTAAGCAGGAAGTGGCAACCCTATCCAGCCCCCACCTGGAGTTGCCAGGTCCCCCCTGGCCACTGGCAGGGGGTGTGGAGGGTTGCTAGCTCCAGGGTGGAAAACTCCTAAAGGTAGGGCTGCCAAGTCAGCCCTGGGGGGCAGGGGATCCCCCGCTAAAGGGGTTCCCGATCCGCCGGCCAGCATTTGGCCGGCGGGGGGAACCCCACCCCCGAAGCCGGCCAGCCCGGACGACGTAATGACGTCACCGGAAGTGACGTCAGCACGTTGGGGGCGTTGCCAGGGCGACACTCTGGCAACGCCCCCAACGTGCTGACGTCACTTCCGGTGACGTTGCTGGGTGCGCGTACCAGAGAAACTCCCAGACAGAGGACTCCCCCCCGCCAGTGAGTTCTGTGAACTTGGCAACCCTACCTGGAGGACTTGGGGGTGGAGCCTGGGGTGGAGAGGGACTTCAGTGGGTTACAGTGTCATAGAGTTCACCTTCCAAAGCATCCATTTTCTCCAGGGGAACTGATCTCTGTAGTCTGGGGTTGAGGTATAGTTCCAGGGGGTCCCCAAGTCCCACCTGGAGGTTGGCATCCCTCTCCCACCAGCACCACGCCAGCTGGTTCAAAACAACCGAGGAAAGCGCCTCCTGTGCAAGCTATTTTTTTGTCCTGTTGTGCGGGTTGTGCGATGGGAAGGGAGGATAGGGCCAGCCCGAAGATAGCGCTGCAGTACACTCAGAAACCATTCGGAGCATTCCAAAAAAGCAAACATTCTTTCGAGCACTTAAGGATGCCGTTCACAATCAGCGCTCTGACTTGCAGTGCAAATGGCACTGGGGCTGGGGCGGTCCCGGTGACTCCTCTTCACCATCACAGCAATTTTTACCACCATCCGCCGCTGCCTGGCGGGTTGTACGGCCCCCAGTGAGCAGTCGGTGGTGCGGAACTCAGCTTGTGAGGAGCCAGAACTGGAGGCGGTGGAATGGTGCAGCTGGCCAGTGCAGACCAAGAGGCGAAGGGGACCGTGAGCAGTTGGCCTGTCGGATCCCTGGCATGGAGAGACTGGGGCTGATTCCGCACTAGTTGTTGCCCCGGCTTCACTCCCCGATAAAATCCGGGGCAGAGCAACAGTTTCACACTCGTTGCTCCGGGTCTGCAGTTGGCCTGAGTGTAATCATTGTTTTCCCCAAATCTTCCGTTTCTGGGATTTTCAGGGGGGTTTTTGCCACAGGAGTGAAGTTGGGGCATTCAGAAGGGGAACTCCGAAATCAGGGTTTCTTGCTCCACCCCTTTAACGCCCCTCTGCTTCTTTCTCTCACCTTTCCCTCCCCTTCCCCGCCCTGGTGCGAGCGGGGGTTTTTTGGTTCCCCGCTTTGTTGCGTTATAACAACACGACATGACATTGATCCACCGTTGACTGGCATTTAAATGTCTTTTTAAAAATGTACTTTTGTTGTTGATGTCTGCACATTTCTGTGTTGCATCTTTTGTTGCACAAAAGTTGTGCCTGAGTCATGCCACTATAAAAATATGTATTGACAGCTTTGAGGCACAGCGCAAGCTGTCCCCCCCACCACCCCCCGGTTGCATTACAACAACACAACATGACACTGATCCATCGTTGTGTGGTTAACATTTTTTGCGGGTCCAATGTATTGCGGGTGGCGTGGTGGTGTGGACACATTTTTTGCAGGGGTTACATGTGTTGTGTTGCATGTTCCCCCTCCATTTCCCATCCCTTTCCCACCCTCCATTTCCCCTCCAACTCTGGTGCAAGCTTTTTTCTTCTTACACGGATGATTTTCGAGGGCTTGGAAGCTCAGATGGCCTATCACGGCTTTGTTGCGTCACAACGTCATAACGCACCTCCGCCTACATTAAAAAAAGGGGGAGACGGGCGGGGGCTCAAGATTCGGGGCAAGGACAGATGCGGAAATGAAGAACCGGCATCAACCCGGGTCAGATTCATGTACTGCGGAAACGCGCACACTGATTCGGATCAATTAAACCCGGGAGGAAAGGGAAGCAAAGCCCTTGTACGGAATCGGCCCGGGACCCTCACTGTTAGGTTCTACACCCTGCTGGCTGAGGAGAAAGCCGCTACCATTTAACGCAGCAGGAGCAGCACTGAGCAATATAGACTACCGCTGGAGGACTAAGCAGTTCCTCATCCTTGGAACAAGACTATCTCCCGTAGGGAAGACCATCATCAACAGCCAGGTGGCTCCTCTGACCCTTTATATTTTTGTATTTAATCTTGCTGCCAAGAGGGGGGGTCAGGGTGGGTAGGGGTCAGTTAGCTTTAATCTTTAATTTTTCAATCTGGGTTAGTTAGGATTTATTGCTATCGTAGGTTAGTTAGGATTTATTACGGTACCTTTTTGCGAGGATAGTTAGGTCAGGTTGTTTGGTCTTGGTTATACTTACCTAGGTTAGTACGGGTCTGTCTGTGGGAGGGGCTGTGAGTGGTGTGCGGGCAGGGCATTGCGGGAGCTACTGATTAGTGATTAGTGCGCAGCATCCCTTTAAGCTATGGGGTTGGCCTGGGGCACTGCACTGCTCTGCGGAGGCCACCACAAATGGTGGAAGCGGGTCTGGGGATACCAGTGCTTCTGGGGAGGGGAAAGTATAGCAGTGGGACCAGGCATGAAGTGAAGGGAAGAGGGCGGAGAAAGAGAGAAGTTCAGCCCTCTTCCAGTCTGTGCCCCATCCCAAGGGTGGCAGACAGTGGGGCTGGGATTAACCCCCCTCCGACATTGGTGTTGTGCAATGCCAGGTCTATAAACAATAAGTCCTCCACCCTGTGAGACTTCCTGGTCAAGCAGGGAGCAGACCTGGCATGCATGACCGAGGCCTGGGTGCAAGAGGGGGAGACAGTGGCTCTCTCCCAAATGGCTCCGCCCGGGTTTTTGGTCCTTCACCAATCACAGACTGAGGGGCAAGGGCGTGGAGTGGCACTTTTCATTCAGGAGGCCTACTCCTACAGAGCGCTCCCCCCGCTTAAACTTGCGGGTATAGAATGCTCTAGTCTGGTGTGGGAAGCCGGGGGGAGTTTGGCTATTTGGGTGGTGTACCGACCGCCCAATTCACCACCCATTAGCCTGTCATTTCTGGTAGAGGCCGTGTCTGGCTGGGCATCGGAGCACCCTCGACTTATAGTCCTGGGTGACTTCAACGTCCATGCCGATGATGCAGCCTCTGGGCTGGCGATGGACCTGGTGTCGGCCTTGGCGGCACTGGGACTCACCCAACATGTAACAGTACCCACACACCAGGCTGGGCATATGCTCAGCTTGATTTTTGTGGCGGGGTTTTTGGTGGATCCGATTACTGCTTTGGCAGTACCATGGTCGGACCATCATGCTCTAAAGGCCCATCTGAATGTGCCACTCAGACCCTGTGTGGTGGTGAGCGTATTTTGGCTCACTCGTGGAGCCAAATGGATCCCCAGCGGTTCCTGATGGCTCTGCAGGATCCCATGCCCCCTGGCAGCTCACTGGATGAGCTGGTCGAGGACTGGCATGGCCGGCTTTCGGCAGCCATCGATGAAATCGCCTCCAGGCGCCCTCAGTGCCCTCATTCTAAGCGGGCTCCCTAGTATACCGGGGAGCTGCGGCAGATGAAACGAGGTCTCAGAGAGACGGTGGCAGCACACCCGCAACAAAGCATCAAGAGCATCTTATAGGACGTTTATGAGAGTCTATGAGATGGCAGTCAAGGCCGCGAAGAGACAGTTCTACGCAGCCACGATTGCGTCTGCAAGCTCACGCCCGGCACAATTATTTAGGACTATTTGGTGTTTAACAGAACTGCCGCAGGGCAGACTAAATGATAGGGAATTGTATATTGGCTGTGAGGCTTTTGTGAGCTATTTTGCAGATAAAATCCTGGTGTTGCACCATGATCTCCCAGCCACAGTTGAGACAGTGAGCAAACTCGAGGCTCCATGCAATTCAGTTGCAGAGTTTTCTGGATGACACTTCCACGCTAGACCCATTTCAGTCTGGCCAGGCCATGGGACGGAGAAGGCGCTAGTCACCCTCATGGACGACCTCCGATAGGATCTGGATCGGGGCGGCACGGCGGTGCTGGTGTTGTTAGATCTGTTGGCTGCGTTCGATACAGTCGACCACTAGCTACTGATCCACTGCCTTGCCAACACGGGGGTTCAGGGGCTTGCCTTGCAATAGCTTGTCTCCTTCCTCCAAGATCGGGGACAGAGAGTGGCGCTGGGGGAGCAGACGTCCCAAGGGGCGGTGCTATCTCCAATATTGTTTAACATCTATATGTGCCCTCTCGTCCAGATTCCTTGGAGGCGCAGGCTGCGTTGTCACCAGTATGCTGATGACACCCGGCTGTATCTGTTGTTGGGTGGCCAGTCCGGAGCCACCCCGGATGACCTGGAGCGGTCGCTTCAGGACGTGGCAGGCTGGCTTAGGCTGAGTCGATTGAAATTGAATCCAATGAAGACGGAGGTCCTGTGCCTGAGTCAGAGTGGACCGGGGGTAGGGATCTACTGGCCTTTGGGGGGGTGCAGTTGGTGCCAGCGCTGAGGGTCCGGAGTTTGGGAGTGCTCCTGGATGCCTCCTTAACTATGGAGGCCCAGGTAGCAGCCACTGCCAAGGCAGCCTTTTATCACCTACGGCTGATTAAGCAGCTGGTTCCCTTCCTCAAATGCAATGACCTGGTGACAGTGATCCATGCACTGGTCACCTCGAGGCTAGACTACTGTAACACTCTCTACATGGGGCTGCCCTTGTCCCAGCTCCGGAGGCTGCAGCTAGTGAAAAATGCCGCGGCCAGGTTGCTGATGGGCCTCGCGTGCGAGACCACATCCAGCCTGTGTTGAGGGCGCAGCACTGGCTGCCTATAGTGTACCAGATCCGGTTCAAGGTGCTGGTTTTAACCTTTAAAACCCTATATGGTCAGGGGCCTGCCTACCTAAGGGACCGCCTTTCCCCGTATACACCCCAGAGAGCACTGCGGTCAGGCACTCAACATCGCCTGACCCTCCCTGGCCCTAGAGAGGCCAGGCTGACGACCACCAGATCCAGGGCCTTCTCGGTGGTGGCTCCTCACTGGTGGAACGAGCTCCCGGAGGACATCAGGGCCCTGTGGGACCTTTTGCAGTTCTGCAGGGCCTGCAAACCGGAGCTCTTCCGCCAGGCCTTTGGAGCTGCCACTGGGGGGAATGGCCACTAGTAAGCGGCTGGCTGAAGCTCTTGGCCGAGGATATGTAGGATGCTGTTCTTGGTGCTAGATTTTGTACTGCTGCCCTCTTTTGTGGTTTTACTGCTTATTTATGTATATGGATGTAATTTTAACTCTTGTATGTTGTTGATTTTAATGCTGTTAGCTGCCTAGAGCCGGCCGCTGCTGGCTAGGCGGGATACAAGTCTAAATAAATAAATGGAAGTGCCCCTTGATCTTTGAGTAAAACACCACTCCAAAAGAAATGTGAAACAACTGAATATTTCATCCTGTTGAGAATGCTTTGGGGTGGTCTTGGGTTTTCGCACCGCATGTGTGCATCAGTAATGTTGAGAGGAAGAGGTGTGGTGAATGAAGCATGGTCGGAGCAGGGTTTGTTTTGTTAGGGGCCATTAAGTCACAGATGACTTATGGTAACCCTGCAGGGTTTTCAAGGCAAGAGGCGTTCAAAGGTGGTTTGCTGTTGCCTGCCTCTGCATAGCAACCCTGGACTTCCTTGGTGGTCTCCCATCCAAATACTGACCATGGCTTACCCTGCTTAGTTTCTGAGAGATCAGGCTGGCCAGGGCCATCCAGGTGAGGCCAAGTCAAAGTTAGACCCACTCTGGAAATTCAGAAGAATGGAAGAATCCCAGTGCATTTGGTACTGTGTCAAAAGTAAGACCTAGTAATTCAGGGCTTCAAAATCAAGGAGGAACTTCAGATGAGGAGAAATACTGAAATGTTCCTCCCAGGGATGCCCCAGAGGCCATTCAAGGGTTCTAAATCAGATCTGACCCTACAGCTTGGAAAGTACTGGAGTCGGAGACGCTTTGTAGTGATTTCAGCAAGCATGACTTTATTAGAGAGGTCAGAAAAGCATGCCTAAACAGGGGCTGGGGGCCGCTTATATTTACAGGTAAGCCGCACCCCCAACCTCACCCAGACAAGGTGATAGGATTTGGTTCCTGCCAGAGGCTATCATAGGTTTTTTTGAATATCCTAAGCCTCTGATAGGGGGATGACTAGGATCCTAGTACCCTATTGTTCTCTGGCCTCAAGCTCAGGGCTTTCCCGGCCATGTGTGCAACGGACCGCCATGCGGTCATTGCTGCGAGTACATTACACCCCTCACCCCATAGTCCAGATACCCCCTTAGCAAGCATAGTCTTTTAAATGAGAGAGGGGTCTGCGCTCTCGTCCGGAGCGTCAGGGAATGACTGCGGGAGCAGCTTCCGGCGTTGCTGTGCTGGGTTCTGGAAGTGGAGTTGTTGCAGGGTCTGGAGTGTTGTTCAGTGGAGTTTCGGGAACCGGGTCAGCTGACTGCTCCCTCAGTGGTTCTGCCAGCGGTTCTTGCTGTGGAGTGGGTGGTTCCTGATCATCGAACATCTCCTCCGTCATGTCGCAGTCTGGTGACAGGAGGCAGCGTTGCAGCTGGTCTATGTGCCACTTCCATAGTTGACCTTCTTCCCTCAAGACCTCATAGGAGAGCGGATGATGTGCCCAGGCAGCCATGCCGGTCCCGCCACATAGTTCCAGACATAGATGGGGTCCTCAGGAAAGAACCCCCAGGGTGCCTTGCGTTGTTCCGCTTCGCCACTGTGCTCTGGGGCCCGGTCCGGATGCAGTCAGTCTAGTCGCGTTGTGAGCCTCTGTCCCATCAGGAGCTCTGCTGGGCTGCATCCCGTTGCTGTGTGTGGGGTAATCCATTGACCAAAGAGGAAAGTGGCCAGCTTGTGGTTCCAGTTGCCACGTTCCATCTGCCGCAGGGCCTCCTTGGTCGTCCTGACCATACGCTCCACCTGTCCATTTGTGGCTGGGTGAAACGGTGCGGACTTCACATGGCGGATGCCGTAGTACTCCATGAAGTTCTGGAACTCCTGCGAAGTAAAAGGTGCCCCGTTGTCAGTAACTAATGTATCTGGGATGCTGTGGGTACTGAAAATGCTGGGATGACGTGGCCGATGCCGGGGTGACCTCCAGCCACTTAGTGTAGCTGTCGACTAGTATGAAGAATAATTGTCCTTGGAAGGGCCCCACAAAGTAGAGATGAAGCCTGGCCTACAGCTTGTGTGTGGACTCCTGGGGCCGGAAGGGTGCTCCGCGTGGTTCAGGGCGAGATTCCTGAGAGACCCTGCATTACTTCACCCTCTCCTCGATGGCCGCATCCAGCCCCGGCCACCACACATAGCTGCGGGCCAATGCCTTCATGCAAACGATGCCCGGGTGATTTTCGTGGAGGGCCGACAGGACTCTCTTGCACAGCAGGGCAGGAATGACCACCCTGGCGCCCCACAGCAAACACCCCTTGTTGTGGATAGCTCCATCTGGCTGCGTGTGAATGCCGCGAAATCAGGACCAGGAGAGCTGGGCCACCCCCTTCCCACCCAGTTGAGGACCCAGGAGAGGACGCAGTCCTGAGCCATGAGATGGGCAACATCTTTTACCTGGATTGGATGGCAGGGCAGTTCTTCCAGCAGAGTGACATGGTGCACTGGAGCAGGGTCCGGGTCAAAACCATTTTCATTGGCTCTGTCTCAAGGAAAAGAGCAACCTTCACACCACGGACAGCTCGGTTTTGTCCTCTGGGGTCTAAATAAAAACCATGAAGAGAGCCCCTGCTCTGCTAGATCTCAGAAGCTAAGCAGGGCTGGCCTTGCTCAGCACTTGGATGGGAGATCACCAAGGAATACCTGGGAGGCTAAACAGAGACAGGCAATGGCGAACCACCTTCATGGTACCCCAGGAATTTGCCTCCCACTGGTGGTGGCATTCTGAATTGAGCAACAGTGTCTGTAACACACAGTGCCACATCATTGAGTTGGGGGAATCCTATGTAGGGTTGCCAAGTCCTACTTACCTAATGGCAGGGGGGAGTCCTCCTTGGCCTGGGAGCTCCCTCAGGGCACGCGCAAAGTGCGCGCGCCCGGTGACGTCACCCGGAAGTGACGTCACCACGTTCGGGGCGTTGCCAGGGTGACGCTCTGGCAATCGCCCCAAAACTCTATGGTACCATAGAGTTTTGGGGCGATTGCCAGAGTGTCGCCCTGGCAACGCCCCCAACATGCTGACGTCACTTCTGGGTGACGTCATTACGTTGGGGAAAGTCATCCTGGCAGGACGACTTCAGGGGTGGGGTTCCCCCCGCCGGCCGAATGCTGGCCGGCAGATTGGGAACCCCTGTAGCGGGGGATCCCCCGCCCCCCAGGCTGACTTGGCAGCCCTAATCCTATGACAAGGGCAAAATTTGTGTGGGCTAGGGATGGGCATGAACTAGGGGAATGATGGTTCGTGGTGGTTCGTGGTTCATTTGATTACGTGAGCCACAAACTTCCATGAACTTTTCCCAGCGCCCAAACTGGTTCATGGTTTGGTTTGTGAGTTCAGGAGGTGGTAGAACAGCCCCCTCGTGAGTTAGAGAAGCCAAACTCACAGGGAGTCTTCAGCAAGCTCTCCTCCACCCACCCTCCACGTTTGGCAAAGATGTCTGAGTTACAGCCCCCCAAAACAGGTGCCCGCAGAAAACTCAGCTCTAGCCTCCCCTTAAATCAGCCACACAGCAAGGAACTCTCCCTAAGTCACTCTCGCATGATGACTAACTCCTCTCGCTTCCTGCTACAAAGTGAAAGCAGCTGAGTCAGGGTGTGTTATATATAAAGTCTGCTCCAATCCAGCAAGCTTCCAGAGCTGCCAATCAAGCTATGGACAACTGCTATGGGTGTTTCTAGGGCCCTCCAAAAGTCCACCCCAAGCATCGCGTAGGAATTTATTGAATCGGCGCCAGGATGTCTGGAGAATGGACCACTCTAATGAACCAAACGAACCTCCCTGGAAAAAAGGCAGTTTGTTTTTGTTATTCATAAACAGGGGTCATTTCGTAGAAAAAGAGGTGCAGGAGCTCATTAGCATAACTCATTTGCATAACTCATTTGCATATCCCACACCCCCTAACATACCGGAAGTGTGTCAGAAGGCAACACCCACCCCTCAGGCTCCACTCCACAGGTGAGTGAAACTGACCTGCTCTTCCTCCATTCCCTTCCCCATCCAATACTTTGGGCAATAAAAAGAAGCGTAAAGAACACACCCTCATTCTCTTCCTGCTCCCTTGAAACCACCAGGTTTCCAGTAGACTTGAGATACCCAGGACATGTGCACCACCCATCCCTTCCCCTCCCCACAACAAGACACCCTGTGAGGTAGGTGGGGCTGAGAGAGGTCTTTTGAGAACTGCTCATGAGAGAACAGCTCTGAGAGAACTTGTGACTGGCCCAAGGTCACACCAGCAGCTGCATGTGGAGGAGTGGGAAATCAAACCCAGTTCTCCCAGATTAGAGTACAACTCCTGACCACTACACCAAACTGATGGGGTGGAAGCGGCTGAAGGGTTGGTGAAATTTCTCCAGTACTTATGTGCCATGTGCCCAGATAAAAAATGGTATACTTAGAAAATTTATATGCCACCTTGAGCAAGTCTCTGGAAAAGCAGCACACAGTCATAAAAGGAACAATGATAAAATTATCAATATTAAAACAAAACATTAAAATCAATAAAGACCCTAGCAGGGCTTTCCCCGGGGCGCTGCGCCTCTGCACTGCTCAGGGAAGCCAAGGAGGGGGCGGGGCTTGGTCATGTGCCCGCCCCCTGGGCTCCTCACTCCCGGAGCTGCGCTCCTGTGCGCTCCCGCTCCAACGGACCCCTGTTCATAAATGATACCACCACCAAATGAACTGGTTCAAAATGAACCGGCCTGTTTTGTGCTCAAACCACAGTTCATTTCTCGGTTTGTGCCCATCCCTAGCGTGGGCAATTCTGCATGTGTACAATTCTGCCTGTGTGCAGTTCCGCAGGTGTGCAGTTCTGCACATATGTAATTGTGCAAATACACACACAGTAGCTTCTGCAAGGGAGGGGTCATTTTGGTTCCTCTCAGCATCAGCTGCGGTTGAATCACTGTGTGATAAAGAAGGGGCAGAATTACCTCGCCTCAGAGGAGTGTCCCCGTTGCATCCCTGCATAAATAATAGGCACTGCCAAAAGACTGATTTGCAAAAAAAACCCAAGAGGTGGATGCTCAACTTTTACACAGCCTAAAATTAATTTACCTCTTTAGGTACAAGAATAATGTACAACGCCAAATTTAATTTGGGGTGGAAAGGTGTCAGTTACCAAAGGCCTGAAAAAGGCTGCATTGGAGAGGTTTTCTTTTTTTAAAAACTAGCCCCTAAAATCTAATGATTGAATGCTCTGGGATCTCACAGCCTGTTATATGTTTTATTGCCAGGGATAAAATGTCCCTTGTATTCTCTGTCGCTCGCTATCTGAACACACCGTCTCATTTCGTTGTTTTATGACCCTCCTCTGCTTCTTACCGTGTTTGCTATAAATTAGAAGTTGATTCTTTCTTTTTTTAGAATTATGTTTTCTAAGTAGAATGAGTGGGTGAGCAAGTGGAAAGAGAAAACAAACCTTATCGGAACCGCCTGACCTGGTAATGATAGGCAAAATGGATGCAGATAAATCTCCAAGACACCCTCCCTCCCTCCCTCCCTCCCTCCCTCCCTCCTTCCTTCCTTCCTTCCTTCCTTCCGAAGAAGAAGAAGAAGAAGAAGAAGAAGAAGACATTGGATTTATTCTCCGCCCTTCACTAATGTTTGGATTGACCTTTTTAAAAACTTCCCATACACTTTCTTCAAGAAGCTCAAGTTGGTATAGGCAGGGGTCTGTTGGAGCGGGAGCGCACAGGAGCGCAGCTCCGGGAGTGAGGAGCCCAGGAGGCGGGCACATGACCAAGCCCCACCCCCTCCTCAGCTTCCCCGAGCAGTGCAGAGGCTCAGCGCCCCGGGGAAAGCCCTGCTAGGGTCTTTATTGTTTTTAATGTTTTGTTTTAATATTGATAATTTTATCATTGTTCCTTTTATGACTGTGTGCTGCTTTTCCAGAGACTTGCTCAAGGTGGCATATAAATTTTCTAAGTATACCATTTTTTATCTGGGCATATGGCACATAAATACTGGAGAAATTTCACCAACCCTTCAGCAGCTTCCACCCCATGAGTTTGGTGTAGTGGTCAGGAGTTGGACTTTAATCTGGGAGAACCGGGTTTGATTCCCCACTCCTCCACATGCAGCTGCTGGTGTGACCTTGGGCCAGTCACAAGTTCTCTCAGAGCTGTTCTCTCATGAGCAGTTCTCAAAAGACCTCTCTCAGCCCCACCTACCTCACAGGGTGTCTTGTTGTGGGGAGGGGAAGGGATGGGTGGTGCACATGTCCTGGGTATCTCAAGTCTACTGGAAACCTGGTGGTTTCAAGGGAGCAGGAAGAGAATGAGGGTGTGTTCTTTACGCTTCTTTTTATTGCCCAAAGTATTGGATGGGGAAGGGAATGGAGGAAGAGCAGGTCAGTTTCACTCACCTGTGGAGTGGAGCCTGAGGGGTGGGTGTTGCCTTCTGACACACTTCCGGCATGTTAGGGGGTGTGGGATATGCAAATGAGTTATGCAAATGAGTTATGCTAATGAGCTCCTGCACCTCTTTTTCTACGAAATGACCCCTGGGTATAGGCATGCACCTCCCTGACTTTATCCTCACGACACTGTGAGGTAGGCTAGGTCCTCCAGTGAGCTTCAAAGTAGTGCTGGGGCTCAAACCTGGGGCCTCCTGGTTTGTTGGTGTGTTTATTTATTTCAAGACTTTTATCCCGCCCTGCCCCACAAGCGGGCTCAGGGCGGCTTACTGCATCATCCAATGAGAAAACCCTACAATTAATTAAATAAGACAGTTCACTAAAGCATTAACTCAGACAATTTAAAATGTAATGGATAATGTAACTATCTACTGGCAGCGCAGTGAATAAGTCCCTTCTTCTTTCAGTGTCTGCTTGGGCTCATGCCAGGGACGGGGGGATGTGTTCTGCTTGGACTGATCAGTCACTCCAAGTGCCTGAGATGTAAATAGCGCCATAGGCGCTCGAGCAGGGGAGGCTGATGTTATGTGACATCCGCCCCCTCGAGCAAAGGCCTGGTGGAACAGCTCCGTTTTGCAGGCCCTGCAGAATGGCAATAGATCTTGCAGGGGGCCTGATCTCAATTGGGAGTGTGATCCACGAGGCAGGGGCCAGGGCTGAGAAGGCCCTGGCTCTGGTTGGGGTAAGGTGGATATCTTTCAGGCCAGGGATTACTAGACAGTGTTGGTCTGAAGAGCGCAAGGCTCTTCAAGGCACATATGGGGGAGACAGTCCTGCAGGTATGCTGGTCCCTGGTTGCTTAGGGCCTTAAAGGTTAACAGAGGTAAAGGAAAAGGTTCCCCTTCCTCAAAAGCCAGTCGAATTTGACTCTAGGGGGCAGTGCTCATCTCCATTTCCAAGCCGAAGAGCCAGCGCTGTCTGAAGACTTTTCCGTGGTCATGCGGCCGGCACGACTTGACGCCAAGCCGCACAGAATGCTGTCACCTTCTCACCGAAGTGGTACCTATTTATCTACTCGCAAGTTCTTGCTTTCGAACCGCTAGGTTGGCAGGAGCTGGGGCCAGAGATGGGAGCTCACTCCATCACGCGGCACTCGGGTCTCGAACTGCGGATCTACCGACCTTCCGGTCTGCAGCTCAGTGTCTTAACCTCTGAGCCACCGCACCCCCCACTCTAGAGATACTGGTGTTTGGGGGGGAAGAGGGTTGTATTTTTCCGTGTGTGCATGTGTGAGAGTGTGCGCATGTGTGAGTGTGTGCGCCTGGAAGACATGGTGACCTCTGGTGACTGACCCCTACTGGGCCCTGGAGGATGTTCAGAGAGGTGGCTGAACCCAGCCTGCCCCTGCCTCCCACCTGCTGGTACTCCAAGGAGGTCTCCCATCCAAGCACTTGCCAGAGTCGACCCTGCTGCGTTTTTGAGATCTGACAAGATCGGGCTTCCCTGGGCTATCCAGGTCAGGGTGATCCCGTTTTTCAAGATCGCTTCCTTGGTTTTCTAGCTGTGGTTCTGGCCTCACTCCTTTGCCTTCATTTCTGAACCAAACAGATGCCCTCCTTTCAATCCTTCTTCAGAGATGCTTCAGTTATGCACCAAATGTTCGACTAACAACCTTGGAAAGCCTGTGATTCCCGCCCCCCCCCCCCCCTACAACCACGGATATCTGATGAAGTATTTTTGTATGTGATTCTGTCTGATAGCCTTCAGTGGCATATAGTGTTTGACCCTCCGTGAGAGCAGGCATATATTCATGCTTTATTCTGAGTCAGACTTTTCATCCTCACTCAGAATCGCCTGCTCTTCTAGCCTAATTTGAAGCATTTCTAAAATTAATTGCAAAATCAGGGCATGCCCAGTTTGCCAGTTTCCATCTCCTTCAACATATTTCAATCCCACCCCAAATATTATGGATGCGCATTTATAAAACACCACCAAAAGAGAAAACTAGATGTGATCCTAAATATGACTGCATTTGGGTTTATTTATTTAGAAGAAGAAGAGAAGAGATTGGATTTATACCCCGCCCTTTACTCAAGAGTCCCAGAGCGGCTTACAAACTTTTCTCCCTTCCCCTCCCCACAACAGACACCCTGTGAGGTGGGTGGGGCTGAGAGAGCTCTGAGAGAACTGTCCTTGAGGGAACAGCTGGTACAGAACTATGGTTTGCCCAAGGCCATCCAGCAGCTGCAAGTGGAGGAGTGGGGATGCATTTGGAACTAGAGGGGGGAAAGAATAAAATTTCCTGATTCATAAAAAAACCAAATTACATTTGCAGTTCATGAGCTGGCCACAACATTTCATTTTCCTATTTGGTCACTGGCAGAGGAGAAGCCCTGATCTGGGTGGCTCATGCAAGCCCAATTTCAACAGATTTCAGAAGCTAAGCAGGGTTGGCCCTGGTTAGTGTTTGGATGGGAGACCACCAAGGAAGTCAAGGATCAGTTTCCACAGGAAGGCAATGGCAAGCCATCTTTGTTAGTCTCTTGCTTTGAAAATCCTGTGTGGGGTCTCCATAAGTCAGCTGTGACTTGATGGCACACTTTGCACACAGTGGAGAAAGGGGAGCGAAGGAGGCATGGTATAGCTAGATCTCACCAGATCTCGGCAACTAAGCAGGGCCAGTACTTGGATGGGAGACTGCCAAGGAAGACTCTGCAGAGGAAGGCAATTGCAGACCAATTTGGCTTCTCACTTGCCTTGAAAGCCCCTTGCTGGGGTCACCAGAAGTAGCTTGCAACTTGAAGGCACTTGTGTACATTTGTAGAGGAGAAAAGCAGATCTCCCTCCAGTTTGGTGTAGTGCACGGACTCTAATCTGGGAGAACTGGGTTTGATTCCCCATGCCTCCACATGGCAGCTGCTGGATGACCTTGGGCAAGCCATAGTTCTGTCAGAGCTGTTCTCTCAAGGACAGCTCTGGAAAGAGCTCTTTCAGCCCCATCTACCTCACAGGGTGTCTGTTGTGGGGAGGGGAAGGGAAACGAGTTTGTAAGCTGCTGTGAGACATCAAGTGAAGGGCAGTGTATAAGTCCAAACTCCTCCTCATCATCATCCCCATTCCTTGTATTGTTCTGAAATTTCGCTCTGGACTGTGATTCACTCCTCCTTTCCTGTGGTCTAACAAGAAGCATTTCCAAAGTTACTTCCAGAATCTGAGCATGTACACACAGCTTCCCATTCATATGCATCTTGTCTTCCCTCTGGGTTGCTAGCATGCTCATGCATTTTAGAGTGGGGCTAGAACATCTACTAAAACCTGGCATGCCCTGTTAAGAAACAAACAGGTAATAGTTGGTGTGAAGGACTTCCACCAGAGCCTGTGGAGAGCCACTGCTGATCTTGATAGACCAAGGATCTGATTCACTAGAAGACAGCTTCGGGTGAGAAGTCACTGCAAAACAGTAATTTCATTTAAAAGACTGAATCATGATTCTGTCATGCATCAGCCAGGGTTCAGTGATAGTGAGGACTCCTCAGGAGAAGAGGCCTCCTCAAGAGAAAAGGAGCCCTGTATAGCCAGCCTAGAGTTAACAGAAGCTGACCAGCAGGAAAATGAGCTGCAGGCTTGTCAGGATTCACAGCCAACAGCTGGTGCAGAGTCACCAACAATATCCAGCCCTGATTCAACAGGTGAAAACTCAGTTGGTCATTTCCAGCCCACCAGTGTCACCTACACCCTTAGAGCACCGTAGGTGGAGGCTGAGAACAGAGCTACAGACACGATGGCAAAGTGCACACCTCCTGCCCCAATACCAGCTGCTTGCTGATAAGGAAGATGAGTAGTTGCAGGATTGCATCTGAGCAACTAGTTGCGAGCATGACCCTTAGATGTGGGGCTATAAAAAACAGCCAAGAGCGGCTGTTAGGTTTGAATGAAATTTGTACAATAGATGCTAAGCCACTGACTCTGCCTTGCCTGACTTCTAGACCTCTGACCTTGGACTGAATGGGTGCGTTCAGACAGGCGTGCTGGAGCCAGCTCGAAATGCCCCACTCCGGTCGGCGCAATCACACTCACCCTCCAGTTTGAAGTACACAAAAGCACATGCAAGTGGCTCCCCGGTGTCTATATGGGAGCGTGCGTTGGGCTTTTTAATTTTTTCATTGCTTGCGCATGCTCATAAGCAATCACCTGCAAATACAATCTAGCGCATGTGCAAAAGCAGGAGAGCAAAGCCTCTCAGTCACCCAAGCTCCGTGACTTCCTTGCGCCGAGAGAACACTCCCCTTTAAACTTTTACCCTGAAACTGGTCTCTGTAGCACCCGGAATGGAGAATTAATGTCCATTTAAAAAAAAAAATGTGTTGAAAGGTATAGAAGCGCTCATGCGCATATCACTGACGGTTAAAAAAAAGGGCAGTCAAAAAGCGGAAGCCAGAGGCTTCCTGGGGGGGGGGGGGCTTAAAGACTCAGAAGTAGCTCAGCGACGGCTCCATGATCACATGGGGAAAAGGTGGCTTGAGCCGGAAGAGGACGGAAAAAACCATCTTGGGACCTGGTCTCAAAAATGCGATGCTTCGAGATGGTGACGGCTGGGGACGGGAGGCAGCTGTGGCTGTCTGAACGCGCAGATTTGAGCCGACTTGAAGCGTTTCGAACTGGCTCAAATCTGTGCGTCTGAACGCACCCAATGACTCTGCTTTGCCTGACTTCTGGACCTCTGACCTTGGATTGCACAACCCTGCCTGACTTTTAGCACCTGATACTCAGAGCCTGCAAGCTAGTACAGATTCTTTGGTACCGCTGGGACAAATGTACAAGGTCAATATTGGGACGTGTATGTTTATTCTGTATGTTTGCAGTGTTTTATCAACATACACATGTGAACATCAGAAATATAGGGCAGGGAGGACCATGCATGAACTGAAAAAAGCTAAAATCTGTGGCAGATTGCCCATTGGTAGTGTGCTATGCAAAAAAAAATTCAAAATAAAGAAAATGGAACAAGGCAAGATGCCTAATGCGTCGGCTCCACTTCAGAAATGGGACTGTTTACGTCAGGATGCCAAAATCTGGGAGAATTCTGGAAATGGAAGATTCTTGAAAAGATGTAGTGTTAATGTAGTTTTGACAGATTTAGATTCATGCTGAGCAGTAAGAGTATTTAAAAGGCAATGTTATTTATTTATTCAAGATTTATTTCTTCCTTCCTGTTCCTTCCTTCCTTCCATGCCATGTTTCTTTCCCCCATGTTTGTTTGTTTGTTTCTCTCTCTCTCTCCCTCCATGACTCTTCCTCCCTCCCTCCCTCCTTCCCTCCCTCCCTTCCTTCCATGCCTCAATCTTTCTTCCTTCCTTCCTTCCTTCCTTCCTGTTAGTTCAAGGCATCTGGTAACAGAGTGCAACCATGTGGTGATAATGGGGGGGGGGTATATGGGGGGGTGTTAATGTGTATTGTGTACAACTAGACTTTAGGCACTGAATAATGCAACTCAGTGAACAGGCTGGAGCTGCTCGTGAGCAACTCAAACTGCCCACTGAAGAATTGTGCCCCTGCTCACCATGGGAGAATCGGATGTGCTCCAATCTGATGGGTGAATGAGCTGCTTTCATGCTAATCCTATTTTTGGGTTTCTCAGACATGCTCTTGTGTTCCTTCCTAGACGGATCTACCCCGAGGAGCTGCATCTCTTAATTAACCTCAGGGGGGCCATCCCTGAAGAAGAGAAAGTTTATATGCCACGATGTGATTTTAAGGATGTTAACAAGGCAAGACGAAACACAGAGATAAGAACATAAGAGAAGCCAATGTTGGATCAGGACAGTGGCCCATCCAGTCCAACATTCTGTCACACAGTGGCCAAAAACACCAGGTGCCCTCAGGAGGTCCAGCAGTGGGGGCAGGAAGCCCTCCCACTGTTTCCCCCCCCAAACACCAAGAATACAGAGCATCACTTGCCCCAGACTAAGAGTTCCTATCTATACCTTGTCGCTAATAGCCACTGATGGACCCCTGCTCCATATGTTTATCTAATTCCCTCTTGAAGCCATCAATGCTTGTAGCCACCACCACCTCCTGTGGCAGTGAATTCCATGTGTTAATCACTCTTTGGGTAAAGAAGTACTTCCTTTTATCTGTTCTAACCCGACTGCTCAGGAATTTAATTGAGTGCCCACAAGTTTTTGTATTGTGAGAAAGGGAGAAAAGGACTTCTTTCTCTACCTGCTCTATCCCATGCATAATCTTATAAACCTCGATCATGTCACCCCTCAGCCGTCGTTTCTCCAAGCTAAAGAGCCCCAAGCGCTTCAACCTTTCTTAATAGGGAAAGTGTTCTAACCCTTTTATCATTCTAGTTGCCCTTTTCTGCACTTTCTCCAATGCTATAATATCTTTTTTGAGTTGTGGCGACCAGAACTGTACACAGTACTCCAAATGAGGTTGCACCATAGATTTATACAGGGGCATTATGATACTGGCTGATTTGTTTTCAGTTCTCTTCCTAATAACCCCCAGCATAGCGTTGGCCTTTTTCATTGCAGTCACACACTGTCGCGACATTTTCATTGAGTTATCTACTATGACTCCAAGATCTCTCTCTTGGTTAGTCTCCGCCAGTTCGGACCCCATCAACGTGTATTTATAGTTAGGATTTTTGGCTCCAATGTGCATCACTTTGCACTTGGCCACATTGAACCCCATGTGCCAAGTTGATGCCCACTCGCCCATCCTTGACAGATCCCTTTAGAGTTCCTCACAATCCTCCCTGGTTCTCACCACCCTGAACAACTTTGTGTCATCTGCAAATTTAGCCACTTCACTGCTTACTCCCAACTCCAAATCATTAATAAACAAGTTAAAAAGCATCGGACCAAGTACTGATCCCTGTGGTACCCCACTGCTTACCTCCCTCCACTGAGAAAATTGCCCATTTATACTTACTTTCTCTTTCCTTTTAATTAGCCAGTTTTTGATCCACAAAAGGACTTGTCCTTTTATCCCCTGACTATTGAGCTTACTTAGGAGCCTTTGATGAGGAACTTTATCAAAAGCTTTCTGGAAGTCAAAGTAAACAACATCTATTGGGTCCCCCTTGTCCACATGTTTGTTCACTCCCTCAAAGAACACTAACAGGTTAGTGAGACAAGATCTTCCCTTACAGAACCCATGCTGAGTCTTCCTCAAGAGATTTTGTTCATCAATGTGCCTACTAATTTTTTCCTTAATAACAGTTTCCACCAACTTACCCGGTATCAACGTCAGACTGACTGGCCTGTAATTTCCTGGATCTCCTCTGGAACCCTTTTTAAAGATAGGAGTGACATTCGCTACCTTCCAGTCCTCAGGAATGGAGGCAGATTTTAAGGAAAGATTACATATTTTTGTCAGGAGATCCACAAGTTCACATTTGAGTTCTTTCAGATTGGATGTGTGCCATCTGGGCCCGGTGATTTATTTGTTTTTTAGTTGTCTATCAGTCATAGGACCTCCTCTCTTTTCACCTCAATCTGACTCAGGTCTTTCAACACCCCTCCCGAAATCAGTGGTTCTGGAGTGGGCAAGCACTTCTCATCTTCCACAGTGAAGACAGAGGCAAAAAATGCATTCAGCTTCTCAGCCATTTCCCTGTCATCCTTCAGTACACCTTTTACCCCTTGGTCATCCAAGGGCCCCACTGCTTCCCTGGCTGGTTTCCTACTTCTAATGTATTTGAAGAAAGTTTTATTGTTGGTCTTTATGTTTTCTGCGATATGCTCCTCATATTCCCTTTGGCCCACATACCAGGCTGTTCTGCCCAATGCTGGTGAAATCAAGCTGCCTCACTTTATCAACCTGCTGGTAACTTTTAGTCCTTCCTTCTCCCCAAGGAGGTCAGTAACATATGTGGTTTGAACTGGTCCTCCCAATTTAACCCCCAAACAACCTTGTGGGATAAATCAGGCTGAGAGATAATGAGAGGCAGAGCGGGAAGGCAAGCTGGGTCTCTCAGATCCTAGTCCGATAATACGATAAAATGTGATGCCATATGAGCTCTCTAAAATATGATATAAACAACAAGTTATATGGTATTATCACCACATGATTGTCAGCTAACGCTGCCATCTCCTGCCCAGGAGGTGGGATGAGTGAACCCTTGATGTTGGGTCTGTGGAATGTTGTGTTATATTTCTCATGGCATGCTTATCACTCTTCAAGCTGCTCTGACCTTGGGAGACTGATGGTGCCTGCTGCCCATGTATCTCTTCTCCTGTCTGACTCTAATTCTTCCCGCTTTTTCCCTGGGAACTGTAAACCAGTATTTGAAGTGCTTTTTCTTTGGCTTGGTGATTGGTTGCAATTCCTTTTTGAATTCTGTATAATTCTCCTCCTTGGGGCTGTGTCAGCCATTACTAACACAAGAAGTGTAGATTACCATAGCAGACCTTTCTCAATAAAGCATTCCTGTTTAAGGATACTTGTTGGTGACTGACTCTAGGACTCTCACAATGATCCTAGCCAGTCAGGGATCACATACTGAGCATGGTCACGCGACGGGTGCCAATAATTCCCCAGGGAATTCCAGGACCGATTTCGCACAGGCGCTGCCCCGGCAGTCTTCCTCCGTTTGCCCCGGTGTTGTGCTTGAATTTCACGCTATTTGCTGTGGGGCGCATTTTGACCCGCAGCCCCGCCCGATCTTCCCCACAGCTTTAGTGATCCTCAAAAAACAGGATCACTGAAACCGCAGGGAAGATCAGGCGGAGCTGCGGGTCAAAATGCGTCCCATGGCAAATAGTGTAAAATTCAAGCACAGCACCAGGGCAAATGGAGAAAGAATGCTGGGGCAGCGCTAGTGGGAAATTGGTCCAGGTGTCAAGCTGTGGTCACTCAGCTGTGAAGTGAAAGACCCTCTGTGCATGTTTCAAGGCCCTCTTGAAACTGGAGAGCCAGTTTGGTGTAGTGGTTAGGTGTGTGGACTCTATAGTCTGGGAGAACCGGGTTTGATTCCCCACTCCTCCACTTGCAGCTGCTGGATGACCTTGGCCAAGCCACAGTTCTGTAATTACTGTAGTAATTCTGTAGAAAATCCTCTTTGATAATCGTTCACAGAATTACTACAGTAAATGATTTTGCAAACATATCTTTATTGACTCTTTGTTATTTTCATCATGGATGTTGTTTTGGATTTCCACTTCCTCCCATGATCTCTCATTTTTGGCTTCCAAGCCATAGTTCTGTCAGAGCTGTTCTCTCAAGGGCAGTTCTCTCAGAGCTCTCTCAGCCCCACCTACCTCACAGATTGTCTGTTGTAGAGAGAGGAAGGGAAAGGAGATTATAAGCTGCTCTGAGACTCCTTCAGGTAGTGAAAGGCGGGGTATAAATCCAATCTCCTCCTCCTCCTCCTCCTCCTTCTCTCTTCTTCTTCTTCTCTTTTCTTCTTCTTTTCTCTTCTTCTTCTCTCTTCTTCAGTGTGTCGTTAATCACACCAATGCTGAATTTCACCTCATGGAAAAATCGGAAGTTCCCACCAAGATGAAATGTCTGAGATATTTTGAGGGATGCCAAAGGAATCTAGAAAAAGAATTTCTGAAGGATATTCCAAGCAGCCCTGTCCTCTGAGGCCTGCCGCAGAAAACTGTAAATCAAGGCCTGGTTATGATGACCCCCCCACACCCTTGTATTCACCAGCTTTATCCTCCAAAGCCTCATATTCCCACTTCTCCTTCCTCCAGCCAGCCTCCCCCAAGGACTCCTTGTCAGGTTCATTCTGAAGACTTCTCGGCCCAATGCTCCCCCCCCCCCCCCGCCTTCCCCTTTTTCTCATCCTTTGGGTGGTGAATAATTAATTTTCTCATCAGAAGGAAAGCTCTCAAGCACCCTCCCCAATACTACGCTAGTCTGTCACCAACCCCACCCCATTAATCTTTCAAAGCATCTGTTAAAAATGCTTGCCTAGAAGGCCCCGGGTGGGTAGGATGGGGGGGGGGGGGAGAGAGATTTGATTGTCATTGGGAGTTGCAAACTGCTATCAAAGAGAATGCCAAACTTCCCTGTGGGGATGAAATGGGAAAAAATCAACATTTGAGTCCCATTGGAGATGGAGTGAGCTTCTGGAATTTGACTCCAGATAGAAAACTGACCCTCGCCGCTTCAGGGCTTGGATCAGATCCAGATGCCCTATCATACAGCAGTGAGAATGGAATTAATGCTCCTTAGGATGGGAAGGCAAAGAAAAGCCCCGTTTGGATGCTGAGCTCCTCTTAAAATTCTCCTACATGCAGGGGTCCGTTGGAGCAGGAGCGCACAGGAGCGCAGCTCCGGGAGTGAGGAGCCCAGGGGGCGGGCACATGACCAAGCCCCGCCCCCTCCTCGGCTTCCCCAAGCAGTGCAGAGGCGCAGCGCCACGGGGGAAGCCCTGCTAGGGTCTTTATTGTTTTTAATGTTTTGTTTTAATATTGATAATTTTATCATTGCTCCTTTTATGACTGTGTGCTGCTTTTCCAGAGACTTGCTCAAGGTGGCATATACATTTTCTAAGTATACCATTTTTTATCTGGGCACATGGCACATAAGTACTGGAGAAATTTCACCAACACTTCAGCAGTTTCCACCCCATCAGTTGGGTGTAGTGGTCAGGAGTCGGACTCTAATCTGGGAGAACCAGGTTTGCTTCCCCACTCCTCCACATGCAGCTGCTGGTGTGACCTTGGGCCAGTCACAAGTTCTCTCAGAGCTGTTCTCTCATGAGCAGTTCTCAAAAGACCTCTCTCAGCCCCACCTACCTCACAGGGTGTCTTGTTGTGGGGAGGGGAAGGGAAAGGGATGGGTGGTGCACATGTCCTGGGTATCTCAAGTCTACTTGAAACCTGGTGGTTTCAAGGGAGCAGGAAGAGAATGAGGGTGTGTTCTTGACGCTTATTTTCATTGCACAAAGTATTGGATGGGGAAGGGAATGGAGGAAGAGCAGGTCAGTTTCACTCACCTGTGGAGTGGAGCCTGAGGGGTGGGTGTTGCCTTCTGACACACTTCCAGTATGTTAGGGGGTGTGGCCTATGCAAATGAGTTATGCAAATGAGTTATGGTAATGAGCTCCTGCACCTCTTTTTCTATGAAATGACCCCTGCCTACATGTGGTCAGGCCTTTTTTTCTGGGGGAAAGCGCCAGAACGGAGTTCCGGAACATCTTCGATAAAATTATTTTTAAAATGTTTAAAAGTTCGTGAGTTTTCAGGATACAGATTGAAAACTTCATTTCCCTCTTGAGAGTTCCAGCACCTCTTCCAGCACTTGCTATGCGTAATCTACCTTGAGTCCACGTGAGAAAGGCAGACTATAGTAAGGTAAATAAATCCATAATGATGCCCCGCCTTTCTCTCTGTTGGGTATGCAGAGCTGCCTATGTTGCTCTCCTCTCCTCCATTTTATCCTCAACAACATCCCTGTGAGGTAAGTTAGGCTGAGAGGATGTGACTGGCCCAAGGTGAGCTGCCGAGGCACAAGTGGGGATTCAAACGTGGGTCCTCCAGATCCTTTTAACTAAGGGAATCTTTAAGAGGTAATTAAGATATCTGTGCTTTTTAACAGTTTTCGATTCCTTCTGCTTGTCTGCATTGTCCCATTCCCCGACATAGACTCGGTGCTATCACTGCACCCCCGGACATTGATAAACCACTGCATTTTTTAAAAGCAATCTTTCTGCAAGTGCATGAAGTTTAATTTCAGAAGAAGAGGAGGAGAAAAGATTGGATTTATACCCCGCCCTTCACTCAGAGTCTCAGAGCCGCTTACAGGCAGAAAAGATTGGATTTATACCCCGCCCTTCACTCAGAGTCTCAGAGCCGCTTACAGTCTCCTTTCCCTTCCTCTCCGCGCAACGGACACCCTGGGCGGTAGGTGGGGCTGAGAGAGCTCTTTGGAGAACTGCTCTTGAGAGAACAACTCTGAGAGAACTGTGACTGACCTGAAGTCACACCAGCAGCTGCATGTGGAGAAGTGAGGAATCAAACCTGGTTCTCCCAGATTAGAGCCCGTGCTCTTAACTACGTCACCAAACTGGCTCTTTTATGAGTTATTTTATCTATACATGGACAAAACTGCACATTTAACACATCTGTACAGACAGCGGCCTTGAGATTGATAGAGCACAGTGAACAAGCAACATACACATGGACACTTTTAATTAATTAATTAATTAATTAATTAATTCACTTATTCATTTGTACCCCGCCTTCCTCCCCAATGGGGACCCAAAGCAGATTTTGTCCTCCTCCTCCTCCTCCCTTTTATCCTCCCAAAACCCTGTGAGGTATGTTAGGCTGAGAAATTGTGACTGGCCCAAGGTCACGCATCAAACTTCCATGGCACAAGTGGGGATTCAAACCCGCATGTCCCAGATACTAGTCTGACTGACTTAAGCACTGCACCATGCTGGAAATACAGAGAAAGGGGTAGGAAGGGCACAAAGGAGTGGAAGGACGCAGCAGATCATACAGGTCCAACGTGCTGTACAAAACTGAGGAATTAAAAAAGAACTCTGAACAATGGAAAGTTCCCATTGGGGAAATGAAAATGAAGTGAAAATGTTTTTTAAAACCTGAATCAAAACAAAAACAGGAAGGTGAAAGTTTGCTGTTTGTATATGCCTGACGATGTTCTCCCTTCCAACCAGGGAATGGGGCAGAGTTCATCTGATCCTGCCCATAATACATCAGTTTTGGCCTTGGTTCCCGCCACTCTGAAACCACACCGCATCATTCACATTCCTTCCCGCTCTACCTGCCTATTCAGCCTCCGCCCAGTAGGGGGCAGTGTTTTTAAAGTCAAAACTTGGCAACCTCAGCCAACTCCATCTGTAAGGCGGCCATTGTTTCTTCCCATTGGCTTGGTCTTTCTCGAGCCCCTGTGAGCCAGAAAATGGCATCATTTCCACTTGAACCCGACAAGAAGGTCTAAAAACTCCCTCCCCACAGGCGCCAACTGGGGGAGGGGGGACATCCAGCAATCGCCAAGGCCAACACTAGGCACAAAAGTGGCCGTTGTTGAAAACCTCTCTTTGTACTCGGGGAAAGGAGCCAGGGATCTGAAGTCTTTCCTTCTCTCCTATAATCAAAAGCGGCAGCATTAGCATACCTCCCCCCCCAATATTTGCATCTGAATACATAATTAATTTTCAAGAAAGTAACACATCCTTGCTTCGTATTTGTCTCACCCGAAAAATGTACTTTGGAGACTTGATTATAATTTTCGAGTGGGGGGGGGGAAGCAGGGAGGAATGGGGGAGGGGTGGGGTGGGCAAGGAAAATGTTGACTTCAAAGGCAAGGAGCTTTTGAATCCCTTTTGAACCAAACTGATAAATATTCCTTCGTTAAGGCGAGGCCCTGGCAGCACCTCCGCTAGACAGATTTTTTTTTTCCCGGGGAGTTCAGCCTTAAGAAAGACTTCTGAGATTGTAATTAGTGCTGCATAAAAGCAAGCTTTAAAACAAAATTAAAAATAAATGAGTTTCACTGGATTCAAATACTCGGGTTTGAGCAGAATCCATTGTCCAAGGGGGAAAAGGCTAGCCTGTGGGTGTATTTTGATGAACCAAATATTCCTTCATTTTGATTTTTTGCTTTAAAGAACAACCCAGCTATTTCTCTGGCGTAGGACTATTCCCCAAGAAATCCTATAACTGAATCCCCTTTTATCAGTCCACTTTGGAGCTACGGTGTCTCTTTGCTTCTTTCTCCGCCCTGGATTAGTCTCATGGGTAGCCGCAGCCTGTCAGTGATCATGGCGAATTGGGTGTTCTTGTCCAAAGGGCCAATCAGATTGGGTTCCATGACGACGTGGCTGAAGGTAAATTAGAGGGAGGACAACATTTCTTGGCTTAGTTGCTGGGATGATGCTAGCCAATCAAGGATCATGGGCTGAATAGGATGTCCTCATAGGCATGTTTCCTCCTGCATTTAAAGGGACCGTCTACAAAGGCCGGGGCTACTCCCGTGCTGAAGCGGGCTCAAATGCGGGTTCCTCCCGCATTTTCCGACCCCGGGAAAATCAACGGTTTTCCCGGAAGTCGCGCGAGGAACCCGCATTTAAGCTATCTGGACAGCCCTCTCTCACAATCATTGCGAGAGCAGGGCTGTCCAGATGGTCCCATCGGCCATTTTCCCCCCTTTACACATGGGCGCTTGTGCGCTTAGTCAATCAAGTGCCCAAGTGTAAAAAGGGGGGGGGGACCCCAAACTTACCAGGCGGCTGGCGGGTCCTTTGCTGCTTCTTCCGCCGCCGCCGCCGCCTTCTCACTTCTTCCACCACCGCCGCTGCCGCCGCCACTTCTTCCCCCGCCGCTGCTGCCAGTTCTTCTGCCGCTGCCTTCCCGGCTTCTGCCGCCTCTTTCACGGCTTCTGCCGCCGCCTCTTTCGCGGCTTCTGCTGCCGCCGCCACTTCTACCGCCACTGCTCTGCTGCCCCCGCCGCTGCTGGCCTCCGCAGGTAAAAAAAATGTGGCCCCTTTAATCCGGGAGGGCTCCCAGATTTAAAGGGGCCGTGTGACCGCAGCCATAGCCAACCAGATGTGGCTGATGATGAGTTAGAGTGAGGACAGCATTTGCAGATGAAGAAGAGTTTGGATTTATACCCTACCCTTCTCTCAGAGTGGCTTACAGTCTCCTTCCCCTTAGTCATCTGGTTTATCCCAGGTGGACAATATTTCTTGCATCTGTGGTCTGGATTATCCTAACCAGTTGGGGATCACATGGTGAATGGGACATCCCCATAGCCAATCTGATTTGGTTCCATGGTGATGTGGCTGATGGTGAGTTACAGTGAGGATGGCATTCCTTCTGTTAATTATGTGGGTTATCCCAGGGGATGAGGGACCAGGAGGTGAAATGGATTATGTCCCAAGTGAAGGGAAATGGGAGCCAGTGAGGACCATGAAAATAAGTAGGCAAACGTTTTTGTATGGAGAAGCTTGGACCTTCCAGGTGAGGAGTTAGCATTGACTCACCTACCATCCTATGTTTTCATTCTCCGAAGGATTGCCACTGGAGAAAGAAAGAGAAGTAATGAATTCACTCAATTACCCTACAGTGCACAGCTCATAACTAGAGTGCCAGATCTGTTAGCTTCACCCCAGGGTACTAAATTCTGGGTCATAAAGCCCCATCTAGAAGAGAAGACTGTAGTTTGCATTCACGTAGATAACCAAGCCCAGACCTGGATGGTCCAGGCTAGCCTCTTCAGATCTTGGAAGTTAAACAGGGTCAGTCCTGGGTAGTACTTGGATAGGAGACAACCAAGGAAATCCAGGGTCGCTACACACAGACAGGCAATTGCAAAATGCCTCTGTTAGTCTCTTGTCTTTAAACTCCCGTGGGGTCACCATAAATTGGCTGCGACTTGATGGCAAATCAACCAGGTCTATTTCCTACCAGATGGTGACTGCCGAAGGCAAGTTTTCTCGAGTCCCTGCTTAGCATCCAGTAGGCATCACAAACAGATAGGGATAAACAAAACTAAAACAAGGTTTCAGGGTTTCATCGTGCTTGGAAATTCTGCAGTTTCAGGGACATGTGCCAGAGATTTTATTCATCAGCTCCGGCCCTCGGTTTATGATCAGAAACCCTATTGCTCAACAAATCAGGTTAGTTGAATCCTGACACCGAATGGGGGCACAGGACCATATTTGTAATCTTTGGAACTCCCTGCCCTCCCTCCCCTTCTTCTTTCCCCAAGTGAAAAGGCTCCAGAGCCTTTCCTGGCTATTGATAGCTCTGTGGGTTTTGATGCGGTTTCTGTTCATTTTTCAGGGTGACATGTTTGCATTTTCATTATCTCTGATAAATTTTATAGCCTGTTTGTGTTTTAACTATTAGATTTTAATGGCTTGGCGTAAGGCATTCTGAATTGTTTTCCCCCCCTTCCCCCTAGAAACAGAAAAGTGGTTAATGGATGATTAACAGTCATTAATGAAAACAGCTTCTGGAGCGGCGTCCCTTCAATTTCTCAGACAGGCATGGAGACATTTATGGGTTTGTAGCCCATCTCTGCACCCACCCACCTCTATTACACACGCCTGGGTGTTGCAGTCTTCACAAATAACACATCTGCTCACTCCTGGTATCATCAATGGTGCAATGGAGTGGTTGAATTTCAGAACTGGGTTTGGTGGAATGGAAGAGATTTCTGATTTTGCTGGGAGTGAATGATAACATGATTTGGCAAGCCCAGTACTGCACGGATCTGGTGCAGGGTGGAATCTTATTCCAGGGGTGTAGACTTTTGGAAATCCCAGGGGGGGGCTCCTTAGCACGCACGCAAAGCATGTGTGCTCGCTGGAGCGATGTTCTCCCCCCCCCCCCCGGAAACCGCCCTGCCTCCCCGGGCCCTTCCGAGGCCCGCCAGCCACTGCTGCCGGTGCCTCTCCTTCCCCCCCCCCGCCACCCCTTCCCTCTCCCTCTCCAGCAGTGGCGGCTGGGCCTCGGAAGTACCCGGAGAGGCACGGCGGCAGGCGCTCCGTTTTCCCAGGGGTGGCTGAGCCCCCTCCCGGGAAATTTCAGGGGTGGCTCAAGCCCTCGAGCCCCCCCGTACTCTACGCCTATGTCTTATTCCATGAAACTACCCACCACATGCCTCTTGTTGAGTGTGTGGCTTGGAGCAGGATCTTCAGTAATGAATAGAGCAATAACTGAAGAGTGGTTGTCCCAAAGGCTGTTCGAAATGACAAGGGTTGTTATTTATTTTCAAAGGCCAACCAGTAAGGGATCTAAGCAAACCTCTCTGTTGTGGCCTATTACCTCTCCAAAGAAGGGCCTAGTGACTAAGAGGACATCTGAGAAGGGGGAGCTTTGGTCAGAAACCATTTCCAGAGATGGCCAACTTTCCCAACAATCCCATGAAAGAGCAGGAGGCAGCCCAAAGGAGAGTGATTCTTCCATCCATTACTCCCAAGGAGGTAGTTGCTCTTTCTCCTCCTCCTCTGATGAACGAGCTGATGAACCATCTACAGCTCAAGTGGTTGCACTCTTGCCAAACTCCAAAGCTTCAGCATCACCCAGCCCTGCCACAGCATGTGCTTCCCACATTGTGTGTATTTTTGTCGGAGCAGCGGGTCTTGAAACACACCTCTCTGAAGGATTAACTAAGCTTTCATTTGGGTTCAGCCCCCTGCTGGAATAACCCTCTAAGCTCCTTGCATTACCTGTTGAGCTAAAAACAACCCCAGTGACTTACTGGTGGAACTGACCGTCTGTGTGTTCCCTTATAGGCCTCATGTGCCTTGCTGGTCTGCTTTGTGGACAGGAGACTTCCCCAGGAGAAGCTTCCATAACATAGGTCCCATGACTGAAAAGGGTCTGTGCCATGCTGGTGCCCACCACAAGCCCACCACACGCTAGATAGGAGGAGTTCACAGAACAGGCCATCCAACATGAAAAGAAGAAGAGAAGAGATTGGATTCACCCTTCACTCGGAGTCTCAGAGTGTCTTACAATCTCCTTCCCTTCCCCTCCCCGCAGCAGACACTCTGTGAGGTTGGTGGGGCTGAGAGAGCTCTGAGAGAACTGCTCTTGAGATAAGAGCTTATGTATGATCCAAGGTCACACCAGCAGCTGCCTATGGAGGAGCAGAGAAATCAAACTTGATTATCCCAGATTAGAGGTAATCCCTGGCCCCAGTGTTGGACGGTAATCCCTGTTGATCCCTGACCCCAAAGCAGTCCAGCTGTCCTCAACCAGGACCAGGGCCTTTTCGGCTCTGGCCCCAACCTGGTGGAACTCTCTAATGAGACATGGGCCCTGTGAGACTTGGTTCAGTCCTGCAGGGCCTGTAAAACTGAGATGTTCCGCCGGCCATATGGTAGAGGACAGTGACGGTTAGAGAGATCAGCTGGCCTCCCTCCATTTACTATTGGGCTGGGAACTTCTCTGTGCCGGCTGCCTCCCGGCTGCCCACCTGTGATGGAATGTTAGGCGCCGTGTGGCATAGTAGCTGGATTGTTTGACTTTTTAACTTGTAATACTGGGTTTTAAAACTGTAATGCTGGTTTTATTGTGTATTTAATTGTAGGAAGCTGCCCTGATCCCTGCTTGGACGAGGAGTGGGATGTAAGCTGAATGAATGAATGAATGAATGAATGAATGAACATGAACAGGCAAATTCATATGGGAAGAGGCAATCCTTATTTTTTCTGGCTCCCACACCCGTTAAAGACTGAAGGGTCAGAAGAACCAGTTCTTCAAATTGGATCAACTGAGAGAAGGCCCTCTTACCCATCACCACCAGGCTACGAAGCAGCAGTGATATGTGCACGATCCCCCTGCTTATGAACTTGGCTCCCAAGGGGCCGTACAGACCAATTATATATATTCCTAGTGTTTTCTAATCCTCCCTCATTACAGTCTACGGTCCTTTCGGCGCCTCAAAACCATGCTTCAGCAGGCGGCGATGGTTTTGTCCGATTCTGTGGCCTCTGGCGATTCTGTTCTCTCCCCCTCTCTGTCTGACACACACCTTGGCTTGCAGACAACCATCTTCCCTGGAAAGGCTCTTTAGGAATATGGTTTCCCAGGCCCCGAGAACAGCAGTGGCTGGGATGGTCCGGGACCTCGAGAGAATGCCTGGCCAGCCTGGCCAGGGAAAGAACATTGATTGTGGCGGCCTTCTCATGCGTGGCTAACTCTGGAGTCTTGTTGGAAAGCAGAAGAAAAGGGGGGGCCCCAGAGAAGAGCACATTTTTGCCCCCAAATGTATCTCAGGCAACATGAACAAGTAGGGAAAGCTTAGAGATGGGGCTACAGCCTGCGGGCTGCTTCCCCCCCTAGTTTGGGAGGGGATGGAAACCGCGGGGAAAGCTAATCAAGGGTTTTTGTGCCGATGGTTTAGGGATGCGTGTGGGTGGGGGAAGATAAATCTAGCACGATGCTGAAATGATTGATGAAAGGAGGAAGGACTTAGAGGAAGGCAAAATGAAAGTGATCTGTGTTCGGATCTGATGGTGTATCTCCTGCGCTTGAAAAAGATAACACTTGATTGAGTTGGTATTGGGGTCAGATAGACCCCAGGTATCAGTGGAAGGCCTATCCCTTCCCCTTCCCATTCACCCCCCCCCCAAAAAAAATAGCTGCTCTGGAGACTCTCTCAATGGGGCTGCCACCAGAATGGGAGCATTACGATTTTTTACCTACAAGTCTGAGATTCGACACCCAGCAATAAGATCTGCACAAATCCTGCAGTCGCAACATTTTGTTTTAGAGAATGAACGGTTGCGAACAGGGATGCAATCAGTTCCACCCGATATCCATAACCTGATAAACATCAGTGAGAGGACCGCAGGATTTGGCTTGCCACGTAAAGTATGGAAGACGGCTAATAGAATATGAATAGGCTTTGGCGGCTGGGCAGACCTGTTGTTTAAATGGGGCAAAATACCAGGACCTGAATGCGACTGTGTTGCAGCCTGCCAAACTATTTTCCATATGTCACAGGAATGTGACCATTGTGCTTTCCAGGGAGTCCCCAGCTGCGACGGAGTGGTTTGAAAATCTAGATCAGGGGTCCTCAAACTTTTTAAACAGGGGGCCAGTTTACTGTCCCTCAGATCGTTGGAGGGCCGGACTATAGTTTTTAAAAAAAACTATGAAGATGGGCTTTTTCTTTAATTATTTTGCGGGTAGGGAAGGCGCACGGGGGGGGGGGGGAGGTGCACAAAAAGGCACCGTTGACAGGGCTGTTGTCTTCCCCTCTCCAAAGAAACAAAGAACTCGGCATCCTCACAAACTTTTTAAGGCAGCAAGCCCCCAGCTGCTTCTCCCTGAAACTCCACTACTGCAGGCATCATGATGGGAAAGAGAAACCTCTCTCTCTCTCTCTCTCTCTCCCCCTCCGATTCCCAGCAGCACAAAAAGCCTCGAAAAAGACCCCCGCCCGGCTCTTGGGACTGGCGCTGGTCTCCTAGCCAGCTGAGAGGCCTCTCAGCCGGCTAGGAGACTTGGGGCCAGCCGGAGCGCCTGCCACCCCACACTTAGCCTCTTCCAGTCTTCCTTTTGCCTCCTCCTGGCTGACTGGAAGCAGGGGGGCGGGGCTTTGTCATGTGGCCCGGGACGAGTCGGCTGCAATTTTTCCGCTGCTTTGTGTGCTGCTGGGAATTGGAGGACAGGCAGCGGCACACCCGGCGGGCCAGAAAAAATGCCTTTGGCGGGCCGCATGTGGCCCCCGGGCCGTAGCTTGAGGACCCCTGATCTAGATATTAGTATTTAGGGGGACTGCCCAATTGGTCTGCATATCCGTTGTATCAACTTGGTTGCGTATTTTATATTATCTACTTCCTGTGTGTAACTCTGTCATATGATAAATAATAAATACATACAAGTCATTGATTCTAATTTAATCTCAAAAAAACAAAATTGCATTAAAGATTACGGTGGTGGGTACACATTTGGACAGAAACTAACCCAAACATGAACAGAACAAACCTCTTGAAAATATATTGGTATTGTAGCTAATCCAATCTGGGTAACGAATTACATCAAACAATAAGGTAAAGGTAAAGGTTTCCCTTGCTCGAAAGCCAGTCGAATCTGACTCTAGGGGGCAGTGCTCATCTCTGTTTCCAGGCCAAAGAGCCAGCGCTGTCCAAAGACGTTTCCATGGTCATGTGGCCAGCATGACTAGACGATGAGGCGCACGGAACACTGTTACCTTCCCATCGCGGCGGTACCTATTTATCTACTAGCAGTTTTTTGCTTTCGAACTGCTAGGTTGGCAGGAGCTGAGGCCAGAGACGGGAGCTCACTCCATCACACAGCATTTGGGTCTCAAACTGCTGAACTACCGACCTTCTGGTCTGCAGTTCAGCATCTTAACCACTGAGCCACCGCGTACTTAATAATGCCATCGTAAGCAAAGTTATGCCGTTCTAAGCCCATTGATTTCAACCAACTTAAAAGAATTTCAATCTGTTTAGGAATCCTCTGTAACTCTCTGTATTCTTTGCTATTCCAGTATTTGCGTTCCAGTTGCACAAGACATTAGGAGGAAGAGGAGGAGAGTAGATATGTGCCTGACTAGACATTGAACCAGAAGCATTTGCCAATGTTCCCATCAGGGGCGTAGAGTTTAGTAAATTCTGGGGGAGGGCGGGGGCTCTTTAGCACGCGCGTGAAGCACGCGTGCTCGCTGCAGCAATGTCCCCCCCCCCGCCGGGAAACCTCCACGCCTCCCCAGGCCCTTCCGAGGCCCGCCAGCCACTGCTGCCAGGGCCTCTTTCTCCCCCCCCCCCTCCTTCCCTCTCCCTTCGCCGGGAAAAGAGGGAGGGAGAGGGAAGGATGGAAGAGTGGCCAGGCGGGGGGGGGGGGAGAGGCACCGGCAGCAGCAGCTGCCAGCCTCGGAAGGGCCCCAGCAGGTGCTACGTTTCCCCGGGGGGGCTCAGTCCCCCCCCCCGGGAAATTTCAGGGGAGCCTCGAGCCCTCGAGCCCCCCCATAGTCTACGCCTATGGTTCCCATCAAACAATGGCATTTTGATTCGTGTTTCCACGTGCAGCATTCCCACTTTCTGCTAATTATTGCACCGGCTCAAGCTTCAGGGAGGTTCTTCCAATTCTACGTAAGCATGAGTCCCATTTGTATCATTGTGCTAACTAAGTAGGGGGAAAGAGTGCGCCTGCTGACTGTATCTGCTGGCAGACAGGTAGGGCTGCTGAAGGAGGGGGGGGGAGACAGGGGCTCAGGTTCTTCGCCACCCGTTGGCAGCCCTACCTGTCTGCCAGCAGGTACAGTCAGCAGGTGCACTCTTTCCCCCTTGGGCAGGTTGGGGAGGACAGAGGCTGAGATACAGGGTTTGCCTCCCCCCACACATACACTAGAAGGAGTGTACGGGGGTCTGTTGGAGCAGAAGCGCACAGGAGCGCAGCTCCGAGTGTGAGGAGCCCAGGGGGCGGGCACATGACCAAGCCCCGCCCCCTCCTCAGCTTCCCCGAGCAGTGCAGAGGCGCAGCGCCCCGAGGAAAGCCCTGCTAGGGTCTTTATTGATTTTAATGTTTTGTTTTAATATTGATAATTTTATCATTGTTCCTTTTATGACTGTGTGCTGCTTTTCCAGAGACTTGCTCAAGGTGGCATATAAATTTTCTAAGTATACCATTTTTTACCTGGACACATGGCACATAAGTACTGGAGAAATTTCACCAACCCTTCAGCAGCTTCCACCGCATCAATTTGGTGTAGTGCTCAGGAGTTGGACTCTAATCTGGGAGAACCGGGTTTGATTCCCTACTCCTCCACATGCAGCTGCTGGTGTGACCTTGGGCCAGTCACAAGTTCTCTCAGAGCTGTTCTCTCATGAGCAGTTCTCCAAAGACCTCTCTCAGCCCCACCTACCTCACAGGGTGTCTTGTTGTGGGGAGGGGAAGGGAAAGGGATGGGTGGTGCACATGTCCTGGGTATCTCAAGTCTACTTGAAACCTGGTGGTTTCAAGGGAGCAGGAAGAGAATGAGGGTGTGTTCTTGACGCCTAATTTTATGGCACAAAGTATTGGATGGGGAAGGGAACGGAGGAAGAGCAGGTCAGTTTCACTCACCTGTGGAGTGGAGCCTGAGGGGTGGGTGTTGCCTTCTGACACACTTCCGGTATGTTAGGGGGTGTGGCCTATGCAAATGAGTGATGCAAATGAGTTTTGCTAATGAGCTCCTGCACCTCTTTTTCTACGAAATGACCCCTGGTGGTATCCAACCTCCCTCCCTCATGGGCGGCAACACCGCCGGCAGTAGGGCATCCTTCGCCCTGGATGAAGGGAAGAAGGGAGGCAACAACCAGGACAAAGCGGTTGGCAAACGAGCTTCTACCTGACAGGGGCGGGGCACCGGCAGTGGACGACAGGGACTCTTAGAAGGGACATATCTGGGAAGGGCAGCAAGGCTGGGTGGTCTGTTGGCCCTGCCCAGTGCTGAGTGTATAAGCAGCAGGCAGGGCCTACAGGAGGGCATCCGATTGGGTCCCGGCACAAACCACCTCTCAACACCTTTTGAGGGGGAGCAGGGATTGGTGGATTTGGAGCGGAGGCACCCTCCCAGGGCTGATTTAAGGGGGCAGGTTCAGGCAGGCTGGGGAGGAAGAGCGGGTGGCTCTCCCCCGGGCTCTGTGGGACACAGAGAGAGAAGGCCTAAGGGACCGCCCGTGAGAAGGAGAGGCTGGGACATGTGTGTTTAACCTCCCACCTCCTGCAGCATCTGAGGCAGGCCTGTAGCTATCGTGGGGCCTTCCCAGGCCTGGCCCCCTGACTTCCTCCCAGGGCCTCACAAATTGGAGGGGGAGAGGCCACGTGCATGCCTGCACTGCAAGCCGCAAATTCACGGCTTGGAGTGCAGGCACGTGGCCCCCACCTCTCCCCCAAAGCATTTCAAGTTTAAATGCTTGTGGTGGGGGGGGGGAGGTGGAGAGGGGAGGCTGCATGCATGCCTGCACTCCAAGCGACCAATTTGCCGCTCGGAGCTCAGGCACATGCGGCTTCCTCCTGCTTCGCCTTCAAAGCATTTAAAGGGACCTTTTAAATGCTTTGGGGGAGAAGCAGGGGCACATGGGGGGCCCGAATTTCAGTGCCGACTTTTTAAAAGGCCCCTCCAAATTAAAAAAAATCTCGGATACGGGCCTGATCTGAGGACTTGCAGCTCTGGAGGAATTGAAGTCCCAAGCCCAGACCCGGGGGCACCAGGATCTGACAGGGAGTTAATTTGTTTTGCAGACTGAGAGATAGGCACTTCTTCTCCCCCCCCCCCCGCCCCCCAACATACAAGTCATGCTACCCCTGCAGGGGATAACAGAAGTGAAACAAAAGTGGAAGGATTAACAGTTCCTTATCTTACTTCCTGCATCAGCATAAAGTACTGTATTGAGGGTCATGTTATAGACCCCGGTAATAGACATGCAGCGTTCTGGTTTTTCTCCCGTTCACTCTAACTGCAAATGCTTTCTGCGACCGCAGCCTAACATTCAGATCTAAAACCCTGCCTTGCTCCTGGGTGCCCCTGTTATGGCATGGCTGTAGTCTAGTTTCCCTGCCATGGCTAATGCTGAGAACTACAGTTCCCAGGGAGCAATAGGATAAGGTGGGGAACGGCGCCATCAGCATACGTTAGGGATGATTCCGAACAGCTCATCCAGCTCACACTTCTCTTTTGTGCAAACAGAAGGGCCTCTGTTTGGTTGCATGCCATTTTCTGCTTTCCTGCACCAAAGCTTCGTCTGAAAACTGTAGGGATTTTTCAGTGAGAGGGCCAATTTAAAAAAAGCATTAGACACTATATGTATATTAAATGTGTCTATAAAGGGCACACGGCATCCGTGTAATGCGTTATGTGACACAAACCCGATCTACTAAATCGACGACGAGAAATGGAGAAGCGGAACAGCTGACAAAATATAAATGACTTCTTGTTTAAAAAAATGAGATAGGGAATGTTCATTCCTCCTGAGCTCTGGTGCCACATATTATCAGCTGGGAGAGAACAGATGAGCTTTCCCCCCAGAGTGCTTGTGGGGGGGGGGGGGAGCTTGTAAATACCAAGCCCATTCCAAGTCAAGCTGCAGAGAAGTTGCCACATTTGCTCTAATTTCAAATCTGTGAGAAAGCTTGTTCTACACTGTATTTGATTAGTGATATCCAGGGATCCTTTCGTAGAAAAAGAGGTGCAGGAGCTCATTAGCATAACTCATCTGCATAACTCCTTTGCATATGCCACCCCCCCTAACATACCGGAAGTGTGTCAGAAGGCAACACCAGCCCCTCAGGCTCCACTCCACAGGGGAGTGAAACTGACCTGCTCTTCCTCCATTCCCTTCCCCATCCAATACTTTGTGCAATGAAAATAAGCGTCAAGAACACACCCTCATTCTCTTCCTGCTCCCTTGAAACCACCAGGTTTCAAGTAGACTTGAGATACCCAGGACATGTGCACCACCCATCCCTTCCCCTTCCCCTCCCCACAACAAGACACCCTGTGAGGTAGGTGGGGCTGAGAGAGGTCTTTTGAGAACTGCTCATGAGAGAACAGCTCTGAGAGAACTTGTGACTGGCCCAAGGTCATACCAGCAGCTGCATGTGGAGGAGTGGGGAATCAAACCCGGTTCTCCCAGATTAGAGTCCAACTCCTGACCACTACACCAAACTGATGGGGTGGAAGCTGCTGAAGGGTTGGTGAAATTTCTCCAGTACTTATGTGCCATGTGCCCAGATTAAAAATGATATACTTAGAAAATTTATATGCCCCCTTGAGCAAGTCTCTGGAGAAGCAGCACACAGTCATAAAAGGAACAATGATAAAATTATCAATATTAAAACAAAACATTAAAACCAATAAAGACCCTAGCAGGGCTTTCCCCAGGGTGCTGCGCCTCTGCACTGCTCGGGGAAGCCGAGGAGGGGGCGGGGCTTGGTCATGTGCCCGCCCCCTGGGCTCCTCACTCCCGGAGCTGCGCTCCTGTGCGCTCCCGCTCCAACGGACCCCTGGTGATATCTGTTTGTTTACTGTTATATTTCTAAAATCAATAAAAATGTTGTTTAAAAAAAAAGAACTGAGTGTGATTACCCAACAGAGAGCACACAGCCCTCAACACATGCTCAGAGGTGCCTGTCCTTTCTGGTTGCGGCCACATGTGCGAGATAAAGCGGGGGGAGAGGGGCTATTTTCTCTGGCAGAAGTTGACCCACAGTTGCACGATCACAGTCTTGTGAAGCTGCGGGCACAGCCCGCCACTGCGTGATCAGACGAAACCACAGGTGAGTCGGGGGAGGGGGTGTTGCCATTTGTCTCCAGTGCGCTTAAATGAGAGCTCAATGATTTGCACTTCAGCCCTGAGGGCTCCCTACGGAGTGTGCGATGATGGGCATACTGAGAAGGGCAAAGAACAAGGGCACAGAGTCGGGATGGCCTGATCAGACCATCGCGATGCCATGAGAGCGCGCTGGAGTGATCAGACAGGGGAAAGTCGGCCCGTGGCCCATAGCAACCGATTTGCTACCGGACTTTCTGAGGTGTCTTTTAAAACTGCTTGTGTGGAGGAGCAAAGCAGGTTGCCAATGGCTGCGGGGCGCTTCCCAGACGTTGTGTGATCGCGCGCCTTAAATCCGCCTGACATTCACACCTACGTTGGGGCTAATTGTGCATGTGATCGCAACCTCATACTAACAAAATTTGGGGCAGGGTGCTTTTGTGAGTCACCGCTCACTTCTTCAGATCTCATCCCCTGCCACAAATTTTGTTAGCCTTTAAGGCGCTCCTGGACTCTTGCCCTTTTCCACTGCTACAGCCTAACACGGCGACCCATCTTGTTCTTTCATAGGCTGCAAAGCAGAGGTTGAGCATTAAACACTGGGAACGAGGCTTTCTCTCTCTCCTTTCCTTCAGTGAGCGCGTACCCCCTATTTTGTTCCTTGACACTTGCCGCCTTGGGAGAGAAATTACTTGGTGCTTTGGATTTCCAAAGGAGCTTTCGGCTCCCAAGGTATCACTTCAGTCAGAAAGGTTGTGGGGCTTTTTTTTTTTTTTTTTTGCCATATGAAAGATTTATTGGCACGGTTTGAAAGAAAGCTGGGCGGAAGGAGGATGCTAAATGGCGAGAAGAACAAATGAAGACGAGCAGCAAAAATAGACTTGCTCCCATTTCACATCTTCTTTGCCAGTCCCCATATAACACGAAGGTTTCCTTGCCGTACCTTACAAAGTCTGACCCCGGTGCCCTGCATGAAAGAATTGCCAACGCTTCCCCAGAGAGAGATCTGTGTCTCTTTACAACCTAAATAAAACCGAGGACATAATGTTCTCTCCATGGTAAAAGAAAGGCCACAGTGACAAGGTACACAGTGAAAAGGGGGAAGCCAAGGAGCAACTGAACCTGCTCGCTTTCAACAGAAGATAACGGGAGCTGATCTCGCAGCAGAAAGCAAACACAGAAAGGTCTTCTTCCTCTCGGTAGGGCATGAAAGGCCGGCCTCAGTCTTTTTTCTACACCGTCAAGGCTGAGTGAAGAGCAGGGGAAGAGAGAGCGGAGGCCACTGAGTTCTCATACGAGCAGCCCCAAACTTTGCTCTGAAGCTGTGCATAAATGATACGTTATAAGAGAAATCTGTGGTCCAACGTTTTTTGGAAACTTGAATGCTTCTTCAGGGAGGCCATAGGCGTCAACTACAGGGGGGCTCGAGGGCTCGAGCCACCCCCGAAATTTCCCGGGGGGGACTGAGCCCCTCCGGGAAAACAGAGCGCCCTCTGCTGCGCCTCCCCGGGCCCTTCCTAGGGCCGCCGCCGCCTCTCCCCCCCCCTCCCTGGCCTGGCCACTCCGTCCCTCCCTCCGTCCATCCAGGGGCCAGCTAAGCAAATGCCCAACTGGCCCCTGGATGGACGGAGGAAGGGACGGAAGCAGGAGTGGTCAGGCCGGGGGGGAGGCGGCAGTGGCGGCATGCATGGAAGAGCCCCCCCCCCAGATTTCTAAAACTCGACGCCCCTGGGGGAGGCTGTCGGTTTCTTGGGAGAAGTGGTACAGCAGGAGAGTTAACCCATCTCCCCAGATGTGTTGATGGAAAGTGCCATCAAATTGCAAATGTCATTGAAGAGTGCTGGACTCAGGAGACCAGGAATGGTGAAATCATGAAGCCTTTATTGAGTGATTCAGCATGCCCAGTAGATGGTCAGAACAAGCATGCTTCCAGGGCTCCAGGGCCCTCATTGTATGCTGGCCGGAGCCACACCTCCGGCCGCACCCAAAAGACCTGATAGGGGCTTAACATATGCACATGTTTGTCATAGGTTCCCTGGAGGAGCCTTTGATTGCATTGGTTCCCCAGGGAGAACCTAGGTCCCACATTGGTGGAGGCTTTCAATCCGGATGTCTATTGTTCCTCCAGATTCAAGCTCCCCTCTCTGCCTGACCATGTGCTCTGGCCATGCGGCGGGCGCCATTACCTGGGAGCACATGGCAGGCTGGTTGCTACACAGCGCATACTACATTACAGTCATATGGTGACCCTGTAGGGGTTTTCAAGGCAAGAGACGTTCTGAGGTGATTTGCCATTGCCTGCCTCTGCACGCAGTGACTCTGGACTTCCTTTGGCGGTCTTCTATTCAAATGCTAACCAGCACCAACCCTGCAAAGCTTCCGAGACTGGCCTAGCCTGGGCCATCCAAGTCAGGTCAACCTTTCTCTAGCACAGGGGTGGGCAGATTGCGGCCCGGGGGCCACATGCGGCCCGCCACAGAGTTTTTTGCGGCCTGTCAAGACAGTCGGCCACGTGGTTTCTCAACAAGCAATCTCCTGGTTTCAAAAAAAAATGTAGAAAAGTGTGATAGGGGTACATTTGTCCAGGGGTCATTTGGTAGAAAAAGAGGTGCAGGAGCTCATTAGCATAACTTGTTTGCATAACTCATTTGCATATGCCACGCCCCCTAACATACCGGAAGTGTGTCAGAAGGCAACACCCACCCCTCAGGCTCCACTCCACAGGTGAGTGAAACTGACCTGCTCTTCCTCCAGTCCCTTCCCCGTCCAATTCTTTGTGCAATAAAAATAAGCGTAAAGAACTCACCCTCATTCTCTTCCTGCTCCCTTGAAACCACCAGGTTTCAAGTAGACTTGAGATACCCAGGACCAATGCTCCCTCTAAGCTGTGGAGTCTTGTGAGCAAAAAATTCTACTTGTGAGCTACTGGCATTAAAGTTGTGAGCGAGCGATTCGGCTATTGTATAAATTAGTTTGCTCTGGAGCCACCCTTCCTGAGCTAAGACAAAAATGTGTGAGCTAGAGGCCAAAAAACTGTGAGCTAGCTCACACTAACTCAGCTTAGAGGGAACACTGCCCAGGACATGTGCACCACCCGTCCCTTCCCCTTCCCCTCCCCACAACAAGACACCCTGTGAGGTACGTGGGGCTGAGAGAGGTCTTTTGAGAACTGCTCATGAGAGAACAGCTCTGAGAGAACTTGTGACTGGCCCAAGGTCACACCAGCAGCTGCATGGGGAGGAGTGGGGAATCAAACCCAGTTCTCCCAGATTAGAGTCCAACTCCTGACCACTACACCAAACTGATAAGGTAGAAGCTGCTGAAGGGTTTGTGAAATTTCTCCAGTACTTATGTGCCATGTGCCCAGATAAAAAATGGTATACTTAGAAAATTTATGTGCCACCTTGAGCAAGTCTCTGGAAAAGCAGCACACAGTCATAAAACGAACAATGATAAAATTATCAATATTAAAACAAAACATTAAAAACAATAAAGACCCTAGCAGGGCTTCCCCCGGGGCGCTGTGCCTCTGCACTGCTTGGGGAAGCCGAGGAGGGGGCGGGGCTTGGTCATTTCCCCGCCCTCTGGGCTCCTCACTCCCGGAGCTGTGCTCCTGTGCGCTCCCGCTCCAACGGACCCCTGCATTTGTCTCATTAAACTGATTCTAAAATTAAATGTGCTTGCAGCTATAGACAATATGAAATTAGCACAATAAATAAACTGAATAAAACTACCACTATTTTATTTAATTTAGATTTATTGATTTTTATGATACAATTTATACCTTTTCTGAAATGCAAAGTTAACTAATGAATGCAATCATTTTAAAAGGTGCGGCCCTCCGCTAACCTCCGCTCCCACAAAATGGCCCCCGAGCCAAAACAATTGCCCACCCCTGCTCTAGCAATTCAAATTAAGAGCCTAGTGCTACCCTTGGACTCAGCCATTGTTGGTGGACATTACTAGCTACCTGTGAATTTCTGTAGGTTATCACCATGTTTTGAAACTCTGTTGGTGATTCCCTCTTTCAACTCTGTGTTCTGTTTTGTTTTTACAGTTCTATGTCTTGAGAAACATGGAGTTAATTTTGCCCCTATATTAGGCTTCCAAAAAAAATGTTGATTCACAAAAAACAGACATTGTAAGACCTGATGAAGGTGCACAGAAATGGGATTCTTCTTACTGGCTCCCGGTAGTCTTGCAAGCTTCATGTTGTGAGACTGATAACTCCTTGAAGTGTTAAAACTCTCGAAACATTATGTATGAGTTTTGTTTGGTTCGTATTATGCAAGCTCGTGAATCTATTGTACCTTTACAGCAACTGACATTCATTTCTCCTTGTTACCTCTTCACTTGTTTAGATTCCTTTTTGTAACCTGAATTATGCCAATAAAGGTCTGTGTATGTGTGTACGTTTGTAACTGACACAATGCCAATGCTGTTTATACAAGTTGTATGTTTATTTCAATCTCAATGTACAATTCATTGCCCACGGTGCTTTAGTATTTGAATATTGTTCATGGACAAGCAGGTTGGCGCTGTGGCTAGGAGCACCTTCTTTCAATTACATCTGGCTCATCAGATGGCTGACCTAGCCATGCTGACCCATGCTACCATGACTTCCGGGCTGGACTACTGTAACATGCTTTACATAGGGCTGCCTTTGAAGACATCACAGAAGCCCCAGTTGGTACAAAATGGGAAGCAGGTTCTGCAAAGGGAGACACCTACCCTGAAAAGCTCAGCCAGGTAAGTCACAACAGCCGGAGAGCAGTGGAACGGAGACAAAGAGATCTATAGTGGTGGTCAGGGGTCATTTCGTAGAAAAAGAGGTGCAGGAGCTCATTAGCATAACTCATTTGCACAACTCATTTGCATATGCCACACCCCCTAACATACCGGAAGTGTCAGAAGGCAACACCCACCCCTCAGGCTCCACTCCACAGGAGAGTGAAACTGACCTGCTCTTCCTCCATTCCCTTCCCCATCCAATACTTTGTGCAATAAAAAGAAGCGTCAAGAACACACCCTCATTCTTTTCCTGCTCCCTTGAAACCACCGGGTTTCAAGTAGACTTGAGATGCCCAGGACATGTGCACCACCCATCCCTTCCCCTTCCCCTCCCCACAACAAGACATCCTGTGAGGTAGGTGGGGCTGAGAGAGGTCTTTTGAGAACTGCTCATGAGAGAACAGCTCTGAGAGAACTTGTGACTCGCCCAAGGTCACACCAGCAGATGCATGTGGAGGAGTGGGGAATCAAACCTGGTTCTCCCAGATTAGAGTCCAACTCCTGACTACTACACCAAATTGATGGGGTGGAAGCTGCTGAAGGGTTGGTGAAATTTCTCCAGTACTTATGTGCCATGTGCCCAGATTAAAAATGGTATACTTAGAAAATTTATATGCCACCTTGAGCAAGTCTCTGGAAAAGCAGCACACAGTCATAAAAGGAACAATGAAAAAATTATCAATATTAAAACAAAACATTAAAAATAATAAAGACCCTAGCAGGGCTTTCCCTGGGGCGCTGCGCCTCTCCACTGCTCGGGGAAGCTGAGGAGGGGGTGGGGCTTGGTCATGTACCCGCCCCCTGGGCTCTTCACTCCCAGAGCTGTGCTCCTGTGTGCTCCCGCTCCAACGGGATATACAAAGAATTTTGATGCAATCGTGGCAATCCTGCTTTGGGACCATGCTTTTCAGGAGAGCATGTGGCCATCAAAAGACCACACACAAAGAATTTTGGCACAATCCTATGGAGATGACAAGAAAGAAACAAATGAAGAGAAGGTGCCGAGAGCTGCGACGATCAGTGAATTATCCCATACAAGGAATAATTTGAGAATTTGTTAAATTGTAACTAAGGAGGTGTGGAACAGAGGGTGTGGAACCGGATGTGGAGAAAAGGTCCTGGTTGAGGAAAAAATGGAATGGGGGGACTCCAATCTCCCTTTCCTCGGCCATAGAGACTAACAGTGTCATGAAAAAAGAGTGAACCCAGGGACACCTTTAAGATCAACAAAGTTTAACTCTGGGTATAAGCTTTGGTATGTATGTACACTTCTTCAGATACGTTGAAACAGACTTCGCCAACTATTACATATTGGGGGCGGGGGTTAGTTGTCAGGAAGGAAGAGCTGATTGGGATCAAGATGCATAAGTAACTGAGCAATACCAAGGGCGTAGACTTTCCAATTTCCTGGGGGGGGGGGCTGGGGCTGGGCGAGAGACATTACAGGCCATTGTCTCCAGGGGAAGCTCAGCACATCCTGGAAAAGTTCGGGGGGGGGGGGGGGCCTGCAGCTCCCCAGATCCCCTGAAGTTGACACCTATGATAAGTACTGCTAAAATTGGATTGAAACAGTTGGTGAAACTAGTGAATAGCAGCAAATCAGCATACAGATGGTAAAAGAGTTAACAAACAGATGCTAGAACTGAGTAACTTAGCATGTGTAGTGAGATAAGAACCCGATATCTCTGTTAAGCCCTGGGGGTTCCATTGTTCCGAATGTGGTGATACCTTGTAATTCAGCAATCTCTCGTTCTGGTTTGTTTCTGATATTCCTTGCTACCCACCTGAATCTATGAAAAAAGAAAGGTCCCTGCCTCCAAGGGGGTTATAGTGGAAAGTAAAGATGAGAATGAATGTGGTTCAGTGGTCAGAGTGTCAGACTAAGATCTGGGAGACTCAGGGCTGGATCCCCACTCTGCCACAGAACTTGCTGGGTGACCTTGGGCCAGTCACGCACTCAGCCTAACCTACCTCACAGGGCCGTTCTGAGGATAAAATGGAGGAGAGGAAAACAATAGAAGCTGCTTTAGGTGCCCACTGGGGAGAGATGCAGGATTTAAAAGAAGTAAATAAATAAGTCTGCTCCCATCTCATGGTGCCTTCTCATCTTTTGCCTTTCAGTTTGCCCATGACAGACCCTTGAAAATGGTCTGCAGCAACAAAATGGCCAATGGGGTGTAGTGGTTAGGTTAGAGAAGGATCTGGGAGAGCCAGGTTCAGACCCCCAACCCTGCCATGGAAGCTCATTGGTGAACTTTGGGCCAGTCACTTGCTGTCAGCTGAACCTACCTCGCAGGGCTGTTGAGAGGATAAAATGGAGGAGGGGAGGGATCTGCTCCAAGCTTTGTGGAGGAAAGGCAGGAGAAAAACGTACTACATGAATAGAATCAGGTGTCACTAGTTTAAAAAAGAAAGCAGCATGTATTTTTCAGTTTTTAAAAAAAAGCACAGCTGAACATACGTTTTTCTGCTTTGTCCCATCCGAGCGTCTAAAACGCGAGCGGCGCAAATGTCTTTGTCAAGACCCCCTTTTCTTTTTGCCGATCTCCCTGGCAAGTTGCATAGATTTTGCGTCGTTTATGGATGAACCCTATTAAGTGAACATCTCTCTCCCTTGCGCTTCGCGCTCCGCCGTGCCAGGATGACAACGAATAAGATCATTACGGCAGGGAGGGATGTGTGTGTCCACGTTGGGGGGGGGGGGGGATCACAGAAAAACACCGCTTTAAAGATGCTCAGTCTAGCCTAAAACCTACTTAAATCACTCTCCGGTAAACAATGAGAGAGAATGATTAGCAATTAGTTTTCATTAGGGAAGGTTGTCGCTTTCGCTCTCAGCGGTGGCAGGGCTGGACTTGCGGGGTGGGAGCTGCTGACCTGAGGCGGCCGAAAGAAAGGAGGATTTGTTTATGTATTACCAAGATTCTGGGTTAACTTTGTCTTGCTTCAGTATGTGGCCTTTTGAGGTGGCTTACTGAATCCCTCAGAAATGAAACCGCTCAGCGATACATGCAGACGTGTCTCAAAAGCACCAGTAGTGGGAGAACCAGTGTTTCACTGTCTTCTCTCCAGGTCTGAAGGACGCTGACTCAGGGCTGAAATGGATGTGAGGAAAACAGCGTAGTGTTGAGGTCATGTGAGGTTATCAATGCTGCTGTAAACTGCTTTGGTTAGACCTCATCTGGAGTACGGGGTTCATTTTCGGGCACCACAGTTCAAGAAGGATGGCAGTAAGTGGGAAGGAATCCAGCATAGGGCAACGACGCTGGTGTGAGGTTTGAAGACCCCCATGTACTGTGAGGAAAGGTTGAAAGGGTTGGGAATCTCTAAGTTGGAGAAGAGACGCTCGTATTCAGTCATGTTGGAGGACCGGGCCTGGACTAATGGATATAAACTACAGCAGAGGAGGTTCTGACTAAACTTGAGAAAGAACTTCCTGACGGTGAGGTGTGTTTGACAATAGAACCACCTCTCTTGTGAGGTGATGGATTCTTCATCGTTGGAGGTTTTTAAGTATCAATTTAAGTATCAGTGTCTGGGAATCTAATTTCTACAGCATGACTTGAGCTGTTGTTTACCCTTTCAATGTGAGGGTAGTTGAAGTCTCCCAGTATAATAACATTATCTGCTTTAGTCACCTCCCTTATTTCCTTCTCCATCTCATGATCAGCCTCGAGGGTTTGATCAGGTGGGCAATAGTACACCCCCACTTTTAGGTAACCCTTAGGGCCCAGTATTTCCACTCCTGTTGTTTCTTTGGGGAGTTAACTCCCCCAATGTTTTCTGACTTATTTGATTTTATGCACTCTTTGAGGGACAACGCAACACCTCCTCCAACCCATTCCTCCTTGTCCTGCCTATAGAGCTTATACCCAGGAATGACTGTATCCCAGGGCTTTTTATGTAGAAAAAGCCCAGCAGGAACTCATTAGCATAATAGGCCACATTCCTGACAGCACAGCTCATTAGCATATTAGGCCACACCCCCATGTTACCAGAAGTGTGGTCATCCAGCCACACTCACCTTTTGTTTCTTATTCTGTTTACCTTGTTTGTTGTCAAAACCCAGGGGTTTTCTTGTAGCAGGAACTTTGCATGTTAGGCCACACACCCCTAATGTAGCCAATCCAAATGAGTTTCTCCTGTTGGGTGGGGGCTATTATGCTAATTGGTACCTGCTGGGCGTGGCCAACTCGGAAGCCAGCCGGAACTCGGTTCCCGTGCGTTCCTGCCCAAAAATAGCCCTGCTGTATCCCATAGATTTTCCCCATTCCACTATGTTTCTGAGATACCTACTATACGCAAATTGTCATTGAGCTCCAAGCACTCCAGCTCCCCCATCTTGGTTTAGAGGCTTCTAGCATATGCATATAGACACCTATAATGGGTTTCCCCCTCCAGTAACCCTCGCCTCCCTCGGCCTCTTAGTTGCCACGCAAGGTCCTCAGTTGCCATCGTGCCTTCATTCCAAGTCCTATTGCGCTCCTATCAATATTACCCTGAGTGTTTACGCAATCATCTCTTTACACTTGTCCCGAACTGGAGGCTCCCCAGCTCTTGTCGGCTTCCCCCTTGGGATTCGTTTAAAAGCTGCTCTGCCACCTTTGATCGCCAGCAGCCTGGTTCCCTTTTGTTTGAAGTGAAGCCTGTCTTTTTTTGCACAGGTTCAGCTTGTCCCAGAACATTCCCCACTGCCTAACAAATCTAAACCCTTCCTCCCAGCACCACTTTCTCATCCACACATTGAGACCCCTGATCTGTGTCTGTCTAGCTGGCCCTATGCGTGGAACCTGCAGCACTTCTGAGAATGCTGCCTTTGAGGTCCTGGCCTTTAACTTTCTGCCTGGTAACCTAATTTTTTTCCTCCAGGAGCACAGGTCTACATTTCCCAATGTCATTGGTACCAACAAGCAGGGGTCATTTCGTAGAAAAAGAGGTGCAGGAGCTCATTAGCATAATTCATTTGCATAACTCATTTGCTTATGCCACACCCCCTAACATACCAGAAGTGTGTCAGAAGGCAACACCCACCCCTCAGGCTCCACTCCACAGGAGAGTGAAACTGACCTGCTCTTCCTCCATTCCCTTCCCCATCCAATACTTTGTGCAATAAAAATAAGCGTAAAGAACACACCCTCATTCTCTTCCTGCTCCCTTGAAACCACCAGATTTCAAGGAGACTTGAGATACCCAGGACATGTGCACCACCCATCCCTTCCCCTCCCCACAACAAGACACCCTGTGAGGTAGGTGGGGCTGAGAGAGGTCTTTTGAGAACTGCTCATGAGAGAACAGCTCTGAGAGAACTTGTGACTGGCCCAAGGTCACACCAGCAGCTTCATGTGGAGAAGTGGGGAATCAAACCCGGTTCTCCCAGATTAGAGTCCAACTCCTGACCACTACACCAAACTGATAAGGTGGAAGCTGCTGAAGGGTTGGTGAAATTTCTCCAGTACTTATGTGCCATGTGCCCAGATAAAAAATGGTATACTTAGAAAATTTATATGCCCCCTTGAGCAAGTCTCTGGAAAAGCAGCACTCAGTCATAAAAGGAACAATGATAAAATTATCAATATTAAAACAAAACATTTAAAACCAATAAAGACCCTAGCAGGGCTTTCCCCGGGGCGCTGCGCCTCTGCACTGCTTGGGGAAGCCGGGGAGGGGGCGGGGCTTGGTCATGTGCCCGCCCCCTGGGCTCCTCACTCCCGGAGCTGCGCTCCTGTGCGCTCCTGCTCCAACGGACCCCTGCCAACGAGCACCATGACTGCTGACTCCTCCCTAGCACTATCTAACAACCTATCTAGACAGTGCGTGAGGTCTGATACCCTCGCACCAGGCAGGCAAGTCACCAAACCCCACTCTCTATGTTCCTAATGACCTAACACCCACTACCAGAAGCCCAACATCCTTCAGCCCCCCAGGGGTGTCACTAGTATGAGAGGATATCAGTCCATTGCCCGAGGAAGGGACCCCTTCTAAGGGATCTGAGGAGGACCTCAGACTGATGCCCTCCGACCTCAAGACCCTCCACAACAGCAGAAGAACTGTCAGCACAGGAGTGGGGCTGTTCTGGTGAGTCCCTAAGTGTCTCTTCCCCCAACCTCTCTCTCTGCCTCAGGTTCTCCAGGTCAGCAACCCTATCCTCAAGGGAATGAACCTGTTCCCTGAGAGCCACGAGCTCCGCGTAGTGAACTCACCCCCACGATTTCCACCCAGTGGGTAGATAATTGTACATGTGGCACTGTAAGCAAACCACGGCATAACCCCCACTCTCTTGCTGGCTTTCTACCTTCGTAACTGGCTAGTGGTATCTAGAGTGATGCAGGGTCCTCAGACCTGATGCCCAGGCTGAGAGCCACAGGCCAAGAGCCATTTGACTTTTGCCCTTCAGCTTGCACCAAAGGCTCGCGCCTCTTCCTAGGAGGAGCCTTGCAGTTCAGAGGCCCACATCCCCCACTTCCCAGCAGCAACAGCAGAGGGTGGGGCCTGCAGTCAGTCCCAGGCAAAACAGACCTTGCTCAATGAGCAACAGACCAGACAAAAGACCCAAACAGACCCAGACAAAAACACCACTCTCCAGCAGGCTACAAGCACCCACTCACCCTCAAATTCTGTCCTCTTACAAAGCAATCTCAGTTAATGCTCCCCAGTAGTTTAGCAGTTTAGGAAATGCAGGGGTCATTTCGCAGAAAAAGAGGTGCAGGAGCTCATTAGCATAACTCATTTGCATAACTCATTTGCATATGCCACACTCCCTAACATACCGGAAATGTGTCATAAAGCAACACCCACCCCTGAGGCTCCACTCCACAGGTGAGTGAAACTGACCTGCTCTTCCTCCATTCCCTTCCCCATCCAATACTTTGTGCCATAAAAATAAGCGTAAAGAACACACCCTCATTCTCTTCCTGCTCCCTTGAAACCATCAGGTTTCAAGTAGACTTGAGATACCCAGGACAGGTGCACCACCCATCCCTTCCCCTTCCCCTCCCCTCAACAAGACACCCTGTGAGGTAGGTGGGGCTGAGAGAGGTCTTTTGAGAACTGCTCATGAGAGAACAGCTCTGAGAGAACTTGTGACTGGCCCAAGGTCACACCAGCAGCGGCATGGGGAGGAGTGGGGAATCAAACCCGGTTCTCCCAGATTAGAGTCCAACTCCTGACCACTACACCAAACTGATGGGGTGGAAGCTGCTGAAGGGTTGGTGAAATTTCTCCAGTACTTATGTGCCATGTGCCTGGATAAAAAATGGTATACTTAGAAATTTATATGCCACCTTGAGCAAGTCTCTGGAAAAGCAGCACACAGTCATAAAAGGAACAATGATAAAATTATCAATATTAAAACAAAACATTAAAAACAATAAAGACCCTAGCAGGGCTTCCCCCGGGGCGCTGCGCCTCTGCACTGCTCGGGGAAGCCGAGGAGGGGGCGGGGCTTGGTCATGTGCCCGCCCTCTGGGCTCCTCACTCCCGGAGCTGTGCTCCTGTGCGCTCCCGCTCCAACAGACCCCTGAGGAAAGGCAAAAAACAAACAAACCCCACTCACCTTCCCAGCGGGTCTCCGCTGGGTTCTTTCTCCCAGCTCAGCGAACTCCCAGCTTGTAGGGTATCTGTTAGGCATGCAGAAGGTCCCAGCTGTGTTCTTTCTCCCATCCCAGATGGGAACTTCTGTACACCAAGCCGATGCTCTACCACTGAGCCACGGACCTTCCCAGACTATCTCCACCACTTCTTGGGTAGAGATGGTGGCAGCAGAGGTGAAGCATGGAGCACTGGCAAAACACTTTGGACAACCAAGCGAACCAACCTAGATGCTCTTCTGCTTCTAGCTAGAGGGCTCCCATCTCAAAGGTGGCACATGCGCCCTGCACACAGCACATCCCAGGCATCTGTAGCAGAAAGCGGAAAAATGAGGTTGATCGATTAAAAGAGCTGGAAAGCTGCGTCAAGCTACATGTATTCAGTGCATGATACACATGTCACACATCAGGAAATAAGCCCATAGCTAGCTGCATTCCAAAACCTAGGAAGAAATTTGTGTCAGGTTAGTTAGTCCAGTACCCCCTCTCAGCTCAGCAGAGTGCACCTTGGTTACACCCAGCAGAAGCCCTTTGCTCTCAGTGTGCGGCAGAGTGACAAAGTTACACAGAGCCACTTTTCCAGTTTCAAGGCTAAGAGTGGTCCTTTTATTTAGGAACAACATTCCAGATAGGAGAGCTTAGAGACAGAGACAGAACTAATCTAAACTACCTTGGAGGAAGGCGGATCCAGAGGGGCATCCTGTCTCCCTTGTGGCAAAGAAGAGAGCGTGCTCCTTTGTTGTGTGTGCGAGAGAAGAGAGAGTGAGAGGGCAGCATGGAAAGAAGGAAGGAAATTTCCCTGTGAACTATCAGTCTAAATCAAAGGGACAGAGGCAGGAGAGCCAGTTTGGTGTAGTGGTTAAGTGCGCGGACTCTAGTCTGGGAGAACCGGGTTTGATTCCCCACTCCTCCACTTGCACCTGGCTGGATGACCTTGGGCAAGCCATAGCTCTGTACTAGCTGTTCCCTCGAGGAGAGCTTGGGAAAGAGTTCTCTCAGCTCCACCTACCTCACAGGGTGTCTGTTGTGGGGAGGGGAGGGGGAAAGGAGTTTGTAAGCCGCTCTGAGACTCCCTTGGGGAGTGGAGGGCGGGGTATAAATCCAATCTCTTCTTCTTCTTCTAAACAGGAAGAAAAACCCACAGTTTGCCCTGTCTAGCTCACTGACTGGTTTGCAACCCCACCCCCCCACCCCCGGAGGTTGAGGCTTGGGATGACAGTGGTCCAATCGGCATCCAGCATTTGCACTGTTGTACCAAACCCACACCGGAACAGAAAAAGATGTGCCCCTGCAGAGTCACCCCTAAACGCCCACAAAACGGCCATAAATCTATGCAGACGGTTCCATAAGTTGAGAGATCAAACTGAAGTGAAAGCGGCATGCAGTCTGGACACTCCAATAGAATCCGACAATCCGTCAAAGTGAAAGTGGCATGCAATGCAGAGGGGGATTTCTGTTCCAGGGTGGGTTTGGTCGAACAGCAGAGCGAATGCTAGACGCAGATTGGGCCAGCGTCTAGGCCTTCTCTTCCAACAATCTGCAGAAGGAGAATTTTGGGAGGAGCATGTTTAGAGTCGAATCCTTGGCAGTTTCCTTCTATGGGCTTTATGCCCTCATAGCTAACTGGGAGGTATTTCTTTCCCGCTTCTGAGCTTCTCTGTAGCTGTCCATGGTTGGAAACAGGATGTGGAAGTAGATGGACCCCACCCCGGTCCAATCCAGCAGGGCTCTTCTTATGTTCAGTGTCCATCCTTTCAGCTGCAGTGTGGTGTAATGTTTGCAGCAGGGGTCCCCAATCCTTTTGAGCCTGCAGGCATCTTTGGAATTCTGACACAGCATGGTGGGCACAGCCATATAATGGCTGCCACAAAATGGCTGCTGCTGGAGGCAGAGCCAGCCACAAAATGGCTGCCTCAGCTTACCTACAGTTTTAAGACCCTTGTGCCTTTGACGGCAGTTGCCACCAAAGCAAAGAAATGGGGGAAATGGGAGACTAGGAGCAGAACAACTGATTTTGCAGAATCAGTCCGGGTTTGATTCCCTGCGCCTCCACATACAGTTGCTGGGAGACCTTGGGTCAGTCATAAATTCTTTTAGAGCTGTTCTCGAAAGAGCAGTTCTCAAAAGAGCTCTCTCAGCTCCACCTACCTCCCAGGGTGTCTGTTGTGGGGAAGGGAAAGGAAAGGAGATTGTAAACCGCTCTGAGACTCCGAGTGAAGGGTGGGGTATAAAGCCAATCCCTTTTTCTCTTCTCCTCCTGCTCTGGAGAATTCTCCCCCTGAGAAATGGGCAGTAGACGCTCTGTCAGGGTGTGGGACATTCACAGGGGGTATGAACTGATTTGTAGCCTGGAATATTCCCTCGGATCTTTGCCGGTGCATAGCGCCCGTGGGTACCACACCTGGGGACCTCTGGGTTAGTGTGCCAGCGAACTGCCTTCTCCAGTTCCATACTTAATTTTAGGAACTCTCCTAGTTGAGCCGGAATCGAGAAGAAGTGGAATGCAGTGCAGGGAGAAATTGTGGGATGACGGAAGAGCTGAAAGGGGGGGGATGACTCCGACTCATTCCAATTCTGTCTCTCCACACAGCCTGGGGAGGGGAGCCAGCTGCAAAATCCAGTGTTTAGAAGACATATTTATAGCTCTTTTTTTTTAAAAAAGGGGAAAGTCTCGTTGGATATTTTCATCTCTCCCTGTTACGCAGACACACGCTTTCCCCCCCCCCCACCCGCCCTCCGCTGCCAGCGGTTCCTTCCATCTTGGAAGCTTGCAAATTTCTCCCTGCTTAGCTTTGACGATCTGTCTTTGCTAAGCAGATTGTGTGCAAGAAATGGCACATTATCCTAATTGGCAGCAATAAAATCCCCGTTTTTCTTTTTGCCGGTGGTGCCTGGTATACATGGGGGGGAGGTGGCTGTAAACTGGGGGGGGGGGGGCGGCTACTGCCTCCATGGGGATGGGGGAGACTTTTTGGTCTGGGAGGCATGTTCTGAAGTATGGGAGCATGTGCTCTCACCCCAAGGGCAGTGATTTGCATCGAGATTGCCGAAGAATAGGGTGTAGGGAAGAGAGAGCTGTTGTCTTTTGAGTATATTTTTTATCCTGCCTGCCTTCCTCCTCTCCTCTCCCTTCCTCCTTGTCTCCTCACAAATATCCCTTGGAGATAGGTTAGGCGGAGAGACAATGGCCCAATTTGCATCTAACATTTGCTCCCCTGTTTGACCAAACCCACACTGGAGCAGAAATTCCCCTCTGCGTTGCATGCCGCGTTCACTTCGATTGATTGTCAAATTTTATGGCAGTGTCCAGACTGCATGCCGCTTTCACTTCATTTGAGCTCTCGGTTTGATGGCCATTTTATGGCTTTACTTCTCCTTCTCCTTCTTTCTTAGGGTCATTTTATACCTCCCCTCTAAAGTCGTTTGACTGCTGTCTTTTCCTGTGCTGATTTCACAGTGGTGTGAAATTTCACTCCAGGGGGTCTAAGTGCCCTAATCAACAGCAATTGTTTAAAGCAGAATCAAGCCAGTTGAATACTAGCTTGACCACAGGAGAGCAATTAGTAGATGTGGACATTTCAGTAGCAGCACGGTTTCACACCGCACAGAGGTGTGGGCAGGTTTTTTTGGAACTAGAATGATTCCAGCGGGAAAGTCAGATGTAAAAACAGCCTTAGAATCTTAGGGAGAATTAGAGGATGGGCTGGAAAAGGAGAGGGCGATCAAAGGCTGGAATGTCCATCTGCAAAGGCTGTGTATGTCAGATGGCCACTTGCCTGGGGTCCATAGTTGGAGCAGCTGCCCCCCTTGTGCAGTGTTTACTGGTTTCTCAGAAACATCTCGGTTACCCACTGTAGATAATGGAATGCTAGGTGGATGCCAAGGTTATAGTTTTCCAAGGGCACCCCAAAAAAAAAAAACGCCTTGGGCCAGCCCTGGATGGGTCACCATGCCAAGTAAGTTTGTGGGTCACCATACCAAGAAGGCAGGGTACCGCTGCTCTAAAGGATGTGGGATAGGCGTCAACTATGGGGGGGCTCGAGGGCTCGAACCACCCCCAAAATTTCCCAGGGGGGACTGAGCCCCCCCCCGGGAAAACGGAGCACCTGCCGCTGCGCGTCCCCAGGCCCTTCCTAGGGCCGCTGCCACTGCCATCTCTCTCTCTCTCTCTCTTCCCCCTCCCCCCCCCGCCCTGGCTGCCTCCGTCCCTCCCTCCGTCCGTCCAGGGGCCAGCTAAGCAAATGCCCAGTTGGCCCTTGGACGGATGGAGGGAGGGACAGAAGCAGGAGTGGCCAGGCAGGGGGGGTGAGGCAGCGGCGGTGGGGACATGGTCCCGGTGCGCGCGCACGCTTTGCATGCATGCACGAACCCCCCCCCCCCCCCCCCGGGATTTTAAAACTCAACGCCCCTGGGATGTGGTGGTAAGGCTGTTCTGGAGAACTTTAGGATGGCAGCCAAGCCCTGCTGGTGGAAAGTGCAATGGAAGTCACAGCCAAATTATGGTGGCCCGTAGGGTTTTCGAAGCAAGAGATGCTCAGAGGTGGTTTTTCTATTGCCTATTTATGAGCTTTTTCAGAGCTGTTCTCTCAGGAGCAGTCCTCAAGAGAGCTCTCTCAGCCCCACCTACCTCACAGGGCATCTGTTGTGGGGAAGGGAACTGTAAGCCTCTCTGAGTGAAGGGCAGGTTATAAACCCAATCTCCTCCTCCTCTTATTCTTCCTCCTCCTCCTCTTCTTCTTGGTGGACCTCCTGATGGCGCCTGGTATTTTTGGCCACTTTGGATGGGCCATTGGCCTGACTGGCTTCTCTCATGTTGTTGTTCTTCTTCTGAGTGGCAACCTGGAATTTGTTGGCAGTCTCCCATCCAAGTACTAGCCAGGACCAACTCTGCTTAACTTCCGAGAACTGATGAGATCGAACTAGCCTGGGCCATCCAGGTCAAGACAGCTAAGATAGCAAAGCCCTTGGCTGGAATAAAAGAAAGATACATATCTGGAGATAAACTTGGGTAATGCCTCGCTAAGCCCCTCCTCTGCCTTTTCTTGCAGCTTTCTTTCTTTTTTAAAAATATTAGAAACGTGCCCATAACAATGCGTCCGAAAATAACAAAAAGTGGGCTACATCCCAGAGACATTTAACTAACATAAAGGACAAAGAAGAAGGTGTGAAATCAACTAAATCAGCTGTTAAATAGACAAAAAATATGTGGATTTTCACAACTGCCTGCAAAGCACAGACTTCATTATCCACAGAAATAATAAATAGATGCCATTTAATGCAGAAAGCTAGGGGTTTCGCCAGCCTTGAAAGAGCCTAATTTGATAAGGGTGTGTGTTTAGTTCGTTTTCATTTCTAAAGCGCTGTTTGTTTTTCATAACTTTCCTTACTTCCCCCTTGCTTTGGTTATTATCCTCCTTTTACATTTCAGTTCCTTTCCAATGGAAAGCCTCCATTTCAGTTGCATATCTACTGCTTTCGACAGAGTCCCTTTCCTTCTCTCTGACATCAGCTTGGATCTCTTCCTTGTGTTCGACTTTGCTGATGGGAAAGCTTTGATGTTAGTTTTGTCTCCCTTGCCATCTTTCTCCCTTCCTCTCTCAGCTCCCTTTGACACCGGCTTGAACCTGTTCTGTTGCAGATTCATTTTACTTTGCTGATTGGAAAGCATCAATATCAGTTTCATACCCCTTGGCCCCTCTCCCTCTCCCACCGCTCCTCCCCAGTCTCCTTGAATGCTCTAATCAGAAATATTAATTCAGTCACCGGATTCTCTTCTTCTTCTTCTTCTTCTTTTGGGTCCCCAACATGGTACTTATGGGCACCATGGAACCCGCCGACACCTTTTCTGGATCCTGCCAAGTTTTTTTTTGAGAAAGTGGGTGGGGCCAGGTGTGGTTCCTGCCCAGCAGGGCTTCAAGTTGGCCTTTAGAGATCTGATTGGCTGTGCAGATTAAAATAACATTGTTTTGGGAGCAGCTGCCACCTCAGTGTTGGTTTATTCTCTCTCACACAATCCTCTTCCCCAATGTAGTTTAAAAATTTAAAAATTACTTCTCTTGTACCCTACATTTGGCTTTCCTCTGTGTGACTTGACTCCACCTCCTGCAGCAGCCATTTTGTGGTTGGCTCCACTTTCCATGATAGCCATTTTGCAGTTGCACTAGCCCCAGCATGGGAAGTTCCTGTATATTTTGGGGTTGGTGCTTGGAGAAGTCAGGGGTTAGGGAGGGGAAAGGACCTCAGTGGCATATAATGCCATAGATTCCACCCTCCAAAGAGGCTGTTTTCTCCAGGGGAACGGATCTCTGTTGTCTAAAGATCAGTTGAAATTCCAGAAGATCTCCAGGCCCCACCTGGAGGCTGGCAACCCTTCCTGCCATTCTGTCTCAGAATTCCCAAGGTTCAGTAAGACTGAGGACCCCTGGTGTGTTCATTTTAATTCCCATGCATTTTCATTGCAATCATTAATTCAGTATTTCCCCCCTACTCTTTTTGGAAATGAGTATTTTGAATAATTTTTCTCAAAGAGACCCAATCCCAAACATTTACATTCCAGATGCAGGTTGCAAAATGCCTTCCAACACTGTATAAACGGAGAGGAATGCTAAATTTTTGAATCAGCCTCTCTAGCTCTGCAATGCACAGGCATCAGCCGGCCATCTACAAACAGATTTCACTTCCAGATTTCTACACGCCGAATTTTCGTTAACAGCAGCAAAGCAAGCCAGGCGATTAAAAGCCATACCTGAAGCATCTGCCTTATAGGTTGATTAGTAATCATTTTTTCCATTTCATGCAAGAAAGGCCTCCAATCTACCACAGCCACAACGCAGGTCTGCCATAAACGGGGTAGAGCGTCCAGAACATTAGAAGGCTTTCCAGGAATTAGCTGTCAGCATTGTATAAAGCGGGAGCATTTTTAACCAAGCTATGATGCCGTCAGGTCTGGATTGGTATAATACAGCCCGATCTAGTCAGATCTTGGAAGTTAAATAGGGGCTATACGTGGATGGGAGACCACCAAGGAAGACTTTGCAGAGGCCGGCTATGGCAAACCACCTCTGCTTAAATACTTGCCTTGAAAACCCCATGGGGCTGCCGTAAGTCAGCTGGAACTTGTCAGTACTTTAAAGGTAAAGGCTTCCCTTGCTCGAAAGCTAGTCAAACCTGACACTAGGGGTCGGCATAGGTGTCAACTACGGGGGGGCTCGAGGGCTTGAGCCCCCCCCCCCGAAATTTCCCAGGGGGACTGAGCCCCCCCCCCCCCGGAAAACAGAGCGCCCTCTGCTGCGCCTCCTCGGGCCCTTCCTAGGACCGCCGTCGCCGTCTCCCCCCCCCCCCCCCGTCTGGCCACTCCGTCCCTCCCTCTGTCTATCCTGGGGCCAGCTGACCCCTAGACAGATGGAGGAAGGGACGGAAGCAGGAGTGGTCACTAGAAGGCCCGGAGCCCAAAGCCCCCGCCAGTGGCTCGCCGCGAGGAGAGGCTGAGCTCTGCGCTTCCCCTCCGCCTTTCAATCGGGACTCACTCCCAGTTCAGTCCGGCGCCCGTGCCAACAGAGCACCCCACAACGTGGGAGGAAGCCCCTTCCCCACCTCCGGCTTTATAGCTCACCTTGGGGATGGAGGCTGGAGGCCGGCCGGGGGAAGGCGGCGGCGGTCTTCCTTGGGGGCCACAGCCAACAGGTTCCGGGGCCAAACCCTGCGGAAGGCTGTCTCTCCCCCCCCACCCCCATGCGCCCCCGATCCCAGCTCTCCAGAGCCCGCTAGCAGCGGAGGCGAGCAGAGCGAGGCGAGTGCACAATAGAAGGCAACACTGGAAGACTCCTCCTTCTGGCCCGCCTCGCCCGCAGCCGGCCCGAGCCCGACCCCTCCTCCCGCCGGTGCCCCAGAAGGCCAGGAAGGAGAGAAGCAAGCTCACTGCATCCACCCACCCCATGCCCGGCTCGCCCTCCGCTTGCTAGCCGCCGCCCGCCTCCATGGCACGGCCCGTGACGCTGCTCTGCTGCTGCTGCTCGGCGGCACTCCTGGCGGTGTGGTGGGGCACCGCCTGCGCCAACCCCAGGGCCAGCCCCCCTGCAGGATGAGGGGGGTGGCAGTGGAAACATAGTCCCAGTGGGCACACGTGCTTTGCGCGCGCGCATGAAAGTGCTCCCACCCACCCCCCCCCGGGATTTTAAAAACTCGACACCCCTTGGGGTCGGTGCTCATCTCTGTTTCCAAGCCGAAGAGCCGGCACTGTCTGAAGACTCCCATGGTCATGTGGCCGGCATGACTAGACACCGAGGTGCGTGGAACACTGTTACCTTCTTACCAAAGCGATGCCTATTTATCTACTTGCAATTTCTTGCTTTTGAACTTCTAGGTTGGCAGGAGCTGGGGCCAGAGGCAGAGAGCTCACTCCGTCACACGGCACTCAGGTCTCGAACTGCCAAAATACCGACCGTTCAGTCTGTAGCTCAGCATCTTAACCACTGAGCCACCGGCGTACTTAACATACACACAAAATGCCAGCACCCTGGCCTGGATAGCTCAGCCCAGCCCAATCTCATCAGATATCAGAACTTAAGTAGGGTCGGCCCTGGTTAGTACTTGATGGAAGATACCTACTTGCAGGGGTCATTTTGTAGAAAAAGAGGTGCAGGAGCTCATTACCATAACTCATTTGCATAACTCATTTGCATATGCCACACCCCCTAACATACCGGAAGTGTGTTAGAAGGCAACACCCACCCCTCAGGTTCCACTCCACAGGTGAGTGCAACTGACCTGCTCTTCCTCCATTCCCTTCCCCACCCAATACTTTGTGCAATAAAAATAAGCGTAAAGAACACACCCTCATTCTCTTCCTGCTCCCTTGAAACCACCAGGTTTCAAGTCGACTTGAGATGCCCAGGACATGTGCACCACCCATCCCTTCCCCTTCCCCTCCCCACAACAAGACACCCTGTGAGGTAGGTGGGGCTGAGAGAGAACAGCTCTGAGAGAACTTGTGACTGGCCCAAGGTCACACCAGCAGCTGCATGTGGAGGAGTGGGGAATCAAACCCAGTTCTCCCAGATTAGAATCTAACTCCTGACTACTACACCAAACTGATGGGGTGGAAGCTGCTGAAGGGTTGGTGAAATTTCTCCAGTGCCATGTGCCCAGATAAAAAATGGTATACTTAGAAAATTTATATGCCACCTTGAGCAAGTCTCTGGAAAAGCAGCACACAGTCATAAAAGGAACAATGATAAAATTATCAATATTAAAACAAAACATTAAAAACAATAAAGACCCTAGCAGGGCTTTCCCCGGGGCGCTGCGCCTCTGCACTGCTCGGGGAAGCCGAGGAGGGGGCAGGGCTTGGTCATGTGCCCGCCCCCTGGGCTTCTCACTCCCGGAGCTGCGCTCCTGTGCGCTCCCGCTCCAACGGACCCCTGCCTACTTGTTCTACATGCTCGGATGCCCTCAAAATCCATTTTGCAGCCGAGTATGCATCAGCCCTGACCTAGATAGGCCATGGCTACCCCAGTCTCGTCAGATCTCAGAAGCTAAGCAGGGTCGGCCCTGGTCTGTATTTGGAAGGGAGCCCACCAAGAAAGTCCAGGGACATGACGTGGAGGCAGGCACCTCTGAATGCCCCTTGCCTTGAAAACCCCATAGGTTTGCCTTAAGTCAGCAAAAATAAATGGATCAGCAGCACCTGTTCAGACTGAGCATAGTCTATGCCAACTGGGTAGCAAAAGCAAAGAGTGCCCCTGAGCATACACACAGTGTTTTTCCCCCCCTTCATTGGCAGGTTTCAGCTCCATGCCTACTTTTAGTGTCGATTCTGATAGAAAGATGGCAGCTCGTGTATTTATTTTCTCAAACCACGATGTGGGTGACTCCGCTTCCCCCCACCCCCGATGAGGGGAAAGCTCTGAGCTCCTTCACTGTCAGTTGCTATAGAGAAGCTGCTGTTTGAAATGTTGAGATAATTGACAGCGACACGCAGTGAATCGCAGAAGGATGGCTGCGGCGATTGGGCTAGATGTGTCCTGGGGAGGAGATGTACGTAAAAAGGAGGGCAGGCAAGCTTCAGACTTTTAACAGGTTAATCCAGTGTTATCTATCACACACTGCTATATTCCGGAGAACTCATGCACAGGTTTTAAGGGATTTCCTCATAAGAAAGGCAGTGATATATACAAGTCGCCATGAAAGACCCGTAATCCAAATAGCCAGGAAGCCAGGTATCAGACTTTGATCCGAATTGGCAGGGTTTGGATGGGCTGGGGGGGCTCAGGGGTTAAGACACTGAGCTGCAGACCGGGAGTTTGGCAGTTTGAGACCCGAGTGCCGTGTGACAGAGTGAGCTCCCGTCTCTGGCCCCAGCTCCTGCCAACCTAGCAGTTCAAAAGCAAGAAACTGCAAGCAGATAAACAGGTGCCACTTGGGTGGGAAGGTAACAGCGTTCTGTGTGCCTCGGCGTCTAGTCATGCCGGCCACATGACCACGGAAATGTCTTCGGACAGTGCTGGCTCATTGGCTTGGAAACGGAGATGAGCACCACCCCCTAGAGTCGAATTTGACTGGCTTTTGAGCAATGGAAACCTTTACCTTTAAGTAAAATTTCAGGGAAGGACCCTGGTGAAGGGGCTGGGGTGGATGGGTGGCTGGGGTAGGTGGGTGGCTGCCAAGAGGAAGGCATGACGTCTGTAGCCCAGGAAGGTGCCACACCAGCAGATGCTTCAAAAGCTATTGATCAACCCTTGCTCCTCAGATTGCTGAAAGAGAAACATTGGCCCTGGGGTGGTTTGAGTCAGGGGAGGGGAAGGAGAAGAAGAATCGGTGTGTGACTGCGGGGTGCGGGCACTCTTGGAAAGACTCCGCTGTGCATAATGGATTGTTTTGCCTGGGACAAAGAGGGTTGCAAGCATTCTTTGTTACTGAAAGTCAATGACAGCAGTGTGTGTGTGTGTGTGTGTGTGTGTGCGCACGCGCGCACACATGCAGTGGTGGTGGGAGGTGGCATCAAGTTGCGGCTGACTTATGGCAACTCATAGGATTTTCAAAGCAAGAGGCAAACAGAGGTGGCGGAATGAGCTCCCGGAAGAGATCAGGGCCCTGTGGGATCTTTTACAGTTCTGCAGGGCCTGCAAGACGGAGCTCTTCCACCAGGCTTTCAACTAGGAGCCGCCCCGCTACTACCACCAATTAGCCCAGCCCGTAGTTTCAACATCTAGCCTCTACTACTGCATGACTCCAGAAGACCTTCGAGTTGGCAAATCTGTCTGGTTGCAAGCCGGGGTCATTTCGTAGAAAAAGAGGTGCAGGCGCTCATTAGCATAACTCATTTGCATATGCCACACCCCCTAACATACCGGAAGTGTGTCAGAAGGCAACACACACCCCTCAGGCTCCACTCCACAGGTGAGTGAAACTGACCTGCTCTTCCTCCATTCCCTTCCCCATCCAATACTTTGTGCAATGAAAATAAGCATCAAGAACACACCCTCATTCTCTTCCTGCTCCCTTGAAACCACCAGGTCTCAAGTAGACTTGAGATACCCAGGACATGTGCACCACCCATCCCTTTCCCTTCCCCTCCCCACAACAAGATGCCCTGTGAGGCAGGTGGGGCTGAGAGAGTTCTTTGGAGAACTGCTCATGAGAGAACAGCTCTGAGAGAACTTGTGACTGGCCCAAGGTCACACCAGCAGCTGCATGTGGAGGAGTGGGGAATCAAACCCGGTTCTCCCAGATTAGAGTCCAACTCCTGACCACTGCACCAAACTGATGGGGTGGAAGCTCCTGAAGGGTTGGTGAAATTTCTCCAGTACTTATGTGCCATGTGCCCAGATAAAAAATGGTATACTTAGAAAATTTAGATGCCACCTTGAGCAAGTCTCTGGAAAAGCAGCACACAGTCATAAAAGGAACAATGATAAAATTATCAATATTAAAACAAAACATTAAAAACAATAAAGACCCTAGCAGGGCTTTCCCTGGGGCGCTGCGCCTCTGCACTGCTCGGGGAAGCCAAGGAGGGGGCGGGGCTTAGTCATGTGCCCGCCCCCTGGACTTCTCACTCCTGGAGCTGCGCTCCTGTGCGCTCCCACTCCAACGGACCCCTGGTGCAAGTATTTTCAACACGCCATCTTAAGTAACCAATGTACCATCCCTAAATCTTTATGATTCTATGATTTTATTGTACATGAATTGTTTTAAATTGTTTTATATGAATAAGAAGAGAAGAGATTGGATTTATACCCCGCCCTTCACTACCCAAGGGAGTCTCAGAGCGGCTTACAAACTCCTTTCCCTTCCCCTCCCCACAACCGACACCCTGTGAGGTAGGTGGGGCTGAGAGAGCTCTGACAGAAACCGCTCTTTTTCAAGGACAGCTGTGCCAGAACTACTGCTTGCCCAAGGTCATCCAGCAGCTGCAAGTGGAGGAGTGGGGAATCAAACCCGCTTCTCCCAGATTAGAGTCCACGCACTTAACCATTTATGGACCAAGTATGTAAGCCGCCCTGAGCCTGCTTGTGGGGAGGGAGGGGTATAAATTAAATTAAATAAATAAATTGCCATTCCCTGCCTCTGCCTAACAACCCTGGACTTATTTGGTGGTCTCCCATCCAAGGGCCAAGACTGCTTTGCTTCAAGATTTAAGGCACTCAAGGAAGTGATGGTCCACCCGCTCCTGAAAAAACCATCTCTGCAATGGCATAAAAAGGTGTGGGATTTATACATCATTGCGAAACTCTTGGATAATAATGAGAGCCAGTTTGGTGTAGCGGTTAAGTGCGCAGACTCTAATCTGGGAGAACCGGGTTTGATTCCCCACTCCTCCACTTGCACCTGGCTGGATGACCTTGGGCAAGCCATAGCTCTGTACCAGCTGTTCCCTCAAGGACAGCTTGGGAAAGAGCTCTCTCAGCCCCACCTACCTCACAGGGTGTCTGTTGTGGGGAGGGGAAGGGAAAGGAGTTTGTAAGCCACTCTGAGACTCCAAGTGAGTGAAGGGTGGGATATAAATCCAACCTCTTCTTCTTCTTCTTCTTCTTAATCTTACGTGACTTGACAAAGGTTCAGCTCACACTAATTTTGTTGCCACCTGGTTTCCCACATTAGAGTACCTATCCACACAATCTGATACACCCAAAGTAATAAACGACCTAGGGTTATGGTAATTATTTATCTTCTGTTCAACTGAAATATGCTTAAACTGCTTATAAGAGTTGATTAAACATTGTACTTATCACTCAAATCTGCTGCAAATCTCTTTCGCAAACTATGTCGATCACACAATATATGTATTTTAAGGTTATATATACTGTTCTGCCTCATCTTCAAAGATATGTTACTATTGATTGTACTTCAATGTTAATGCTTTCTTGAAAACTCAATACAATTTATTGTTAAAAAAAACCCTATCTCTGGATCCACCCGAATTGGCCAAGTAGTGGCTGGTTTCCAATTTGCCCTATTTGGGCAAAGTACTGGAGAGAGCGGTGGCGATTCTGTTGCAGAGCTTTATGGATGACACTTCCACACTGGACCCGTTCCAGTCTGGCTTCCTGCCCAGCCATGAGATGGAGACCACACTGGTCGCCCTCATAGATGACCTCTGAAGGCATCTGGATTGAGGTGGGATGGCGGTGCTGGTGTTGCTGGGCCTGTCAGCGGTGTTCGACATGGTCGACCACCAGTTACTGATCCACCACCTTGCCGACACTGGAACTCCAGGGCTTGCCTTGCAATGGCTTGTCTCCTTCCTCCAAGATCGGGACAGAGGGTGGCACTAGGGGAGCAGACGTCCCAGAGGCACCCGCTGGTATGCGGGGTTCCTCAAGGGGCGGTGTTATCCCCGATATTTAACATCTATATGCGCCCTCTTGCCCAGATTGCCCGGAGGCACAGACTGGGTTGTCATCAGTATGCGGATGACACCCAGCTATATCTGTTGCTGGGCGGCCGGTCCAAAGCCACCCCAGATGACCTGGAGCAGGCGCTTCAGGATGTGGCAGGCTGGCTTAGCCTGAGCCGATTGAAATTGAATCCAACGAAGACGGAGGACTTTTGCCTGAGCCAGAGCGGGCAGGGGGTAGGGACCCCACTACCGGCCTTCGGTGGTGCGCCACTGGTACCAGTGCCAAGGGTTAGGAGTTTGGGAGTGCTCCTGGATGCCTCCCGAGGCCTAAGTCGCAGCTACTGCCAAGGTGGCCTTTTATCACGTACGGCTTATTAGGCAGTTGGTTCCCTTCTTCAAATGCAAGAACCTGGCAACAGCAATCTAGGCAATGGTCACCTCGAGGTTAGACTACTGCAACGCTCTCTACATGGGGCTGCCCTTGTCTCAGATTCAGAGGTTGCAGCTAGTGCAGAATGCTGCGGCCAGGCTGCTGATGGGTCTGTCTGTACGGGACCACATTCAGCCTGCCCTGAGGATGCTGCACTGGCTGCCTATGGCGTACTGGATCTGGTTCAAGGTGCTGGGTTTTACCTTTAAAGCCTTATATGGTCAGGGGCCTACCTACCCGAGGGACTGCCTTTCCCCATATGTGCCCCAGAGAGCACTGAGGTCAGGCTCACAACACCGTCTGACTCTCCCTGATCTGAAAGAAGCCAGGCTGGCAATCACCAGAGCCAGGGCCTTCTCAGTGGCGGCTCCACACTGGTGAAACGAGCTCCCGGAGGACATCAGGGCCCTGCAGGACCTCCTACAGTCCCGCAGGGCTTGTAAAATGGAGCTCTTCCACCAGGCCTTCGATTAGGAGCTGCCGCTGATGAATGTGCCTTTGGAACATCTCCTGGCCTGGGACCCATGGGACGCTACACCCACCATGAGGTGTGATCTGAATGCCATCATCACAACAAGGTGGTTGTGAGGATAAAATAGAAGAGAGGGTGACAGAGAAAGAACTGTGTCTACAGCCCTGAACTCTGTGCACAGGGCTGACATTCCCCAGTTCCAAGCGGGGATCCCCCAGTTTTGAGGGCTTCTGCCTGCCATCGGCCCGCTGGCCAGCAGGGGAAACCCCATTTCCAAACAGAAGAAGAGAGGGAAGAGATTGTATTTATACCCCCGCACTTCACTACCCGAAGGAGTCCCAGAGTAGCTTACAGTCTCCTTTCCCTTCCCCTCTCTTCTGACATGACAGACAATGACAGGGAATCGACAGAGATTTCTAAAATTATGCGTGAGATGAAGAGAGTGGACAAAGAGAAATTTTTTTCTCCTGCTCCCAAAATACTAGAACTTGAGTATCCAGTGAAGCTGATGGGCAGTAGGGTCAGGACAGACAAAAGGAAATACTGCTTTACACAGAGAGTGATTAAAATGTGGAATTCACTGCCAGAGGATATAGGATGGCCACAGGAATAAACGGCTTTATAAGGGGACTAGGGGCAAGGCCCGTTGCAGGCAACAATGCAACGGGCACTAGCAAGAGGAAGAAAAAGAAGGAAGGAAGCAGTTCTGTTCATCTCAACTTCTTCCTCTCTTCCTCTCAGCTACCCCCCCCCCCCAACAGAGCCTCTTTGTAGAGGCTGTTGCATTTATTAACTGAGTGGGTGTCAGAGTGCATCTCTCTTCCTCACTTACTCCCAAGTAAACAGGCCGTGCACACACACACACACACATTATTAGGGCTAAAGCTGGGGCCAGCTCACCCATTTCCATTCTGTAGGCACCGCAAAAGGGCTTGCAGAGGGGCTCCCCCCGTCGCCGATTTTGAAAGCAAATAAATGCTTCCTCCTGTGTGGAGCCCCACCGTCTGCAGCTCTTATCTCATCTCCCAAAGCTACAGAAATCCCCAGAGGCTGGTGCAGAACGTTGGAGCCAGAGACTTGCTGCAAGCCAGCACTTAACTGATTTCCAGAACAAAGTTTGAGTCCAACTGCATCTTTAAGACCCACGAAGTTTAACTGTAGGTAGCCTTTCATGGGCATGCACAGTGAACTGACCGCAAGCTTCTGTGCTGGATGTTTACCTTTCGTTTCCCCACAAGCCCTCTCCATTGCAAAGCTGCTTCCCGTTTAACACCAGCTAATTAGTTATCCTGGCCCACCGCCTCTTGGGACTCCCAAATTGGGAGTTGTAGTTCTAATTCCCTTTGCTGTGGTTGCAGTAAAGCCAGCAGAGAACTACAACTCCCAAAGTGCAACACTCTGTGGGCAGGAGTGAGGCAACGCAGGGAGGGAATGCAGCCAGTGGGCAAGGATGCCGTTTTGAGTGGCAGTTCTTGCAGCCAACTGATTTTGGCGCCCCATGGAATCTTGCCACTTTGAAAACAGCTTTATATATAAGAGAGATTAGATAGACTCATGTAGGAGAAGTCTATCAATGGCTACTAGCCATTGTGACTGAGGGGAACCTCCTCATTCAGAGGTACTAATCCACTGAATCCCAGAGCCGGGAAGCAACATCAGGGGAAGGCCTTGGCCTCTGTGTCCTATTGTTGGCCGTCCAGAACTGATTGGCCACTGTGTGAGACAGGATGCTGGAGTAGATGGACCATTGGTCTGATCCAGCAGGGCTCTTCTGGTGTTCTTATCAGGGAAGACCTTGGCCTATATGCCCTGTTTGTTGACCTTCCAGAGGAACTGGTTGGCCACTGTGTGAGACAGGATGCTGGACTAGATGGACCATTGGTCTGATCCAGCAGGGCTCTTCTTATGTTCTTCTTATGCTCTTCGGAAAGAGTCCACATCAGAGACTGTGATCCAATGCATACTTGTCCTCAGGGTAAATGTGTCAGTCCAGGCTGCAAGCATTCGTTCTGCGAAAAGTTCTGAAGATTGCTTAAAATGCTCCGTTTACTAACACGCTGGATTCAGGAAACAGCAGAGGATAGACCATGGCTGAATAAATGAATTCAGCTCGCAACAGGCAGACACAAACAGAGATCAGCTAGTGTCTGAGTGTGTGTGTGTGTTTATGCGTGCACATTTGCATAGAGAGCCAGTTTGGTGCAGTGGTTAAGTCTAATCTGGGAGAACCGGGTTTGATTCCCCACTCCTCCACTTGCATCTGGCTGGATGGCCTTGGGCAAGCCATGGCTCTGTACCAGCTGTTCTCTCAAGGACAGCTTGGGAATAGAGCTCTCTCAGTCCCACCTACCTCACAGGGTGTCTGTTGTGGGGAGGGGAGAGGGCAGCCTTCAGGAGGGGAGGGACCTCAGCGGGGTATAATGTCATAGAGTCTACCATCCAAAGCAGCCATTTTTGCCCAAGGGAACTGATCCCTGTAGAGTGGAGATCAGTTGTAATTCCAGGAGATCTCCAGGCCCCACCTGGAGGTTGGCAACCAAGCTTGCAGAAAGGCCTGCTTCTGTCTGGAGTCCCTGCTGTCCATTCTCCCAGCTGGCTATTTCCACACATTATACTCAAAAGAGCTTTCCTCATGCCTCATTCTCACAGGGGGAAATGTACAAGAAAAGCATCAGGCTCTGTGACCGTGCCTAGTGGGAAGATGCTTTTCCCCTCAAGGCTTTTATGTATCAAGAAGGGCTCAGTGTGTGGCTCAGGGAGCGGTAAAGGATCATTGATGCTGTCACCCTGCTTGGGTGACAGGCTGAAGCAAAGCATGAGCATCGCCAGAAGGAAAGAGGCACGTTTTTGTTGGTTCTGCAGCTGGCCAAAGGAGATTCGGATGTGGCAGAGGTGTCAAGGGCTGCAGCGCTCTGGAATTGACTTTAAGGATCAGTTGTGTAATGGAAATGCTCCTTGTGGCATCTTTCCTCAGTGAGTGGTTGGAGGATGTTGATGAGGAGTGAGGAGGAAGAGGAGGGTGTGAGGAGGAAGAGGAGGAGATTGGATTTATACCCCACCCTTCACCACCCGAAGGAGTCTCAGAGCAGTTGACAATCTCCTTTCCTTCCCCTCCCCACAACAGACGCCCTACGAGGTAGGTGGGGCTGAGAGAGCTCTCTCTCGAGAACTGCTTGTGAGAGAACAGCTCTGAAGAAACTTACGACTGACCCAAAGTCACACCAGCAGCTGCGGGTGGAGGAGTGGGGAATCAAACCCGGTTCTCCCAGATTAGAGTCTGCACTCCTAACCGCGACACCAAACCATCTGTCAAGTGCTGTTGAGTCATTCTTCCGACTTATGGCGACCCTATGAGTTAATGACCTCCGAAACATCCTATCCATCGACAACCTTTCTCAGGTCTTGCCAACTTGAGGCCGTGGCTTCTTTCTTTTCCCTCTCCACAACAGACGCCCTACGAGGTAGGTGGGGCTGAGAGAGCTCTCTCTCGAGAACTGCTTGTGAGAGAACAGCTCTGAAGAAACTTACGACTGACCCAAAGTCACACCAGCAGCTGCGTGTGGAGGAGTGGGGAATCAAACCCAGCTCTCCCAGATTAGAGTCTGCACTCCTAACCGCGACACCAAACCATCTGTCAAGTGCTGTTGAGTCATTCTTCCGACTTATGGCAACCCTATGAGTTAATGACCTCCGAAACATCCTATCCATCGACAACCTTTCTCAGGTCTTGCCAACTTGAGGCCGTGGCTTCTTTCCTTTCCCTCTCCACAACAGACGCCCTACGAGGTAGGTGGGGCTGAGAGAGCTCTCTCTCGAGAACTGCTTGTGAGAGAACAGCTCTGAGAGAACTTATGACTGACCCAAAGTCACACCAGCAGCTGCGTGTGGAGGAGTGGGGAATCAAACCCGGTCCTCCCAGATTAGAGTCTGCACTCCTAACCGCGACACCAAACCATCTGTCAAGTGCTGTTGAGCCGTTCTTCCGACTTATGGCGACCCTATGAGTTAATGACCTCCGAAACATCCTATCCATTGACAACCTCTCTCAGGTCTTTCCAACTTGAGGCCGTGGCTTCCTTTATTCAGTCCATCCATCCCAGGTTGGGTCTTTCTCTTGTCCTGCTGCCTTCCACTTCTCCTAACACAATTCCCCACCACCGCCACCCCAGTAAATCTTGCCTTCTCATAATGCGACCAAAGCGCAATAGCCTCCGCTTAGTCATTTTAGTTGCTAAGGAGAGTTCAGGCTTGCTTTGATCAAGAACCCACGGATTTGTCTTTTTGGCAGTCCGTGGAATCCGTAAAAGTCTCCTCCAGCACCACATTTCAAAGGAATCGACTTTCTCTCTGTCAGCTTTCTTCACTGTCCAGTTTTCACATCCGTACAGAGATATAGTGAATACTGTGGTATGAATTATCTTGATCTTAGCCGCTGGCGGCACATGCTTACTCTTAAGAATCTTTTCTAGCTCCTTCAATGGCTGCCCTTCCAAGCAAGGACGCAGACTTCTCGATTTCCCACGGATGGAGCTGAACCTCGTCCAGGCCCACCCGTAGTAATCCATACTGAATGTTTTAAATATGAAATAATGTTTCCAAAAAAAATGTCATCAACAATTAATCATGTGGGGTTTTTTTAATAGTCTGAATCTCAGTCAAAGAAAGAGGACTCTGTGAGAGGAAAGATGTCACAAACTCCCTCCCCGAGGTAACTTGAGTAAATATTTTATCTGTGCATGAAAGGAAATACTTCCTCCCCCTCTTTCTTTCTCTCACAACTTAGGCTGAGTGTGTGATTGGCCCAAGGGCCCACAGAGTGCTTCGTGGCTAAGGGGGAATTTGAACCCTGCCTCCCCAATCTTAGACCAACACTCTAACAACCAAACCACTCGCATACTGGATACTAAGGACGAATCTTCACATGCATCTCCAAATCACAGTAAATCCACAGTAAATAGTGGCTTCTCGAATACCCTGCCCTGCAGGGGCGTTGAGTTTTGAATTCCCCGGGGGGGGGCTCTTGTGTGCACGCGCGCAAAGTGTGTATGCCCACTGGGACCATGTCCCCGCCGCCCCCCGGGCCTGGCCACTCCCTTTCTGCCCCGCCCGCTGCAGGAGCCCCCCAGGAGAGAGCCGGCAGCAAACCCACACACCCCACCGCCCCCGCTGCACTCAGCCTCGTCCGCGCACCACAGCCCACCGGCAGCCCGGAGCAGAACCAGGAGGAGGCGTGGCGCCGCCGTGACTAGGAGCCGCTGCGCTTTATCACCGGCCTGCTGGGAGTGGGCAGGGCAGGGCCGGGGGTGGGGGGAGAGGTGGCGGTAGCCAGCCAGCCAACTGGCTGGCCAGCCGGCCTAGGAAGGGCCAGCCTAGGAAGCGCCCGGTGGGTGCTCCATTTTGCCGGGGGTGGCTGAGCCCCCCTCCCGGGAAATTTCGGGGGTGGCTCAAGCCCTCGAGCCCCCCCGTAGTTGACGCCTATGCTGCCCTGAAATTATGAGAGCATTTGTTTGGTTGAAGTAGAGTCCAGGGCAGCAGAATTGCCTCACTTTACACCGGTTGGGTGTAGTGGTTAAGAGCGGGGACTCTAATCTGGGAGAGCCAGGTTTGATTCCCCACTCCTCCACATGCAGCTGCTGGCGTGACCTTGGGTCAGTCATAAGTTCTCTCAGAGCTGCTCTTTCAAAGGCAGAGCTCTCTCAGCCCCACCTACCCCCCAGGGTGTCTGCTGTGGGGAGAGGAAGGGAAGGAGATTGTAAACTGCTCCAAGACTCATTTGGGTAGTGAAGGGCAGGGTATAAATCCTCCTCTTCTTCTTTGAACCTGGGCCTCCCAGATCCTAGTCCAAGGCTCTAACCACTACACCACTTCTTCTTCTTCTTCTTCTTCTTCTTCTTCTTCTTCTGGAAGGGAACTCAGCAGGGCTGTGATGTCATAAGGTCCACCCTCCAAAGCTGCTATTTTCTCCAGGGGAATGGATCTCTTTGGTCCGCAGATTGAGTGGCCATCTCCAGGTTGGGAAATACCTGGGGATTTGGGGGGTGGAGCCTGAGGAGGGTGGGGTTTGGGGAGGGGAGGGACTTAAATGGAGTATGATGCCATACAGGACAGTCTGGTGTAGAGCCAGCTTGGTGCAGTGGTTGGGAGGGCAGACTGTAATTTGGGAGAACCGGGTTTGATTCCCCACTCCTCCACATGCAGCTGCTGGTGTGACCTTGAGTCAGTTACAAGTTCTCTCAGAGCTGTTCTTGCAAGAGCAGTCCTCGAAAAGGCTCTCTCAGCCCCACCTACCTCACAGGGTGTCTGTTGTGGGGAGGGGAAGGGAAAGGAGATTGCAAGCCACTCTGAGATGTCTTCAGGTAGTGAAGGGTGGGGCATGAATCCAAGTTCCTCCACCTCCTCCTCCTCTTCTTCTTCCTCCATTTTCTCCACCTGAATATTGGGCAGTGGTCACATGGTCATTTTGATCGGGTTTCACCACTGTTCCCTCTCGCATCTAAAATTGCTGGTCAGGTGGCCGCATTCGCCTCCCGCACCGAAGCGGGCTCACTCGCACAATCCTCCCGGTTCCCTAGCAAGTTTTCCAACATTGGGAAAATCAGGTATTCCAGGTATTTGCACTTTAAATCCGCGATTTCGCCGATCTGGACAGTCACCTCTTGCAATGATTGTGATTAGGTCATCTGACCATCCTTCCTGCAATGAGGTCCCCCTCCCCCCCCAGCTTCTGCTTTTGTGAGCGTGAGCGATCCTGCGCTGAATAAATTTGATGTTTAAATGTTCAACCGCACATTTAGACTCCAGTGCTTGATAGCACATCGCCACTTCATTTTGTTTGCTGTTCGGGGGGGGGGCTGTAAAAACCTGTAAAAACAAGGGTGTATGCAGGGGTCATTTCGTAGAAAAAGAGGTGCAGGAGCTCATTAACATAACACATTTGCATAACTCATTTGCATATGCTACACCCCCTAACATACCGGAAGTGTGTTAGAAGGCAACACCCACCCCTCAGGTTCCACTCCACAGATGGGTGAAACTGACCTGCTCTGCCTCCATTCCCTTCCCCATCCAATACTTTGTGCAATGAAAATAAGCGTAAAGAACACACCCTCATTCTCTTCCTGCGCCCTTGAAACCTCCAGGTTTCAAGTAGACTTGAGATACCCAGGACATGTGCACCACCCATCCCTTTCCCTTCCCTGCCCCACAACAAGACACCCTGTGAGGTAGGTGGGGCTGAGAGAGGTCTTTTGAGAACTGCTCATGAGAGAACAGCTCTGAGAGAACTTGTGACTGGCCCAAGGTCACAGCAGCAGCTGCATGGGGAGGAGTGGGGAATCAAACCCGGTTCTCCCAGATTAGAGTCCAACTCCTGACCACTACACCAAACTGAGGGGGTGGAAGCTGCTGAAGGGTTGGTGAAATTTCTCCAGTACTTATGTGCCATTTGCCCAGATAAAAAATGGTATACTTAGAAAATTTAGATGCCACCTTGAGCAAGTCTCTGGAAAAGCAGCACACAGTCATAAAAGGAACAATGATAAAATTATCAATATTAAAGCAAAACATTAAAAACAATAAAGACCCTAGCAGGGCTTTCCCCAGGGTGCTGCGCCTTTGCACTGCTCGGGGAAGCTGAGGAGGGGGCGGGGCTTGGTCATGTGCCCGCCCCCTGGGCTCCTCACTCCCGAAGCTGCGCTCCTGTGCGCTCCTGCTCCAATGGACCCCTGGGTGTATGGTAAGTTCAAATGTAGGCAGTGATTTGGCCATACGCACGTGCGCATGCGCAAAGCAATCTTTTAAAAACCATGCTGTGTGACCACAGCCGCAATCTATGTCGCCCGGTGATCCTTTGTGATAGTGGGGGATCTCTGACCGCCACCAGGAGTTGGCAACCCTATCTGCAGCTCACCTGTACTGCTGAGAGGACTTTGGGTACCGCCAGAAGGTTAGCAACCCTCCCTGGGGCTGTGCCTGCTTGGCTAGAGTGCCTTCCAAACCTCCCCTTCCCTGCAACCAGCCCTGCCGGCCGCAGGAGAGTCTAATATTAGCTGCTGGCTCCCCCCTGCCCCCCCCCACAGTCAACCTTCCACATTCAGCGTCAAGATCAAAGTCCCCCCCCCCCCCTCGCTCTCTCCCTGCGCACAGAGCAGCGCTTTCATTAGGGACCCGTCTCTCCCCTGACAAGGCCGCCTGCCGAGAGCTGCTGAGCTTCCAATTAACAAGACCCGACGGCCTGCAGCCCACTGCAGCTCGCCTCCATCCGCGGAGAGGGCTGCTGCTCAGTGATGGGGAAGCATACAGGTGTGTCAGATGAGGATGCTGGCGACCGCTGGCGGGGAGGGCAGGTGCCTGAAGGGGCTGGGGGGGACACAGTCAGGTTGCCAGCCTCCAGGTGGCGGCTAGAGGACTCCAGGGATTACCGCCGATCGCCAAGCAACAGAGATCAGGTCCCCTGGAGAAAAGAATAGCTGCTTTGGAAGGTGGAAGGGGCATTATTTTATGCCCCATTGATGTCCCTAGCCCTCCCCAAATCTTGCCCTCCTCAGTCTCCAACCCCCAAAGTCTCCTGGAGTTTCCCAAACCAGAGCGGGCAACCCGAGGCCACAGTCTAGGGTTGCCAGCCTCCAGGTGGGGCCCGGGGATCTCCCACTTTGACAACTGATCTCCAGCTGACCGAGATCAGCTCCCCTGGAGAAAATGGCTGCCCTTTCCTGGCTCCACCCACCAAGTCTCCAGGTATTTCCTAACCCAGACCTGGCAACCCGAGGCCACAGTCTGTTCTGGGACCACCACCCCATCCCAGGTTAGAAAATTCCTGGAGATTTGTGGGTGGAGCTTGCAGATGGCAGAGTTTGGGAAGGGGGGAGGAAATGAGCAGGGTATGATGCCATAGAGTCCCACCTCCAAAACAGCCACTCTCTCTCTCTTTAAAATTAATTTTTTATTTCCAATTTTTCCAACAAACACATCAAGGGCGTAGACTTTTCAATTTTTCGGGGGGGGGGGGCTGGGGCTGAGCCAGAGTTGCTATGCTAGGTCCTTAAAAGAACCGAGGCCCAGTGACATCATAGGGAGGAACCAGTGACATCACAGGCTATTGTCACTACCTATGGAGGTAGAGCCATGTGGGATTTAGGGAGGGGCTCTCCAGCAATTTAGGGGGGCCTGGGAAACCCCTAGCAATGCCCCTGGGCTGGGCTAAAGCCAGGAAAAGGTGGGAGTTGGCCAGTGGTTATAGTGATAGCAGTCTCCTGCTGTGTCCTTTATTTAAATTCACTTTTAGAATAGATCTGCAAATATACATACCATGTGCACCAGACAAAGTAATGGTCACAGATTTGACAGGAAGGAAGACAACACAGCAAAGCCTGTAGGGGAACATTTTAAAAGTTTTCCTGGACATTCATTTAGAACTACGCAGGACTCAGGGCCAGATCCTGTCTTGAAGGACAGGTGCTCCCGCTCAAAGGTATGACTGTGAAAAAGAGTGGCGAGGATCTGGACCACATCTTCCGAAGGCACTACGCAACTCGTCTGCTTCCTCCTTCCCACGGCAGCCCACTGATCGCCATGGAATCATAGAATCACAGAGTTGGAAGCGGCCATACAGGCCATCTGGTCCGACCCCCTGCTCAATGCAGGATCAGCCTAGAACATCCCTGACAAGTGTTTGTCCAGCCGCTGCTCGAAGACTGCCGGTGAGGGGGAGCTCACCACGTCTCAGCTGATTCCACTGTTGCACAACTCTGACTGTCAAAAAGTTTCCCCTAAGATCCAGCCGGTACCTTCCAGGCCTGTAGCTACAGTGGGGCATCCTGGGGCTAGGCCCCCCATGACTTCCCATCCAACCCAGAGTGTCATGGCCTTCTCCCCCCACGAAGCGCAGCTCCAGCTGCGGATCTCTGGGAAGGGGGGAAAGCTAGATGCTCGCAGTGGTGGCGGGAGGGAGACTCCAACTTGCCCCACTTTCTTTAATTAGTCACTGCCCCCCTAAGAAATTTAAATGCCCCCTGACTTAAGAAATCCTGGTATCTTCCCGCCCTGAATTTAAACCCATGATTGCGAGTCCTCTCCTCTGCTGCCGACAGGAACAGCTCCCTGCCCTCCTCTAAGGGACAGCCCTTCTTTAAAGACTTCAAGAGAGCAATCCTGTCCCCCCTCCACCTCCCCTTCTCCGGACTGAACTTTCCCAAGTCCCTCGGCCTTTCCTCACAGCGCTTGGTCTCCAGGGGGTCAGGAAATGATGCCCCTGGGGGTCAAGGACTCTGAAAAATTACATCTGGGGGGGTGTCCACAGCAGGAAGTGGGAATCCGTGCAAACTGCCAATTTAGTCTGGATCCAGACTGGCGACTCTCACCGGATTCAGAGTGCCTTTCCCTCAACCCTCCCCCCACCCCACCCCACCCCGCACATTTTTCTCTTTCATATGTAATGGTGTACGTAGGACCTCTCATCTTTCATGCTTTGGTTATTGAACGTGTGTAATAATAAGCACAAAAAAGCCAATTGTTGCTTGTCTGGGAACCTCCCTGGTTATTGGTCGTGCTTCTGTGATGTCATGCTGGGGGGAATGCGAAGAATGCATGTTTTCAGCTCTATTTTTTTGTGCCGTTCCCGTGCTCTCCCCGCTCCCCTCGCCTGAACCACCGCCAACTCCTCTGGAATTCACAAGGAAAGGAAACTCCACAGCTGTATCAAAATGATCTCGGGGGGTGGGGGGTGTCTGTAGATCCAATTAAAACCGGCCAGGATACAAAACACCACATACCTCGGTAGACAGTCTCTGTTGCCCTTTCTGACAGTCCTCTCTCGGATCACCCAAGCTCAATCCTGCAACCACAAGCTTTTATTTAATGATGGGTGAGGGAGTTTAGGTAGGAAGGGAAGGAAAGAGAACTCCAGACCATCTCAGCAGGAGAGGAAGTATCAGGGGAAGGGGGGTGAAACAGGCATCAAAAGGGACCCTGTTCTGATCCGTTGGTCCCTTGCTGGTACAGCCAGGGGTCCGTTGGGGCCGGAGCGAGGCGGAGCAAAGCTCCGCCAGCTCAGGAGTGTCCACTAGGGCAGCCACAGGCCGAATCAGAGTCTCTAATCTAATTCAGCCTGCTGCCGAATTGCCGCCAAAATTCGGCGGCAATTTTAAAAGCCATTGGAGGGGAGGGGGTTTGAGGGAGAAGCTCCAAACTTGCAGGGTAGCTGCTGGGGCCTCTACTCGAAATACCCACCAAGTTTCAAGAAGATTGGACTAGGGGGTCCGATCCTACGGGCCCCCAAACAGGTTGCCCCCATTCCCTCCATTGTTCTCTATGGGAGGAAAAAAGTTAGCATTTTTTCCCACCATAGAGAACAATGGAGGGGATGAGACAACCTGTTTGGGAGCCCATAGAATTGGACCCCCTGGTCCAATCTTCTTGAAACTTGGGGGGTATTTCGAGGAGAGGCCCCAGCAGCTACCCTGCCAGTTTGGAGCCTCTCCCTCAAACCCCCTCTCCTCCAGCCCTCATATACCCTATGAGTTTTTGCCATTGATTTCAATGGCCCATAGGGTATAATGGGGCTGAAACTGACATTCCCTTTCTGACACACTTCTGGTGATGTCAGGGGATGTGGCATATGCTAATGAGGTATGCTAATGAGTTATGCTAATGAGCTCCTGCAGCTCTTTTTCTATGAAAGGACCCCTGGGCACAGCATTAGGTCTTCTAAAGCTCCGCAAAAGTCCAGGCTCCTGAAATCCTGCTGAGAATTTCTCCCTGCATTCTGGAGTTCCAGATTCCCTGGGCTTATCTTCAGAGTGGAAGGGATGCACCCAGATTCCTCCACGGTTCGGTTTTGCTTAATTTCCAGCTCGCCCGATCTTTTTAGCTTCTCCCGTTCCTTCGGTTCTCTCCCCCCGCCCGAATTATCCAAAAGCAGGTGTACACTTGATGAAACACTTCTGAAAAAAACAATCTTGATGTGGTGGGATTCTATTTACATCTGTTTGTTATGAAAATCATAGACGGTGCGCTCTTCTGGGCATGAAATGTTGATGGTATATTTGGGGCTCAGTCATGCCTTTATTTAATTCACCAGTCTCTTGAGGTGAACATGAGCCATTCTCTGAAGGCACCACGGACTCTAGAGGCGCACTGTTGAGAGAGAGCATTCTTTTGGTGTTTGAGAGACAGGGAATGAAATTTCCCTCGGTTCCCATTGCACACATAATTTATCATTTATTCTCTATGATAGGGATGCCAGCTTCCAGGTGGGACCGGAGATCCTCTGGAATTACAGCTTATCTCCAGACTACAGAGGTCAGTTCCCCTGGAGAAAATGGATGCTTTGGAGGGTGGACTCTGTGGCATTGTACCCCACGGAGGACCCTGTCCACCCCAGGATCCATCCCCAAATCTCCAGGAGTTCCCCAGCCTGAAGTTTGGTGTAGTGGTTAAGAACATGGACTCTAATCTGGAAGAACTGGGTTTGATTCCCCACTCCTCCACATGCAGCTGCTGGTGTGACCTTGTGTCAGTCACAAGTTCGCTCAGGGTTTGTTCGCTCAAGGGCAGTCCTCGAAAGAGCTCTCTCAGCCCCACTTGCCTTACAGGGTGTTGGTTGTTGGGAGGAGAAGGGCAATGAGATTGTAAGCCGCTCTGAAAGTGAAGGGCGGGTATAAATCCAATCTTGTCTTCTTCTTCCTCCTCCTCCTCCTCACCAGCTTTATCTCCCTCCCTGCCTGGACCTGGCAACCTACTCTGTGATGGCCCCACTGAACATAGGCGTAGAGTACGGGGGGGCTCGAGGGCTCAAGCCACCCCCGGCAAAACAGAGCGCCTGCCGCCGCACCTCCCCGGGACCTTCCAAGGCCCGGCCATCGCTGCTGGAGAGGGAGAGGGGTGGCCGGGGGGGGGGGGAGAGGCACCGGCAGCAGCGGCTGGCGGGCCTCGGAAGGGCCTGGGGAGGCACGGCAGTTTCCCGGGGGGAGAACATCACCCCAGCGAGCGCGCGTGCAAAGCGCGTGCGCTAAGGAGCCCCCCCCCACCCGGAATTTCCAAAAGTCTACGCCCCTGCCACTGCATGCACGTGTGCACACATACAACACATACCTACCTATCTGTATTCCTTTGTTTTCCTAACATTCAACACTTTCTTCATTAGGAAGACACCCACCCCACCCCCCTTGCTCAACCTCAGTTGCTAAACGAGGGCTAAGGTTGAGCAAAGTTTATCTTAATGAGCTTGGGAAAGTGCCGTGCTCTGCTTAAGGGAGCTCTGCTTAAGGGAGCGGGTTGCAATGCAGGGCCCGCAAGATCAAAGCCAAAAACCCACCCACTTTCCGGGCTATTTCCTTCCAAAGGACTTCCCAGCCCTCTTCGAAGTGTTAATGAGCATTCTGTTGCAGGAACAACGTTCCATTGCAAGTCAGCTCTCATTAAAAAAAAAAAATTTTTTTTAGATATGAAGGATCAGATTCTTGGAGGAGGGATGGACGGGATTTCCTTCATTCCATTCCTTTCTTGCGCTAGGAAATCTCTCTCTGCCTTGCACTCCGCTTCTTTCACTTTTGAGTTTAATTAGGAGGATTCGCTGCAAGTGTTGAGCTCCTTCCCTTCCTACGTATCTTCCTCCTCCTGTGCCACCTCATGCAAACCTTCATATTGATACAACACAGAGCGCTTTTTGGTTGGCGCGCATGTGTATGTTGACGAGGAAGAGACGTTTTCTTCAAAAAGACAAAACAGCATAATGTTCCTCTCTGGGCAATGTTTTTCTTCAGTGCATGCATATGCACTTGTGGCGTGTCGATAATGCATAATGAGGAAGGGTGCTGTTATATACTGCCTGTTCCGTTCTGAGCAAATATTTTGAACCAGGGCGCACATGCACAGCGATCCATGTCTAAGTTACATCTAGACTGGACTACTGTAATGCACTCTACTTGGGGCTACGCTTGAAGAGTGTTTGGAAGCTGCAGCTGATGTAGAATGCTGCAGCTAGACTGCTGGTTGGGACCAGTTACCAGGATCATGGGACCCTAGACCTATCGCATGTCCACTGGCTTCTGATCCACTCCTGAGCCCAATTAAAGGTGTTGTTTGGGACTTTTAAAGCTGTATATGGCTTGAGACCAGAGTATCTGAAGGACTGTCTTCTCCCATTCCTTCCTTCCCTGGGAACTAAGATCACAGGGAGAGGCCATCTTGACGGTCCCATCAAAGAGTTTGCCTGATGGGTACACAAGAGAAGGCCTTCTCTGTGGCGGCCCCACAATTATGGAATGACCTCCCCCTGGACCCCCTCCCTCTCAGAGCCAGTTTGGTGTAGTGGTTAAGTGTGTGGACTCTAATCTGGGAGAACTGGGTCTGATTCCCCACTCCTCCACTTGCAGCTGCTGGGTGACCTTGGGCAAGCCATAGTTCTCTCACAGCTGTTCTCTCAAGAGCAGTTCTCAAGAGAGCTCTCTCAGTCCCACCTGCCTCACAGGGTGTCTGTTGTGGGGAGGGGAAGGGAAAGGAGATTGTAAACCGCTCTGAGACTCCTTCGGGTAGTGAAGGGCGGGGTATAAATCCAATCTCCTCCTCCTCCTCCTCCTCCTCCTCTTCTTCTTCTTCTTAAGAGACAGTTAAAGACATTTATTTAACTTTGAAATTTGATTAGTTTTTCCGCTTTCAGCAGTTTCATTTTTTTAAAACTAATGGTTTTATGTACTTTTATGTATTTTTTTATTATTAATGTCGTAAGCTGCCTTGAGTTCCTAATAAATGTTAATAAATTGTTCTAAATAAATGTTCAGAAGAAGAAGAAGAAGAAGAAGTGGTATAGTGCATAGAGCCTTGGGCTAGGATCTGGGAGGCCCAGCATCGAATCCCCACTCTGCCCTGGAAGCTTGCTGGGTGACCTTGGGCCAGCCAAACACTCTCAGCCTAACCTACCTCATAGGGTTGTGGCATAGGCATCAACTTCAGGGGGGGCTGGGGAACTGGAGCCCCCTCCCCCTGAACTGTTCCAGGAGGTGCTGAGCCTCCACCGGAGACAATGGACTGTGACGTCTCTGGCCCAGCCCCCAACCCCCACCCCGGGAAATTGGAAAGTCTACGCCCTTGGGTTGTTGTGATGATAAGATGGAGGAGACGAGATCAGTGTAAGTCACTTTGGGTCCCCATAGGGGAGGAAGGTGGGGTAGAAATGAAGGAAGGAAGGAAGTAATGTGCTCAGAAACTGTGGCAATGCACAGTGAAGAAAGGATGTATGACAAACTGCCCAGAAACCAAAAACTAGAGAATAGCAGAGAGTAGCAACCATCTGCAAATGAACAAAGTCTGAGGCCAGGGGCACCTTTAAGACCAACAAAGTTTTATTCAAGGTATGAGCTTTCGTGTGCAAAGCACACTTCCTCGGATACATTGAAATGGAAGGTAACAGTTCATATATAGAGACTGAGGCCTCTACATAGGTGAACAGCAAATTAGCCAGGGCTGTTTTTGGGCAGGAACGCACACGTTTTTGGGCAGGAACGCACACGTTCTGGCTGGCTTCTGAGTTGGCCACGCCTACAGCCCCCCCCCCTTGGGTTCCCCATGCGCTTTGCAAGCCGCGAGGTGCCTCGGGAAGCCAAGCCGATCCAGGGAGGGAAGGCAGTTTAAACTGCCTCCCCTCCTTGGGTTCGCCCGGCACCCTGCAAGCTGCGGGGCACCTCGGGAAGCCAATCCAGAAACTGCCTTCCTTCTCTCAGGTTCCCCTTGAGCCCTGCAAGCCTCTGGGAGGGAGCTGCACTGTCAGGGATGTGGCCTAAAATGCTAATGCGTTTCTGCTGCTGGGTGTGGCCTATTATGCTAATGAGTTCCTGCTGGGCTTTTTCTACCAAAAAAAAGCCCTGAGATTAGCATTCAACAAACTCATCCCTTGAGTAAAACTTTGTTGGTCTTCAAGATGCCCCTGGACTCTAACTTTGTTCTACTGCTTCAGACCAACCGGCTCCATCTGCAAATGAGTCCTGGTCATTCAAGAACCCCAAATCAGGGGAGAAAGTGGGATCGGGAAGGGTTTTTGTTAACGATGCAGCACAGGGGACCAAAGAATGGACCGGGGTGGGGGTGGGGCTCATAACAACTAATTCAGGCCATGTTGTCTACCATGGAACCTTGTCTATTTTATTTTCCCTTGAGTGGAACTTCTTCTGGGTTGGGGGGAGCGGTTGAAAAGAACTCACTATACACCTCTGGCTGCCGCTTCCTCTCCAGCTGCCCCCCTCCCTGGAAAAATGCAACCCAAGCCTTAATTGCAGAAAGCACTTAGTGGCATTTGCGGGGAAGCAGGGCAAAGCATAAACGTCTCAAGTGCCAGGGGAAACAATGGCTCCAGCCATCGAGAAAGATTCCATGGTGACAGCGAGCGCGAGGAGGTGGTTGACTGAAGAAGAGAGCCCGAGAAGCCGGGGGTGGGGAAGAATGAGCAGGGCCAGACAAAAGCAGGAAAGGAGGGCACCGAGACGATTGATATGCTAGGGTAGGGGGCATGTTGGGAGCATTGCACAGATGCACTTGCTAGCATGTGCTGGTGGCGGGAGAGCATGGCTGGGATGAGGTCTGGGAAACCCTCTGGTGCAGAGTTTCAGAGGACCACCATGTCGGTCTGCAATAGAACAGCAAGATTCGAGTCCAGAAGCACCTTAGGGTCCAACGAGATTTTCAGGGTATGAGCTTTTGAGAGTCAAAGTTTGAAAGTTCACGCTTTGAAAATCTTGTTGGTCTCTAAGGTGCCACTGGACTCAAAAGGGGACAATCTATCTGACTTGGTTTTGACCCTGAGAATATTGTTAGGCTCTAAGGTGCTACTGGACATGAATTTAGCCATTTGGACTGGGGGGGTCCATCAAACCTAGTTTTGGTGGCAATGCTCGTTCTCCCAAGCAACGGATGGATGCTCACATGAGCTTTGGACACATCACTTGCTTAACCATGAAGGTGCCATGAAAGTTCATACCTTGAAAATCTTTTTATATATATATCTATATATCTATATATCTAATAGCCAAGTGCCCCCCCCGCGTGCGGATACTTAAATCCGCGCGGGGGGGCACTTGGAGGGCAGAGGGGGGGTTCTGCAGATGGGGGTAACCCCCCCCCCCGCCTGCAGAAAAATCTTTAAAGTTCTAAAAAAAATCTGGGGGATATTTAAATCCCCCGAAAAGTAAGAGAGCATGCCCTGCGCGTGCGCAGGGGACGCTCTCAGAACTACGGCGGCTCAGGGAGGGAAGGGGTGAGCGGCAGGCCTGGCGAGCGTCGCCAAGGCCTGCCGCGGCCCGTTTGGGGGGAAAGGGGAGAAGCAGTGGCCCCTGGCGAGCGCCACCGAAGCCTGCCGCGGGCCAGGGGGGAGAAGCAGCGGCCCTCGGTGAATGGCGCCAAGGCCTGCTTGGGGGGAGGGGAGAAGCAGCAGCCCCCAGTGAGCGGCGCTGAGGCCCGCCGCGGTCTGTGGGGGGAGGGGAAGGAGTGGGGGGTCAGCTGGGAATTGGGGAACAGGCCCGGGGAGAGGCGGGGAAGGGGGCGAGCGGCGGGCCCGGCGAGAGCCGCTGAGGCCCGCCGGGAGTCTCTGGGGGGTGGGAAGGGGGCAGGCGGCGGGCCCAGTGAGAGCCGCCGCGGCCTGCCAGGAGTCGGGGGGGAAAGGGGGCGAGCTCCTTCTCTCCCCCCCGCGAGTATTGTGGGTCCCCACCTTGTATTATTATATTTTCTACAACTATAAAAAACTATCCGTAACACTACAAAACTATCCCTACTTAAAGCAAAGAATAACAGATCGCTTTTCAAATGCATGTATAAATGAAGTTCCCCTTAGATCAAATTAAACAGAAACGTGATAATATGTTTAGATCAGTGTTGGCTGTGTGTCAGATCCTCTGCCATTCATTGTCTGTTGTCTGGGTGTCTATCAGTAATTTACTGCTAGCCTTGAGTTTATTGCCTGTCATGTATACTATGGCTCTTTTTTTCCCTCCGGGAGGATGGCTTGCCCTGTACTCCCACGTCACATAAACATTCTGGCTAATCTCTCCGGGCCGCCTCCCTTTGCCAGCCTGGCGTCTCGGACAGCTAGTCTTGCTTTTGTAACCTTGAAGACTCTTGGACTGATTTAGGCCAGGTGCCTGGCCTGTGAATAGCAAGTAGAGTTCACAAAGGGGCATTGGGGGGAGGGGGGTTAGTGCTTTTGCACCTTTTTGGTGGGAACGTAACGGTTGGGGTTTTTCGCGCTTATTTTAGTTGGCTCTGATTGGCTCTTCACCTGTCCTTACCTTTTTGTATATGGTATATTAATCCCTGCTGCTTGTATCTGGTTATCACTGACAAACATCGTGTACCTGAAGGATCTTTAAGAATAAAAAGACTTTTGCTTATACTAAAGGCCTGGCTTATTGGATCTTATCAGAAGCCTCACACTATGCACGTGCCAGTTCAAGCAAGTGCTATATATCTAAAACTTTTAGCTTAAAACAACAACAAGGGGAAAAAAATATTTTCCCCTCCTCCCTCTTCTTCTTGGTTTAGGCAGTTCTCTTAAAGTTGCCAGTTGTTTGGGGGCTGCGGCTCCCTTTGTTGAATCAGAGTCCTCTGAAGAGGTACTCAATGAGCTTTGCAAACTTCCCAAATCATGTATAATGTCTTCTCCTTCCTCCTCTTCCTCTGCTGTCTTCTTCTCTTTTAATAGCTTTTGATGAAAGTCCAGAAAAGTCTCTGCACTTTTAAGAGAGGTGAGCTTCTCTTTTTTTTCCATTGTAGCTGAAAGCCAGACTTTCTGGAAAAATCCATCTATAAGGGGTGGTATTCTTTTGCAAGAATTTTATCAGATTTTTATATTGCTTTCTTCCTTTTCTTATCTCAAATGGAATGTCTTTTAATATCTTAATTTCCACTTCTTTGATTTTAAGGGTTGTCCCGCTTGTGGCCTTGAGCACCACATCTTTTGTTGTTCTCTTAGAGCAGGGGTGGGCAATTGTTTTGGCTCAGGGGCCAATTTGTGGGAGCGGAGGTTAGCGGAGGGCCGCACCTTTTAAAATGATTGCATTCATTAGTTAATTTTGCATTTCAGAAAAGGTATAAATTGTATCATAAAAATCAATAAATATAAATTAAATAAAATAGTGGTAGTTTTATTCAATTTATTTATTGTGCTAATTTCATATCATCTATAGCTGCAAGCACATTTAATTTTAGAATCAGTTTAATAAGTCAAATGTACCCTATCACACTTTTCTACAATTGACTGAAACCACGTGGCCGACTGTCTTGGCAGGCCGCAAAAAACTCTGTGGCAGGCTGCATGTGGCCCACGGGCCGCAATTTGCCCACCCCTGTCTTAGAGAATTTCACCACAATTTCTCCAGGCAGGTTATTCTTCTTCACAAAATCCAGGTATGTCCTATAGACAATATCCATATTGCTTTGTAGGTATTCTACTTGTACACCTGTTACTGGAGTCAACGCTTCACTTAAGATTTCCTTTAAATTCTCGTTTTTTGTTCTGGGACACCTTGAAACCACAGAATATAGGATGCACGTTCCATTTGCAATTTCAAAAGTTGGTCTTTATCAGTTGCTCGCTCTTTCTCCACCACTTGTAGTCTTTGAGTCCGTATTTTTGTTCTGGTTGCAGTTAATTCAGTTGATTTGATCACTTCTACTTTAAGGTTAGATTCTTTAATCTCTTTCTGTAGAGGATCAATGTTTTGATTCATTGTAGTTATCTGGTCCAGCTGAGGGCGCAATGCTGCTGACAACATGTTTGGCAAGTCTATAGTAGCTTCCTGTTTAGGAACAGGAAGAGAAGGGGTTGTAGCTTTTGGAGAGGATTTCCCTCTAGCCACCATTTTCCTCCCCCGCCAGCCATTGTTTCCTTCCCGAGGAGGGGGGGATCGCACTTCAGACAAAATTCTTTAAAAGTAGGAGGCTTTAACAGACTTCCACCTCACTTCAAGAGCCAATGCAGTGCCAACAACCCCAGCCCTCCACTTTATAGCTTTAAAAAAATGCAGGGGGGGACCTTTCCCTCCCCCTCCTTCCTTTTCTTCCAGACCGGAGACCGCTTAAATGTCCAAATGAGTGGACCCACTGACTCACGTTTCTTCGACTGTGCACCACTGGTAGGTTTCTTTCATTTAACGCTTGTTTTCTTTGCACACTATCCGGTGTGCTGCTTTTCCATGCCGAAAGGCTCCCTGGCGGCAGGACCTCTCGGGACAAAGAGGCACCTCAATCTCTTGGTCATTTCCTTGAGAGAGGCACCTGTCACGTCCCTACAGTGGCTGGGGGGGATAGGAATCCAGCCAGTACCCCTCACGATCTCTGGGTTTGTGGGCCACTCCCTATGGAGCTCCATTGGAGCACACCCACCATTAAGCTGCTGAAACCGGAAGTCCCATACCTTGAAAATCTTGTTAGGCTCTAAGGTGCTACTGGAATCAAATCTGGTTGTTCAGAGTGGAGGATTCATCTGACTTCATTTTGGTGGCAATGCTCGTTCTCCCGAGCATCTGATCAATGCTCACACAAGCTTCAGACACATCACTTGCTTAACAGTGAAGGTGCCTTGAAAGTTCATACCCCCAAAATCTTGTCAGTCTCTAAGGTGCTACTGGACTCAGATCTAGCCATTTGGAGTGGACAATCCATCTGACCTATTTTTGGTGGCAACACTTGTTCTCCCAAGCATACGATGAAGGCTCACATGAGCTTCTGACAGATCACTTGCTTAACCATGAAGGTGCTATGAGATTCTTCGACTGTTTCAGCATTGTGACCCCTTTGGAAGTTTTCCAGAACATAAACACTCCCCTCCAGCCCAGTGGCTATTATTGTTTCAAAGTGGCAGGTCTGTACAAAATCCAGCAGAAAAGGATGTGCAGCCCAATATGCGCAGCAGTCGTGGCTGTCGTTTCAAGAGAAAGAATAATTAGTCGCCAACTCCTGAGTCATAACTGATCAAACCAACTGCCCTTGTAAAAATAAGTTTCTAGTTTTTTATATGGAGGGAAATGGGAGGCTCAGCCAAGCAACCGCAAAATCATTATAAAATTGACAGCGATTGATCAGTGACAAAATAAATGATATTTGAATGACTTGGCAGTGAGTTAATCTGGCTCATGGCCTGAAAATGTCTACACTTCTAATATTAACAACAAGTAACAGTGATCCGACAATGAACTGATAACCATGAATGTCCCTTGGAACATGAACAGAGTGCTGTTCACCACCACTGAACATCCACTGTTGAGGCTTTGCATCTGTCAGCATAATTAGACCCTGTAATCTCGACCTTGAGTATGCAAGGAAACAACAGGAAGATGTATGCCTCTGAGCATGTGAAAAGAACCATTATTTTACCACTGACTAATGCCAAGCGGGACTGAATTCAGGGCCAAATTCCCGTGTTGACACTCATCTGTTTTCCTTGCTGTTATGCTACATCATTGACTTTTGTAGTTTCAAATATGCCAATATACTGCCCCTGGTGTGTGGCTGTTTCATGTGGTGCCAGGGTGATGGGAAGATAGTGGCTTGGTACAAAAGGGCCAAAAACATAGTGACTATTCGGGCAGTGAAAAATAGGTCAAATAGGGAGGGGCCAGTGGTTCGGTGGCAGAGCATCTGCTCGGCATACGGAAGGCCCCAGGTTCCCCGGCATCTCCTGTTCATAGGATCAGATAGCAGGTGATTTGAAAAACCTCAGGCAGAGAACCTGGATAGCGGCTTCCACTCTGAGTAGACCTTACAGATCTGGATAGACCGAGGGTCTAGTTCAGTATAAGGCAGTTCATGTGTTCATGTGTCGTGATTGTTCCAGTGAGCAGGGCTATTTTGGGGCAGGAACGCACAGGAACGGAGTTCCGGCTGGCTTCTGAGTTGGCCACGCCTACAGCCTCCCCCTCCTTGGGTTCCCCAGGTGCCTCGCAAGCCGCAGGGCACCTGGGAAAGCCAAGCTGATCCAGGAAGGGAAGGCCATTTTAACTGCCTTCCCCCTCCGCAGGTTTCCCAGGTGCCCCACAGCTGTGGGGCGCCTGGGGAAGCCGATCCAGAAACTGCCTTCCTTCCCTTGGGCTCCCCATGCGCCCTGCAAGCTGCGGGGCACCTGGGGAAGCCGATCCCGGGAAAGAACTGTGCCGTCGGGGGTGTGGCCTAATATGCTAATGAGTTTCTGCGGTTGGGTGTGGCCTATTATGCTAATGAGTTCCTGCTGGGCTTTTTCTCCCAAAAAAGGCCCTGCCAGTAAGGATGATGAACAAGCAGACTCCGTGCATGCAGGGACGCTGCCAAAATTCTCCCCATTCAATTTCTTCACCAGGTTCCAATGCTCCAAATTACGTCCCTCTCTCCAAAGTCAGCCGAATAAATGACGAATGCTGCCCTGTTCCGTTTTTTGGAAAATTTCTTAATTTCTCAACCAAGTGCTGAGCGTACACAGCTGACCACCGTGTTCACACCCATCACTGTTTTTCCTGACCACCCTGAGAAAATATGATAACAGTGGCTCATAGGCATCAGGTGTTGTGTCGATTATCAGTGGCGCCAAAGGGCCACTGGAAAAACAACAACGTGGTGAATGGCGAACACCCGCAAAGAAAGTGGGGGGGAATGAAAAGACCTGCAATGACAATATGCAAAACCATCCATAATTACAGTCCAGAGTTCTTCTCTGGATTGTATATACAGCCGGCTGGGCGGCAAACAGATGAGCAACAAACAGAGGGTCTGTCCAGCCTCCTTCTCTGATGCCATCAACATTGTGTCCAAGGGATGAAGCGCAACCTGGTACATGTAGTCTCTGTCATGGCACCTGACATCTTAATGGTGGTTGGGGGCTCACAGAGATGAGGGAAGGCTGTTTCCCCCCCCCCCCTTTCTGAGAGGTCTCCATTGTCCTTTATAACTTGTTGGGCCTTTTATAATTTGAGACCCAGCTTGGTGTAGTGGTTAGGAGCACGGACTCTAATCTGGGAGAACCAGGTTTGATTCCCCACTCCTCCCCTTGCACCTGGCTGGATGACCTTGGGCAAGCCATAGCTCTGTACCAGCTGTTCTCTCAAGGGCAGTTCTCAATAGAGCTCTCTTAGCCCCACCTACCTCACAGGGTGTCTGTTGTGGGGAGGGGAAGGGAAAGGAGATTGTAAGCCGCTCTGGGACTCCTTCGGGTAGTGAAGGGTGGGGTATAAATCCAATCTCGTCTTCTTTCTCATTCAAGCCCTCAGGCAGGTTTGTCAACATTAGAAAAACACTATACAAAAAACAGTCTCCATGCATCAAGATTACTTTATTGTGGTGTTGCATCAGTCTTGTTGTCATTGTGTGAATAGGCAGGGCTATTTTGGGGCAGGAACGCACAGGAACGGAGTTCCAGCTGGCTTCCGAGTTGGCCACCCCTACAGCCTCCCCCCCCCTCAGGTTCCCCAGGTGCCTCACAAGCCGTGGGGTGCCTGGGGAAGCCAAGCTGATCCAGGGAGGGAAGGCAATTCAAACTGCCTCCCCCCCCTCAGGTTCCCCAGGTGCCTCACAAGCCACGGGACGCCTGGGAAAGTCAAGCTGATCCAGGGAGGGAAGGCAGTTTAAACTGCTTCCCCTCCTCGGGTTCCCCAGGGGCCCTGCAGCTGCAGGGCCCCTGGGGAAGCTGATCCAGAAGCTGCCTTCCTTCCCTCAGGTTCGGCATGCACCCTGCAAGCCGATCCTGGGAGGGAGCTGCACTGTCAGGGGTGTGGCCTAATATGCTAATGTATTTCTGCTGTTGGGTGTGGCCTATTATGCTAATGAGTTCCTGCTGGACTTTTTCTACAAAAAAAGCCCTGTGAATGGGTATGTCAAGTTGTTTTTCCCCATGGTGTTTGACCCCTTGACATACAACGCATCGGACCACACAACACAAAAAGAATCTCGAGGAACTCGCATTATCGGCTACTGTGAGATGACTGTTTTTTTTCCAATGCTTTGATCAATTTGCACCTGTGTGGCATTGGGATGGCAAAGCACACGGGCTCTAATCCTGTGATTAATTCTCAGAAATGTCCCTACTTAAATTAGAATTTGGGAAGAGCAGAGCTGAGAGCAGAGTGAACTCGCAGAACAATTAAGAAAGGGGGGGGCTCTCATTCCCTGGGAGACGGAGGATTTTTCAGCCGTGGCAGAGACAGAGCCACCGTGTTATTGTTTTTCGGTGGAAAGTCGAACAGGAACTGCCTTGGCTGGTTTCTTCTGCTTTCCCCCTTAGTGACCTTCCTCCCCGACATGCTCACTATCTCACTGACCAGATGGTGCTACATGCGGTGGATGCGCTGTAAGCCAGCGAAGATTCCAGGCCTGATAAGTTACCGCAAAGTTAGCTGCAGCTGGTGTTCTCTTATTTCCAGGGGAGGGGGAGGGGGTGGGGAGGCACAATAGAGAAGCCACCCATTTGCACTTTACAGCCCCAGTCTTGTGAACTGCAGGTGCAGCAGAAGGCTGGTGTGCCCGGTTTATGAAATCATGAACGGGGTGGAGATTTTTTTTTTTCAGTAGCACTCTCATTCAGCGTTCCCTCCAAGCTGAGTGAATGTGAGCTAGCTCACCGTTTTTCAGCCTCCGGCTCACACATTTTCGCCTTAGCTCAGGAAGGAGGGCTCCAGAGCAAACCGATTTATGCAGCAGCCGAATCACTCGCTCACCACTTTCATGCCAGGTGCTCACAGAGTAGAATTTCCACTCACAAGACACCACACCTTAGAGGGAGCCTTGCTCTCATTATATTAGAATGGGTGGCCAAACTGTGGCTCAGGAGCCACATGCAGCTCTTTCACACATATTGTGTGGCTCCCGGCAGGGTGGCTGGGGAAGTGAAGGGAAGGCATGCCTCCCCAATTGGTCTTTTCTTCTCCAGCCAGTGTTCCCCTCTCCAGGTAAGCTTGAAGTGGGGGAGCAGAGAAAGAAAGCAAGTTTAACCTTAAATGCGCTTGGAGGATGCATTTAATGTTAAAGTTGCTTTCTTTCCATCTTTCTCTTCCTCCCTCCTCCCCCATCTATTTGATTTCTTTGTTTCTGTTTCTTTTTCTCTCCTTTCTTTCCACCTCTTTCATTCTTTCCACATTTCTCTTTCTCCCTTCCATCTTTCTTCCGTCCTTCCCTCCCCCTCCCTCCCCATCTATTTGCTTTCTTTGTTTCTTTCTTTCTTTCTCTCTCCCTTCCTTCCCCTCCTTTCCCCATTTGCTTTCTTTCCACCTTACTTTCTCTTTTTCTCTTTCTTCCTTTCTTCCTCTCTCCTTTCCTCCCCTCTCTAATTTCTTTCTTTGTTTCTCTCTCTCTTTCTCTTCACCTCTTTCATTCTCTCTTTCTCCATCTCTCTTTCTCTCTCTCTCTCTCTTAGACAAATAAATATCATTAGCAAACAAATATATCTGGACAAATAAATATCATTATCACTATCTGTTTTTACCCCTTTAGTTTTTTTTTTATTTTTGGCAGTCTCATTTAATGTTAATAAAAAGCAAATTTGCTTATTTTTCAATAAAAATGTGTGTAATATTTGTTCATGTCTTGTGGCTCTCAAACATCTGATGTTTATTCTACGTGGCTCTTACATTAAGCAAGTTTGGCCACCTCTGTACTAGAACAAAGTTTGAGTCTAGTGGCACCTTTAAGACCACCAGACTCAAACTTGGTTCTGCTGCTTCAGACAAACATAGATGCCGACCTGAATCCATCTCATTATACTAGATATTGGAGGTGGGCTGTAGGCCTAGCCCAGGGGGGGGAATTTCTTTTGAACCCAAGGTAGAATTTGCTTTTGGAACTCACTGCCACAAGATGTGGCAGTGGCCACTGGCTTAGGCTGGGTACTCACAAGATGTTGTTGAGATGGCATGAGCTGTGTTTATGTGGCACGTCTGTTTGTGTGCACACCTTGCATTGTTGCTTTTTTGAGACCTGCATCTGAGTTGAGATGGTTCAAGGCTATGGCAACCTGTGTAAGCATAAAATTTGGAGTTAAAATTCAAGGTGCTCAAGGACTCTGAATCCATAGGTTCTACTTCAGAAACACAACCAGGCATTCTGGAATGCCAGACCAGAGAGAAATGCAGATGAGAATTTCAGCAGACTCACCCTCTCTTTACTACATTTTTATCTTACCCGTTCTTTCCCCCATTTTACCCTCACAACAACCCTAATGAGTAGGTGAGACAAAAGAAGACATCAGTTCATCGTAGCTCAGTGAGCTTCATGGCGATGCAGGGATTTGAATCCAGGTCTCCCAGTTCCTACTCTGACACTTGGATTTCTGTATAATGTTGGCTGTTCTGGATTTGAATCTGGATCTCCTGATCAAAGTCTGACCTTGGAGTTTTGCTACAGATTGCTTGGAGATTCTCAGTAGACAATTCAATGTGGAAAAGATGGCAAGTTTGAAAACTAGAATATGAAAGAAAGATTGAAAGAAAATGTCAAAACTGGCAATGAAGCTTTCCAGTCATCAAAGTCACACAGAAATTGCAACTGAAGAGAATGGGGGGAAACTAACTGAAAAAGATTCAGGTGTTATGTTCCTTAAATGAACAAAAATGCATGGGGAAAAGCAATAAATTAATGAATGCCATTCATTTTACATGTTCATTAATTTTCCTGATGATTACAAGTCAGGTGAGAGACTTCATGGGGGTCAGAGGGAGGGAAAATAAACAGGTGAGAGCTAATATGGTACAGTAGTTAAACTCTCCAATCCAGAGGATGACCTTGCACCAATCCTTCTCAGACTAACCTACCTCAAAGGGTTGTTTTGAGGCTGAAACAGAGGAAGGGGTGGGATGTACACTGTCCTGAGTTCCTTGGAAGAAAGATGAGATTAAAAATGTGATAGGAGGTCCGAAACTTTTTGATGATTAAAGTTGAATGGAACTGAAGAGAATTGCGCTGAGAGGCCTTTCTTTCCACAGTCTTCCCACCAATCGTTTCAACAGATTAAATGAAGGTGTTTCCCATTGAAATGGAAATGAAAGCAAATCAAATATCAAAATGAAATTTCTGAAAGTTAAGAAAAACCACCTCCCTGCTTGAATCAGGCATAAAGCTGGGGGTCTGTCTCTCCCCTGCCAAAGTACATTAATGTGTCTCCGCAAGAGGAAATCTGCCCGAAGGAACCTCTACGCACAGATGCCTTTTGCTAGATCCAAGCGATTATCTTTCATCTCTCTTCCTTTTGTTTCTCTGAAGCACAAGTCGGGCCCTTTGTAGGACGGTCGCATTTCGTAGGAAACACGCAAGACAGCTTTGTGTCCCGCCGAATACCCATTCAAAACGTGCTGGTTTTAAATATTCTATCGAGAACATTTCAGGCAGCAGCAGGAATGTTATCAAGAACGTCTCAAAATGTGGTCCTGGTCCTGTTTTCAAACCGGGGCTGGAGTACAATCATTTCCCAGTGGAACGAAATTTCCAAATTTGGTGTCCAAATGTCTCTGCTTAAGGGTTCTTAAATCAGCATGTGCAAGCGGAATTCTTCCAAGAGAGTTGCTATATAACCCTCATTGTTTAAATAGCAGCATGAATTACAGACACGTGAATTAGCTGTTTTTAATTTCCGCAGGTTTTCGAGAGTCGCCGTAACAAGTTTTCTTGTTTTGGGCTCACTTTTATTGGTAGTACACCCCGTTCTTCCCCCCCCCCCCCTTCAGCCTCATTGTATGTCCTTTCGGTCTTGTCAGATCTCAGCAGTTAAGCAGGGTCAGCCCTGGTTAGTATTTGAATGGGACACCACCAAAGAATACCAGGGTCGTGACGCAGAGGCAGGCAATGGCAAACCACCTCTGAACATCTCTCGCCTCGAAAACCCCATGGGGTTTGCCCTAAGTCAGCTGTGACATGACAGCAAAATAAAAAAGGCCATTTCAAGCAACGGATGTAGAAACAAAGTTATAAACTGTGTTTTATTGCTGTGTGCATCTACTTCGGCACACTGGTTAGACGCTGCACCCAAAAAAAAGTCTTGTCACCCGTCACATTGAGGTTGCGTTTTTGTAGTGTTGTGTCGATGGGCAGATGTACATCGGTAACATGCAAACTGAGACGAATTGCAGCAGCAAGCTGTGCATGTATGACATTTAGGAGGAGCAGCTGCCAAAACCAAAACAAAACAGAGACCAAATCTAGACTAAATCAAGCCTGAACTCTCCCTAGAAGCGAACATAACTCAAAGGAGGCTGTCGTACATTGGTCCCATTTTGAGACGACAAGTGTCACTAGAAAAGACAATCATGCTAGGAAAAATGGAAGGCAGCAGGAGAAGAGGAAGGCCCAACATGAGATGGGTCAACTCGATCAAGGAAGCCGTGGCCTTCCTTTTGGAAGACACGAGCAAGGTTGTGAATGACAGGATGTTTTAGAGGACATTAATTCATAGACGCACCAAAGGTCGGAAGTGACTTGACCGCACTTAGGTAAAGGTAAAAGTTCCCCTTGCTCAAAAGCCAGTCGAATCCGACTCTGGGATTGTGGTGCTCATCTCCGTTTCCAAGGTGAAGAGCCAGCGCTGTCTGAAGACATCTCCGTGGTCATGTGGCCGGCATGACTAGACGCTGAGGCACACGGAACACTGTTACCTTCCCACCGAAGTGGTACCTATTTATCTACTTGCAATTTCTTGCTTTCGAACTGCTAGGTTGGCAAGAGCTGGGGCGAGAGACGGGGGCTCACTCCGTCACACAGCACTCGGGTCTTGAACTGCCGAACTACTGACCTTCCAGCCTGCAGTTCAGTGTCTTAACCACTGAGCCACCACGGCCCACACATATACATGGAAAAGCTGGCAGTTCATGCATAACATTTAGGATGAGTATGGAAAAACTGGGAGTTCTGAATGCATCGACCAGCCTTCAGCAACACAGTCAGGTAAACTGGAATTCTGAAGCCTGGGGTGAAATTAGGCCGGGGGGAATTTGAGAAGTATCCTCAGTCACTATACGCCCTTTTCATGTGCACCCCCACCACAGACTCCTGTGCGGTGTGATGAGTAGAATGTCGGACTAGGGTCTGGGAGACCCAGGGTCGAATCCCCACTCGTGCCGTGGAAGCTCGCTGCGTGACCTTGGGCCAGTCGCACGCTCTCTGCCTGACCTGCTTCACAGGGTTGTTGTGAGGATAAAATGGAGGAGAGGAGAATGAGGTTCGCTGCTTTGTGGCCCCCTTTGGGGAGAAGGATGAGTTATAAATGAAGTCAGTTAATAAACACAACCGAGCCCAAGCGGTGTCCTTTCCGCCCACTCCCTTTGCTCCCGGAGCCCAAGGCTCCTGTGTAGCCAGGCCAACGAGTGCTCACGACTGGTCGCCATGAGATCCGGTGCCCTGAAGGAGACAGGCGGTGGCGGCTTCTTCCTCTGAGCCGGCTGATGGATGCGCCTTATTACAGCTTTGAAATATAATTTCCATTTACACCTCTATTTATGTTGTGCTCATAAATAACAATGGCCTTTGTAACAGCTGCCGGCTTCCACCCTCTCCTCTGATGCCATCTTTAATTGTAAACAGGGTGATCAATCTAGCAAAGAGAAAGGAGAGCAGATTTAGAAGCGGCCGAACCTAACCTGGCAGGCTTTGCCACAGCCCCGGGGAGCCGCTGGCCCATTTCTTTCTCTTTCTCCCCACCCAGGAAAGTCAACGTCAGGATGACTGTGTGTCTTCTGAACCTATGTATAATGATTATTTTGCTGTCAAGTCACAGCTAAGTTATGGTGACCCTATGGGGTTTTCAAGGCAAGAGGCCCTAAAGGGGTGGTTTGCCATTGCCTGCCTCCGTGCCACAACCCTGGTATTCCTTGGAGGTCTCCCATCCAAATATTAGGTACGGCCAACCCTGCTTAGCTTCCAAGATTGGATGAGATTGGGCCAACCTGGGCTATCCAGGTTAGAGCATGAATGCTAGGGATCATCAGATTCTGAAAATTAAGCAGGGTCGACCCCAATGTTTCCTCTAAGCTGAGTTAGTGTGAGCTAGCTCACAGTTTCTTAGCCTCCGCCTCCCACATTTTTGTCTCAGCTCAGGAAGGATGGCTTCAGAGCAAACTAATTTATGCAGCGGCCAAATTGCTCACTCACAACTTTAATGCCAGTAGGTCACTAAGCAGAATTTTTGCTCACAAGACTCCACAGCTTAGAGGGACCATTGCCCACCCACCATTGTCCAGCAGCATTGGAAGGGGCCATGGCTCAGTAGAAGAGCCTTTGTTTTGCATGCAGAAGGTCCCAGGTTCAATCCCCGGCATCACCGGTTTAAAAAGACCAGGTAGTGGGTGATGTGAAAGACCTCTGCGTGTGATCCGGGAGAGCCTCTGCCAGTCTGAGTAGACAATACTGACCTTGTTTGTTTGGTGTAGTGGTTAAGTGCGCGGACTCTAATCTGGGAGAACCGGGATTGATTCCCCACTCCTCCACGTGCACCTGGCTGGATGACCTTGGGCAAGCCATAGCTCTGTACCAGCTGTTCTCTCAAGGACAGTTGTCTCAGAGCTCTCAGCCCCACCTACCTCACAGGCTGTCTGTTGTGGGGAGGGGAAGGGAAAGGAGTTTGTAAGCCGCTCTGAGACTCCCTTGGGGAGTGAAGGGCGGGGTATAAATCCAATCTCGTCTTCTTCTTCTTCTTCTTGATGGACCAAGGGAGCTTCATGTGTGTTCACCAATGACCTCTGACAGACAGGAACCACCTATTCTGTGGCTTCCCCTGGGTACCTCTCCTAGCCAGAAATGGAAGGTTACCTCAGTCCGTGCGGAGCTCTCTCACTCTCTTTCACCAGCAGGATTGAAGGGGCACAAAGGAAGTCACCAGTTATGCGCCACCAGGTATGAGAGCCAGTTTGGTGTCGTGGTTAGGAGCGCGGACTCTAATCTGAGAGAACCGGGTTTGATTCCCCACTCCTCCACTTGCAGCTGCTGGTGTGACCTTAGGTCAGTCATAAGTTCTTTCAGAGTTGTTCTCTCAAGGGCAGTTCTTGGGAGAGCTCTCTCAGCCCCACCTACCTCACAGGGTGTCTGTTGTGGGGAGGGAAAGGAGACTGTAAGCCGCTCTAAGACTCCTTTGGATAGTAGCGGGTGGGGTATAAATGCAATCTCCTCCTCCTCTTCTTCTTCTTCTTCTTCCTCCTCCTTCTCCAGGAATTGTTGTGGGTACACACTTGGGCACGCAGGAGGCAAGTCCATATGTGACCATTTTTCTAACTTTTAGCGCTGAGATGCTACAATGAAGCAAGGTGTGAATCCCCTGGACCCTGTTTCCTGTTTCAAACTATACCATACCCAGAGGGAGACAGTTCAGTAGAATGGTTGGGCAGTACAAAGAGACCTGGGTTCAAATCCGTACTCAGTGCCAGGCACACATTAAACACAAGAAGCTGCCTTATACAGAATCAGAGCCTTGGTCCATCCAAGTCAGTACCACTGCCTACTCAGATGGGCAGTCACTTCTCCAGGGTTTCAGGTGGAGAGGTCTTTCACATCACCAGTGCCAGATCCCTTTAGCTGGGGAGAGGCCAGGGATTGAACCTGGGACCTTATGCAGGCAAAGTTTAGGCTTTGCCACTGAGCCGCAGCCCCATCTGGTGGAGGTGGATCAGGTGGCATGGAATAGTCCAAAGGGTTAGGTGGCTGAAGGGTCAGAGATAGGTCATGAGTAGGTAGGATGTTGCAGAAGTTTGGTCAGGATAAAACCGGAAGGAATCCACAAGGGAGAGGAGGGTCAAGACATCATGCAGCGGACCAATTGTTCAGACTAAGGGGCCTGGCCTGACGGCAACAACGTTACACCTCAGGCTAGTTCTCATTGGGCCCTTCTGTCAGCTGATCCCAACAATTCTCGTTGCATCTTTCTTGACAGGGTGCAATTCCTCCACTGGCCATTCGGTGGGAGGGCACTGTGGTGCAGAGGAGATTGGGTGAGCGGGTCTCCATTCAGAGATGCAGCCCACACAGCTGACAGAACAGAAGCAGTGGCCCCACAACACCTGACACTCAGCCGTGAAGGTTATTGTAGTTGCGATGACCCTGGGGCAACGAATGTTTTCCATCCTAGCCTACCTCACAGAGTTGTTGTAAAGTCACACATGGAACACCCCAGGCATGAACTCCTCAGAGAAGGGGTGGGGTACAAGTAGAATTGATCGTTCCCACCCTGCATTTTTGCTGTGCTCCAATCACACACTTTCTTCATGTGGCGAACATTTCTGCTTCGTGGTCCCCCTGTGGTAAGATCTTAGCCTGGCCTAGTTTCAAAGAACTGTCATAACCCCTGAAGGACATTTCAGATCTTACCACTAAGGGTGCATTCCTGAAGTAAAAAAATGATCTTTAAAAATCCCCGTGCTGACTTTATCATGCAGAATTTAAGAGCCAAACCAAAAAAGAAAGCAAAAGCCAAAAACAGCAGAGGAAAGCTGAGGCCTCACTCCTGAAACAATTTTCTATCTTGTTGGAGGACAGAAAATTAGATATTTAGGCTTGGCCTTCCCACTCTTTTTCTTTCTTTTAAATACTGTCTGCTCGTGTGAGTGTTGAGAAGCAGTATAGTGTAATGGTGAGAGTGCTGGCCTAGAATCTGGGAGAGACAGGTTCATATCCCCACTCTGCCACGGAAGCTTACTGGGTAGGGTTGCCAAGTCTTCAGTACTCACCGGCGGGGGGGAGTCCTCCTCCAGCCGGGAGTTTCCCCGGAAGTGACGTCAGCACGTTGGGGGTGTTGCCAGAGCGTCGCCCTGGCAACGCCCCCCAACATGCTGACGTCACTTCCGGGTGACGTCATTGCGTGGGGGAAGTTGTCCTGGCTGGACGACTTCAGCGGTGGGGTTCCTCCCGCCGGCCGAATGCTGGCCGGCGGATCGGGAACCCCTTTAGCGGGGGATCCCCTGCCCCCCGGGCTGACTTGGCAGCCCTATTACTGGGTGACCTTGGGCCAGTCACACACTCTCAGCTGAACTTACCACACTGAGTTGTTTTTAGGATAAAATGGACGAGAGGAGAATGATGGAAGCCCCTCTGGGTCCCACTTGGGGAGGGGGAAGGCAGGGTATAAATGGAATTGTTGTTGTTGTTGTTGTTTTGTTGTTATTATTATTTGTCACAGTCAATGTTCTATGATTCAAGATCAAGCCAAGTTCTTGGGAATTGCAGATGTATCTTTGCAGGATTCTGGCTGGTCCAAGCAACACTGTCTTCTGGATCTGAGCTGCTGATATTTGCTCAATGACCAGAATGTCCGGGTGTTTCTTGAGACTTCTAGGCACTGCTCTAGGGGCTCCAGTGACAACTGGCATGATGGTTGCCTTCTTCTCCCAGAGGCACTCTCACTCTATTAATAAGTCTTGGTATTTTGTGATCTCCTCCTGTTCTTTCTTTTCTGTTCTGCTATCCTGGGATTTGCAATGTCAATTATCCAAACCCTGTTTCTCTTTTTTTCTACAGTTGTGATATCAGGGGTGCTATGCTCCAGGTGTTTATCTGTTTGTAATCAGAAGTCCCAATTATTGTTGTTATTGTTGTTATTGTTGCTGCTGTTGTTTTGTTTTGTTGTTTTGTTGTTGTTAGCATGACACATGTCCCAAGATGGCTGTGAGAAAGGCACAAAGCAGGAAAAGGTTCCTCCTGGACAAGTTTGGATACAACAATCCAAGTAGAGAACGTTTCTTGGCTCATCCTTGTCCATCTGTTTGTTTTCAAAAAGTCTCAGAGAACTCCCAAACAGTCGATGAAGCAGGAAAGGAAGAGACCCACTTCACATTTCCTTTGGTCCCCCCACCATCTTTTTTTGTGAGTATTGTGTGTGTATGTGTATGTGTGCGTGCGTGCTTGCGAGCCTGGAAATCATAGTGACTTCTGGCGACCCCTAGTGGGGCTAGGATGTTTCAGAGTGGTGGCTTGTATTGCCTGCCTCTGTGTCCTGGCACTGGTATTCCTTGGAAGTTGCCCTTCCAAGTCGGCCCTGCTTAACTTCTGAGATCTGATGAGATCTGGTTTGCCTGGGCTATCCAGTTCAGGGAAGTTCCCCACCATCTTGAATAATTTTGGTGCTGTCTTCAAATGTGCCTCTCATGCCCAGTTCTCAGTCTTTTATGAACAAATTAAAGACTGGTGGCCCTGAAACTGGCCTGGGGGTGGGGGGACCCACTGCTTCCTCCTCTCCATTGTGAGAATGGTTCATTTTGAGGTGTTTTGGAGGAGGGGCCATGGTGGCTCAGTGGTTAAGACACTGAACTGCAGACCGGAAGATCAGTAGTTCAGCAGTTCAAGACCCGAGTGCCGTGTGACAGAGTGAGCTCTCGTCTCTCGCCCCAGCTCCTGCCAACCTAGCAGTCTGAAAGCAAGAAATTGCAAGAAGATAAATAAATACCACTTTGGTGGGAAGGTAACAGCATTCCATGCACCTTGGCGTCTAGTCATGCCGGCCACAAGACCATGGGAACGTCTTCAGACAGTGCTGGTTCTTCGGCTTGGAAACAGCGATGAGCACCGCCCCCTAGAGTCAAATTCGACTGGCTTTCAAGCCATGGGAAACCTGTACCTGTCTACACTGGGCCCATTCTTTGCAATCAAGTTTGTAGCTTGTTTGGCACTAGTAGCATGAGTACGCACTACTCTGCATAAGGTTGCCGGCTCTGGGTTTGAAAATACCTGCTGATTTTGGGGGGCGGAGCCTACAGAAGGTGAGGGTTGGGCAGGGGAGGAACCTCAGCAGGGTATACAGCTACAGAGTCTACCGTCCAGAGCAGAGATTTTCTTCAGCGGATCGGATCTTGGTCATTTGGAGATCAATTATAATAGCGGGAGATCTCCAGGTACAACACGGAGATTGGCAACCCTCAGGATTCACAGGCTGGTGGAGATTGTACTTTTGAAATCACAGATCCTCTTCCCCCAATTTTTATGGGTAGCTGGCAGAAATATAACTCTGTAATCCCCCCCCCCAGTTAGAGCCAATTAGCACTATTACATCATGGCACTTGGGATATTGCCTAATCCCAGGGGTCATTTCGTAGAAAAAGAGGTGCAGGAGCTCATTAGCATAACTCATTTGCATGTGCCACGCCCCCTAACATACCGGAAGTGTATCAGAAGGCAGCACCCACCCCTCAGGCTCCACTCCACAGGTGAGTGAAACTGACCTGCTCTGCCTCCATTCCCTTCCCCATCCAATACTTGGTGCAATAAAAATAAGCCTAAAGACCACACCCTCATTCTCTTCCTGCTCCCTTGAAACCACCAGGTTTCAAGTAGACTTGAGATACCCAGGACATGTGCACCACCCATCCCTTCCCCTTCCCCTTCCCCTCCCCACAACAAGACACCCTGTGAGGTAGGTGGGGCTGAGAGAGGTCTTTTGAGAACTGCTCATGAGAGAACAGCTCTGAGAGAACTTGTGACTTGTCCAAGGTCACACCAGCTGCTGCATGTGGAGGAGTGGGGAATCAAACCCAGTTCTCCCAAATTAGAGTCCAACTCCTGACCACTACACCAAACTAATGGGGTGGAAGCTGCTGAAGGGTTGGTGAAATTTCTCCAGTACTTATGTGCCATGTGCCCAGATAAAAAATGGTATACTTAGAAAATTTATATGCCACCTTGAGCAAGTCTCTGGAAAAGCAGCACACAGTCATAAAAGGAACAATGATAAAATTATCAATATTAAAACAAAACATTAAAAACAATAAAGACCCAGCAGGGCTTTCCCCGGGGCACTGCGCCTCTGCACTGCTCGGGGAAGCCGAGGAGGGGGTGGAGCTTGGTCATGTGCCCGCCCCCTGGGCTCCTCACTCCCAGAGCTGCGCTCCTGTGCGCTCCCACTCCAATGGACCCCTGCCTAATCCTAGAAATGGTGTCAATCCACAATCATGTAAAAGCACTGTTTGTTTGTTTGTTTTTTTAAAGGTTTTAAAAGGGATGATGGAAGCAGACCATTCAGAGGTTAACAGTTGGAACAATAGCCTTCCCGCATACACCAAAACCCACATACCTCTGAGAACCTGGCAAAACAGTAGCACAAAGACATGCCTAACCCTTCTCTACCATTTCTTCTGTGGATTAGATCTTGATCCCATCCTTCTAAGGGACTGGTACCTGACCCCTCTGTTTTATCATCACAACAACTCTGGGAGGTAAGTTAGGCTGAGAAAGAGAGAGAATGGCTGATCCAAGACCACCTAGAGAGCCAGTCTGGTGTAGTGGTTAAGAGCACAGACTCTAATCTGGGAAAAACGGGTTTGAATCCCCACTCCTCCACACGCAGCTGCTGGTGTGACTTTGGGTCAGTCATAAGTTTTTTCAGAGCTGTTCTCACAAGGGCAGTTCTCAAGAGAGCTCTCTCGGCCCCACCTACCTCACAGGGTGTCTGTTGTGGGGAGGGGAAGGGAAAGGGACTGTAAACTGCTCTGAGACTCCTTCAGGTAGTGAAGAGCGGGGTATAAATCAAATCTCCATCTCCTCCTCCTCCTCCTTCAAATGTAGATTTTCCCCAATGGACTAAATAGCCACCTCCCACACTGTTTCGAGTGGTGAAGAGTGGAGTATAAATCCAATCTCCTCCTCCTCCTCCTCCTCCTCTTTTTCTTCTCAAAATGTAGATTTTCCCCAATGGACTAAAAAGCTACCTCCCACACTGTTTCTGGGAGGGAAAATGGAACACGGGGCACGTTTGACCAATGCACACAACACAGAGATTGCGCTTCGTTTCCGCACAAAGGCCAAAAGCAGTGGAACAGATCCGCCCCTGGAAGAAAAAACACGACCATCACGAGATTGGTGGGTTGATGATGTCATGCTCTGGAGGCAGCATTAGAATTGTGTGCACGAATAATGGTAATTGTGCTTTGTCTGCCCACTGTGGAACCTGCCTTGGTCTGATAAATGCACGCATCCCCAGAAGTGAGGGCTCTTTGGCACGCATGAGCTCTACAGCTATCCAAGTAACAGTTGGAGCAACCAAAGGAGCCCAAACTGATTTAATGAGCCGTTTGAGGTTTCACAGTTACATCCTTGTGCACTTAGCCACACATGGCTTCGTCTTTATGACAAGCCGATGCCACTGGCAGGATCGGACCTGGGGAAATGGCACGTAACACACCAAAGGCCAGCCTTGGAAAAGCTCACATCGAATGACATACAGAAATGAAAAGGCACAAGAAAGGGCAGGTTCTGACATCTTGGCCAAAGTGTCTCCTTTGCTTCCTTCCAACGATCGTCCGGTTTTCTGTAAACGGTTGGATGCTCTGGTCTTGGCACTGCCAGGGAACCACGGAAAATATAGCAGAGTGCTCAAAGGCTTTAGCGCAGCAGAGCTTGGGGCTGGGTGTGGCAACAGACTTAGGTTGTTTTTACATCTGACTTTCCCGCTGGAATCATTCTAGTTCCAAAAAACCCTGCCCACACCTCTGTGCGGTGTGAAACCGTGCTGCTACTGAAATGTCCACATCTACTAATTGCCCTCCTGTGGTCAAGCTAGTGTCCAACCGGTTTGATTCTGCTTTAAACAATTGCTGTTGATTAGTGCACTTAGACCCCCTGGAGTGAAATTTCACACCACTGTGAAGTCAGCACAGGAAAAGACAGCAGTCAAACTACTTTAGAGGGGAGGTGTAAAATGACCCTTACACAGAGTCAAGCAGTCAGTTCTAAAGCTAATAAGCAACATTTATTAAAGGAAATACATGCTAGAGAGTGCAGGGAAGAGATAGATATAGATTACCTACTCTCAGGGGTCATTTAGTAGAAAAAGAGGGGCAGGAGCTCATTTGCATAACTCATTTGCATAACTCATTTGCATATGCCACACCCCCAACATACCGGAAGTGTGTCAGAAGGCAACACCCACTCCTCAGGCTCCACTCCACAGGTGAGTGAAACTGACCTGCTCTTCCTCCCTTCCCTTCCCCATCCAATACTTTGTGCAATAAAAAGAAGCGTAAAGAACACACTCTCATTCTCTTCCTGCTCCCTTGAAACCACCAGGTTTCAAGTAGACTTGAGATACTCAGGACATGTGCACTACCCATCCCTTCCCCTTCCCCTCCCCACAACAAGACACCCTGTGAGGTAGGTGGGGCTGAGAGAGGTCTTTTGAGAACTGCTCATGAGAGAACAGCTCTGAGAGAACTTGTGACTGGCCCAAGGTCACACCGGCAGCTGCATGTGGAGGAGTGGGGAATCAAACCCGGTTCTCCCAGATTAGAGTCCAATTCTTGACCACTTCACCAAACTGATGGGGTGGAAGCTGCTGAAGGGTTGGTGAAATTTCTCCAATATTTATGTGCCATGTGCCCAGATGAAAAATGGTATACTTAGAAAATGTATATGCCACCTTGAGCAAGTCTCTGGAAAAGCAGCACACAGTCATAAAAGGAACAATGATAAAATTATCAATATTAAAACAAAACATTAAAAACAATAAAGACCCTAGCAGGGCTTTCCCCTGGGCGCTGTGCCTCTGCACTGCTCAGGGAAGCCGAGGAGGGGGCGGGGCTTGGTCATGTTCCCCTGGGCTCCTCACTCCCGGAGCTGCGCTCCTGTGCACTCCCGCTCCAACGGACCCCTGCCTACTCTAACTAACTAGATGGTGTTAGATGCTGGACATATGTCCAGCCTCCTTGGTGCAAGATAAAGACCATGCACCTTGTTCGTGTGCATGCGAGAGAGAGGAGAGTGAGAGAGCGGAAGCAGACGAAATCGCCCCTAAGAGTAGAATCCTACTCCAAAAGAGAAATTATCAGATAGCAGGAAGGAAAGGATGCTCTGTGTGTCCTGACCTCTCTCTCTGTCTAAACTCTTTGGGGCCATCTTCTCAAGTTTGAGCTGGGAGACAGCGCCAAGTCCTCCACTTCTAACATGAACTTGGTGTGATTGCGCTTCCGTGCATATTGGGCGTGCTTCAGTAAACACCTGATGTGTGGTAATCTGTGCTTCCATAGTATTTAAGTAATAAAAAGGTAGCCAAATGAATACCCCATCCCCCAAAATCTGGGCCACCTTCAGGAATATAGGGTGTCAGGACAGTGTAGGGCAGGGGTCCACGCCATGGTGCAGATGACACATTCCCTGGTGCCCACCCAAGGGGCTTTCAGAAAGTGGCCAGGCCAGGTGGGTATTTTGCCCAACAAGAATTCTGACAGGCCTTTGGAGATCTGAATGTCTGGTTCAAAAACATGGCTTTGGCAGCAGCTGCCACCACAGCACAAGAATCTTCAATGAGAGGAGGAGGAGGAGGAGGAGACTGGATTTATACCCCTCCCTTCACTTGGAGTGGCTTACAGTCACCTTCCCTTCCCACAACAGACACCCTGTAAGGTAGGTGGGGCTGAGAGAGCTCTCCCGAAAGCTGCTCCTGAGAGAACAGCTCTGAAAGATCTTGTGACTGACTCAAGGTCACACCAGCAGCTGCACGTGGAGGCGTCCATGGGAGAAGTGACTGCCCATCGGATCCATCCAGGTAGAATATTTCTATCCCTCCTTTCCTCCAGGTAGCTCAGAACAGCTTTCATAGTACTCCCTCTCCTATTTTGTGCTCACAACGACCCTGTGCAGTAGGTTAGACTGAGACCGACTGAGGTCACCCAGTGAGAATGGGGGCAAAGCTGGGATTGTAGTCCAAGACTCTAACAAGAAGAAGAGGAGGAGGAGGAGGAGGAGGAGGAGGAGGAGGAGGAGATTGGATTTATACCCCGCCCTTCACTACCCAAAGGAGTCTCAGAGCGGCTTACAAACTCCTTTCCCTTCCCCTCCCCACAACAGACACCCTGTGAGGTAGGTGGGGCTGAGAGAGCTCTGACAGAAATTGTTCTTTTTCAAGAACAGCTGTGCCAGAGCTATGGCTTGCCCAAGGTCATCCAGCAGGTGCAAGTGGAGGAGTGGGGAATCAAACCTGGTTCTCCCAGATTAGAGTCCACACACTTAACCACGACACCAACTCGTCAATACCCGATCTCCCCAGTCTAACCAGCGGTCACCTCTGCCTACCTTCCAGTTGAATGGAAGGTGCTTCTAGAGTTCACTTTTGTTTGCCACAATTTCCGGTCTGCGTCCCATTTTCTTCCTTTTATAGGACCCTGACACATTCTAGTACACATAGGGCTTCCAAGTCGTACTCACGCCCTGGCGGGGGGGAGTCCTTCGCCGCCCGGGAGCCTCCCTGGCGCGCGCGCGAAGAGCGTGCGCTTGGTGACGTCACCCGGAAGTGACGTCACCACGTTGGGGCGTGGCCAGAGCGTCACCCTGGCAACGTCTCCAACGTGGTGATGTCACTTCCGGGTGACGTCACTATGCTGGGGAAGTCGTCCAGGCTGGACGACTTTGGGGGTGGGGTTCCCCCCGCCAGCTGAATGCCGGCTGGTGGAGTGGGAACCCCTATAGCGGGGGATCCCCCGCCCCCCAGGCTGACTTGGCAGCCCTAAGTACACATGTCCACTGGTTAAAACCCCAGAGGGAAAGGAATCTTAGCGTGGCCACATTATCTTTTCAGGATTAGTTGTACATTGCAAAAGAGTGTGCTGCAATTTAACGGCACAAACCAAACCTCGCCATTTTTTTTAAACAAGAGAAGTCCAACGCATTGGTGTTGCTCGAGATTCCGATCCCCAAACTCTGGAGAGGAACTCTATCAAGGAGGATTCCGCCAACCCTTTTGGCAAAGCCTACTGATTTTATTGAGGAATGATTGATCAAGCAAAATTGTGCCCGTGAACAACGATTTGGTTCCACTGGTTGTGGCATATTTGGGCAGCGCGGCATGTTTGCTGTGCAGTCATATTTCAGTTTTTGACAGTATTAAATAATTTGGAATTTCGAGTCGCACAACATTTCAAAGAGAACAGGCAAGGATCATTAGTGTGTGACAACCATATGGCCGGCCCGTCAACACTTGGTGTCTTTGATAGCCTTACCACATCTTTTCCTGGAGCGCACTGTCTGATTCCTTAATGTGGGGTATGGTCACAAAGAGCGATCCTGCACGTTCTTGGCTCCATGGCAGAAGGACAATAAAAGTTCCCCGTGTTCGGGTCAGACCAACGGTCCATCTAGTCTAGCGTCCTGTTTCCCTCTGTGGCTAACCAGGAGCCCCCAGAAGAGGTATGAGCAGACCGCGAAAGTCAAAGCCATCTCTTCCTTCTCTTGCTACTTCACAGAAACTGATATTAAGGGATATACTGCCCTTGTTCATGGAGGCTCCATTTAGCCACTGCTGGATGTCTTACACTCAATGAATTGGTCTAATCAATGATGTGCTATAGTGTTTCCTGTTAAGCACTTCTTTTTTAAAAAATGTGTGTGTCTGATCTACAAGCCAAACCCTCCATAAAAGCGCTGGCTCAAGACAGTCGTATTACAAAATACAAACCAATCAGCATCGAGACATCCGTTCGGCTCAGGCCTTTTGCTCTGTATTCTCTTTCCACCTCGAAACCGATCTTTTCACTTCCAGGCAGCAGGTCAAAATGTTCTTTATTCATCCCATTATTACGCATTTTTCTTTGTGTGATTGTCTTTCTCCCCCTTCTCCGAGTTAATACCTTTTAAATTTGTTTTGCTGCCTTTTGGGACTTGGCGTTAAAAGTGCTATAATGAGGGACGAGGCTGAATTTCAAAAGCGGTCTTGTTCGATGCCTCTGGACTACCCACAGGCGGGGCGCGAAGGCCAGTGTGTCCCTCCGGTTGTCGCCCCACAGTGACTCGTATTCAGAGGTAGACTGTCACTGCACATGGAGGTTCCATTAAGCTATTCTGGCTAACAGCTGTCCGTAATCCAATCTGCTATCTGCTTAATGTGCTTGATCCCCAGTGTGGTGCCAATGGGTGCGACAGTGTCCGTGATACCTTTTCCTGGAGTCCACCAAGTGTTTTAGGAAGTGGGCAGGGCCAATTTGGGCTTTTGCCCAGCAAGGCTTTGGTTGGCCACTGGAGATTTGATTGGCTGTGCAGATCTTTAAAAAAAATTTTTGCTTTGGCAGCAGCTGCCACTACAGCACAAGAAGCTGCCCTGTGGTACTAAAGTTAAGCTGCGGCGGCCATTTTGTGGCAGTCATTTTGTCGCTGTGTTCACCATGCTGTGTCAAAATTCCAGATGTTGGGCCTGCAGGCTCAAAAGCAGATTTGCCAACCTCCAGGTGGAGACCGGCGATCTCCTGGGATTACAACAAAATTCCAGGCAACTGAGGAAGGGAAATGGCCACTTAGGAAGGTGGATTCTATGACATTATACCGTTCTGAAGTCCCTCCTCCCCCCAAACCCCGCCTTCTTCGGGCTCCATCCCTCCACATCTCCACATCTTTCCCAACCCAGAGCTGGCAACCCTACTCAGAAAGGTTGGTCTAATCTCATTTGAAAGCCATGAATGAACTATTAATCGTGAGAAGAAGAGGAGGGGGGGAGATTGGATTTATTCCCCACCCTCAGGGGTCATTTTGTAGAAAAAGAGGTGCAGGAGCTCATTAGCATAACTCATTAGTATAACTTATTTGCATATGCTACACCCCCTGACATCACCAGAAGTATGTTGGAAGGAAGGAAGGAAGGAAGGAAGGAGGGAGGGAGGGAGGGAGGGAGGGAGAGCTGGCACAGAGGGGACAGCTACTAACCCAAGCCTCAGAAATACCACTATTCCGGGAGGATAGCTTCAGTGGTGGCTGAAGCCTTCAGAAGGCTGATTGGAGGAACAAGGACCTTTCCAGGGGACGGGGTCATTTTGCTGCAGCCAGGACACAAGCAGGCAGTCCCCCGGGGGGGGGGCTGGCACCAACTTCCGGAGCTGCGCTCCCCCGAGCTCCTGCTCGAAAGGACCCCTGCCCGCCCTGATGCACACAAAAGCTTAGATCTAGAATTAAATTTTGTTGGTCTTAAAGGTGCCACTGGACTCAAACCTTATGCTGCAGAAGACATGATTTCGTTAAACTGTCCAAAGCTCTTCACTTTCCTTATAATTCCTTCAAGCCCTGAACACCATCTCTATGATGCTCAGGGCACACAGGCCGTGCAGGATGCAATCCACCACAAGGATACTTTCGTCCTTCTGTGTTTGTCATGTGCAGTCAACTCACTTCAGACCCATGGTGAGCCTATGAATTAATGGCCTCCAAATAGTCTTTGCCATTCTTCGGGGGGGGGGTCTGCTTTTCGGGCCACTGATCCACCAGCCCAGGGGGGCATTTAAATTTCTTAGGGGGCACCAGCTAATCGAATTAAAGGTGCTGGTCTCCGCTCCGGTCACTGGGAAGTCTCCTTCCCACTGCAAGCATCTAGCCTGCCTCCCTCCCCAGAGGGCCTTGGCTGGAGCTGCCCCTCCAGGGGGGGGAGAAAGCCGTGACACCCTGGACTGGATCGGAAGTTGGGGGGGGCTTGCCAGGAAGTTGGGGGGGCTAGCCCCGCAATGCCCCACTGTAGCTATGGGCATGACCAAAGTACAATAGCCTCATTTTAATCCTTTTAGCTTCTAGGCTTGATTTGATCTGGAACCCACTCGTTTGTCTTTTGGTGTCCAAGCTCCTTGTCCTTCCCACCCTGCAGTGCGCCAGCTGGAGGTATTCTAAATGTGCAGTCTTCTCTGTCGATCGTTGAGCCACATTCTAAATCCTCAATACAGTTTTTTAATAAAAAAAATAATATCAATTGCACAAATAAATACCATTGATTTAGCTCGCCATTTGACTTTGTTTCTTTGAAATATATTTCTTCCTCATACCAAGGTCTTGGAATGACATTTGGTACACATGTTCGGGACATAATTGTGTGGTTTGCGTGCAAGCGTACATATCATTGAAGCCACAATGATTAACTGCGTATGTCCTCGTTTTGCCACTTTGAAAGAAAGAATACACTTTTCTGCTCATCAACAGTTCTGGGTGTCAAGGGACTACCCTGTCTCAACCATTCCCAGGAGTAGAAGAAGGAAGGATCAAAATCACACAATCCAATTCAGGTGCTCATCTGAGGGCATTGTTCTGTGTGAACCCTCAGCCTGACTCTCAGGTCCTTTTTACAAGGGAACCAGGGAGGATTGGAGGCATCTTAGCTCAATGGTGGTACGTCACATCTGTGCAGAAGGTCCCGAGTTCAGTTTCTCCTGTTGAGTCTTAGCTGGCAAATGGTGGGTTAGAAATGCCCTAAAAATGTCCTTGTGTGGGGTAAGACACCTTTCTTCCCCAATATCCCAAAAAGTTGTTTTCCATCCAAAAAGGCAATACCAGTCTGGGTAGCTTGTGGTCTCAGGGTACAAGACAGATCTTTGCATTTATGGAATGCAGAAGGATTAAGCTTTATTTGCCCTGACTTGGATAGCCCAGGCAAGCCCGATCTCATCAGATCTTGGAAGCTAAGCAGGATCGACTGTGGTTAGCCCTTGGATGGGAGAAATCCTTGGAAAACCAGCAGTTGGAAGGCGGGGGCAGGCTTTACTCAGACACCTCTCTGAATATCCTCCAGGCCCCCAGTAGGGGTCAGTCACCAGAGGTCGCCATGACTTCCAGATGCATTCACATGCACACACACATGCATTGGTATGAAAAAACCAACAACAACAAACAACAAAAAGAAGAAAACTCTTTAAGTTGCACCCAGACCTGGATAGCCCAGGCAAGCCTGATCTCATCAGGTCTCGGAAGCTAAGCAGAATCGACCGTGGCTAGCCCTTGGATGGGAGGCCTCTTTGGAATACCAGCAGTCGGGAGGACAGGGTCAAGTTTTATTCAGCCACCACTCTGAATGTCCTCCAGGCCCCCAGTAGGGGTCAGTCACCAGAGGTTGCCATGACTTCCAGGTGTGTGCACAAACATGAAAAATACCACACAAAAAAAGGATTTAGAACATATCCACTTTAAGAGATTGCCACAAAACTTGGCATGTACATCTGCGCCATAATTCTCCGTGTTAAGTGCAAAAATACCAGCTTAACATGCATGCCCTTTTTCAAGGCTTGGGTGGGGAAAGATGGCCATATCCAGGGGTCCATTGGAGCGGGAGCGCACAGGAGCGCAGCTCTGGGAGTGAGGAGCCCAGGGGGCGGGCACATGACCAAGCCCCGCCCCCTCCTCGGCTTCCCTGAGCAGTGCAGAGGCGCAGCATCCCGGGAAAAGCCCTGCTAGGGTCTTTATAGTTTTTAATGTTTTGTTTTAATATTGATAATTTTATCATTGTTCCTTTTATGACTGTGTGTTGCTTTTCCAGAGACTTGCTCAAGGTGGCATATAAATTTTCCAAGTATACCATTTTTTATCTGGACACATGGCACATAAGTACTGGAGAAATTTCACCAACCCTTCAGCAGCTTCCACCCCATCAGTTTGGTGTAGTGGTCAAGAGTTGGACTCTAATCTGGGAGAACCGGGTTTGATTCCCCACTCCTCCACATGCAGCTGCTGGTGTGACCTTGGGCCAGTCACAAGTTCTCTCAGAGCTGTCCTCTCATGAGCAGTTCTCAAAAGACCTCTCTCAGCCCCACCTACCTCACAAGGTGTCTTGTTGTGGGGAGGGGAAGGGAAAGGGATGGCCGATGCACATGTCCTGGGTATCTCAAGTCTACTTGAAACCTGGTGGTTTCAAGGGAGCAAGAAGAGAATGAGGGTGTGTTCTTTACGCTTATTTTTATTGCCCAAAGTATTGGATGGGGAAGGGAATGGAGGAAGAGCAGGTCAGTTTCACTCACCTGTGGAGTGGAGCCTGAGGGGTGGGTGTTGCCTTCTGACACACTTCCGGTATGTCAGGGAGGGTGGCATATGCAAATGAGTTATGCAAATGAGTTATGCTAATGAGCTCCTGCACCTCTTTTTCTACAAAATGACCCCTGGATACAGGAGTTATGTTCTGCTCTCATTTTGCCAAGACGGAGAGACCTGGCAAAGTGTGGAGAAAAGGTGCGAGGCTGGAAGGAAGTTTTCCCTAAGAGTAGCAATCTATGCATCGAAGGGATGGCATCAGAGAGAGAAGGAAAGGCTGTTTCGTGTCTTAGCCTGTCTAGCTCTCTGACTCTCTTGTAGTCTTCCTCTGAATGCCGAGGCTGAGGAGGTGCAAAGTCCTTCCCTTCCAGCAATAAGTTCCCACTTCAGGTCCTGTCCAGACACAGACCGGCCACTTCAGAGGTGAGACAGATTCTATTTTTTTTTAAATCTCCCTAGAGATCCATGTATTGTGTTCTCCTTTCACCACCCAGAGCTCGCCAGGCAAATAAGTAAATAAATCTGAGGTCCATCTCAAGTGCTGGGAAAGACCTTTCTCTGCCTGAGACCCTGGAGAAACACTGCCCATCAGAGAAGACCACACCAGGCTCAATGGAATTGTGGCTGGATTGGAGGGGCCCCACAGCTCAGCACCTGTTCTGCGGCGGAAGTGCCACGGTTTGATCTCTGGATCAAAGGGAGCAGGTGTTGGGCAAGACCTTTCTCTGCTGGAGAGCGGCAAAGATGTACCAGTGCTCTGACTCACCAAGAAGGCAGTTTGTGAGGTCCGCTTTGGGCCGAAGGGGGAACAGAGCAGCTGCTTTGGTGTAGCGGTTAGGAGAGTGGACTCCAGTCTGGGAGGACTGGGTTTGATTCCCCACTCCCCCACATGCAGTTGTTGGTGTGAGCTTGGGTCAGACACAAGTTCTTTCAGAGCTGTTCTCTCCCTCGAGTAGTGAAGGGCGGAGTATTAAGAGAAGAAGAGAAGAGATTGGATTTATACCCCGCCCTTCACTCACTTGGAGTCTCAGAGCAGCTTACAAACTCCTTTCCCTTCCCCTCCCCACAACAGACACCCTCTGAGGTAGGTGGGGCTGAGAGAGCTCTTTCCCAAGCTGTCCTTGAGGGAACAGCTGGTACAGAGCTATGGCTTGCCCAAGGTCATCCAGCCAGGTGCAAGTGGAGGAGTGGGGAATCAAACCCGGTTCTCCCAGATTAGAGTCCGCACACTTAACCACTACACCAAACTGGCTCCCAGTGATTAATGCAATCTCTTCTTTTTCTTCTTTGCATGCAGAAAGTCCCTGCTTCAACTTATCGCCTCTGCTTCTAATAAGATCTTCAGGGCCTCTCTGGTACCTCTGAGAGGCTTCGAAGGCTGTCTTTGAAGAGTGAAGGCTTATTATTGGAGCTTAATGATTTTTATATTGTATTTTATTTGCTGTTGTACATGGCCCAGAGCCCTGTGGACTCAGGGATTGGGTGATTCATAAATTTAGTTTATAAATAAATATAGATAAATAAACAAGAGCTTCCACCGGTCAAATTGCACAGCACAGGGTGAGATGATCCATAAATCTAATGCCCTACGATATCTGCAACGTTCTCCTGCTTCTAGCCATAGCTCAGTAGTAGAACGCTCGCTTTGCATGCAGAAGGACCCAGGTTCAATTCCTGGCATCAGGAATATCCGTCTGGGGAAAGACCTTTTCTCTGCCAGAGTCCTCGGAGAGATGTGGCTACAGCCAGTGTGGTCTTGTGGTTACAGCACTGGACTGTCCGATTCGGACTACAACTGAGAAGATCCAGGTTCAAATCCCCACTCTGCCATGAAGCTTGCTGGCCACTTTGGGCCCAGTCACTTCCTTTCAACCTGATCTACCCTATAAGCAGGGGTCTGTTGGAGCGGGAGCGCAGCTCCGGGAGTGAGGAGCCCAGGGGGCGGGCACATGACCAAGCCCCACCCCCCTCCTCGGCTTCACCGAGCAGTGCAGAGGCGCAGCGCCCCGGGGAAAGCCCTGCTAGGGTCTTTATTGTTTTTAATGTTTTGTTTTAATATTGATAATTTTATCATTGTTCCTTTTACGACTCTGTGCTGCTTTTCCAGAGACTTGCTCAAGGTGGCATATAATTTTTCTAAGTATACCATTTTTTATCTGGGCACATGGCACATAAGTACTGGAGAAATTTCACCAACCCTTCAGCAGCTTCCATCTTATCAGTTTGGTGTAGTGGTCCGGAGTTGTACTCTAATCTGGGAGAACCGGGTTTGATTCCCCACTCCTCCACATGCAGCTGCTGGTGTGACCTTGGGCCAGTCACAAGTTCTCTCAGAGCTGTTCTCTCATGAGCAGTTCTCAAAAGACCTCTCTCAGCCCCACCTACCTCACAGGGTGTCTTGTTGTGGGGAGGGGAAGGGGAAGGGATGGGTGGTGCACATGTCCTGGGTATCTCAAGTCTACTTGGAACCTGGTGGTTTCAAGGGAGCAGGAAGAGAATGAGGGTGTGTTCTTTACGCTTATTTTTATTGCACAAAGTATTGGACGGGGAAGGGAATGGAGGAAGAGCAGGTCAGTTTCACTCACCTGTGGAGTGGAGCCTGAGGGGTGGGTGTTGCCTTCTGACACACTTCTGGTATGTTAGGGGGTGTGGCATATGCAAATGAGTTATGGTAATGAGCTCCTGCACCTCTTTTTCTACAAAATGACCCCTGCCTATAAGGCTGTTGTGACAATCAAATGGGAAGGGTGGGGGGGAACCATGCAAGCCAACTCCTTGAAGAAAGGGTAGGATAAAAACTTAGACTGGTGGGCCTGTGGTCCAGCTTGGAATAGGACAGCTTCCATATGCAGGTTTTCCTCTTCTAAAAGGCAGTGTGGTGCAGCAGGTGGCGAACAGGGCTGTTTATTGGCCCTGCTTTTATGCCTTTCACTGGCGCATGCATGTGGGTAGGTGTTCAGTGCCATGACGTTGCAATGAAATTGCTGAGCTGCCGGGTTAGAATGGATAAAAGGAAGGACTTCTTGACCCAAAGGGTGATTAACACATGGAATTCACTGCCACAGGAGGTGGTGGCGGCTACAAGCATAGACGGCTTCAAGAGGGAATTGGATAAACATATGGAGCAGAGGTCCATCTGTGGCTATTAGCCACAAAGTATAGATAGGAACTCTCACTCTGGGACAAGTGATGCTCTGTAATCTTGGTGTTTGGGGGGGGGGCAGCAGTGGGAGGGCTTCCTGCCCCCACTGCTGGACCTTCTGAGGGCACCTGGTGTTTTTGGCCACTGTGTGACAGTGTTGGACTGGATGGGCCATTGGGCTGATCCAACATTGGCTTCTCTTATGTTCTTATGGCGACCCTATGAATTGATGACCTCCAGAAAGTCCTATTGATGATAGCCATTCTCAGCTCTTGCAAAGTGAGGGCCATGGCTTCCTTGATTGTCCATCCATTTCGTATTTGGTCTTCCTCTTTTCCTGTGGCCTTCACCCTTTCCTATGCTCAACTGGCTGATTCTGCATTGGCTTTTCCCTCCGCTGTTTTACGAAACCCACCTTGGAACAGAAATTCCCCTCTGCATTGCATGGTGCTTTCCCTTCCTTTGAACATCGGGTTTTACGGTACCTTCTGCATAGATTCATGGCCATTCAGGGTTGACTCTGCAGTCAGTACGGGAGTTGCCCAGAGATATCTGAATGCGGTTTTGAGCTGCTCTTTTTCCTCCCGGTTGAGAAAATGTGGAGCGAATGCCAGATGCAGGATCGACCACTGTATTTTCCAGTGACTCTTGTCTCCTCACCACGTGACCCAAGTACGATAGCCTCAGTCCAGTCACTTTAGCTTCTAGGGAGGGTTTGGACTTCATTTGCATGAGAACCCATTTACTTGTCTTTTGGGTAACCCACGGGACCCAGAAAACTCTCCCACAGCACCGCATTCCAAATGGATCAACTTTCCTTAACGTCAGCTTTCTTCGTTGTCCAGCTTTCACATCCATAAACAGTATTATTTATATATAATTTATTTATTAGTTTCAATGTATATCCCTCCTCGCCTGCCCAGGCAGGCTCAAGGCGGCGCACAACAGGCTAAAATACAATAGAACACAGATGCATAATGCAATACAATAACATTTACAGAAATGCACGATACAGAGGGCAATTAAGTGCAGATGGCAATTACTGTATGATGGTCCCGTGTAGCAAGACCAGTATCCATAATTGTTTTTAATGCCAGTAGCATGAGGGCCATAATGATTCAGATTAGAATAGCCCATTCATCAGTGGCGGCTCCTAACCAAAAGCCTGGCGGAAGACCTCCGTTTACAGGCCTGCGGAACTGTAAAAGGTCTTGCGGGGCCCTGATGTCTTCCAGGAGCTTATTCCACCAGTATGGAGCCGCCACTGAGAAGGCCCTGCCTCTGGTGACAGCCAAACTGGTGTCTTTCGGACCGGGAAGAGTTGGGCGATTTTTCGACCCTGACCTCAGTGCTCTCTGGGGGATATAAGGGGAAAGGCAGTTCCTCAGGTATGCACAGGCAGGCTGAAGGCAAATACTATAGTCTGAATTATAGTCAAGGGGAATACTATAGTCCGAATTCTCTTGCTGCATGCCTCCATTGAGCAAATGAAGTTATTCCTTCCCTTCACAATCTCCATGTTTTTCACGGGCGTGACCCAGGTTCAAGTCCCGCCTCTTCCCGTGGTGGCTTTGAATGATGGGGGAGACCTTTCTCCACGTATAGCCTAGATTTCACTGTCGGTTGCCCAAATGAAATTGGGGCTGGTTTAACAGCTGCAGCCAGACCGTGGCTTTGTAGAATTAATATGCGATATATAATGAGTCAAGGGAGAGTCATTTCAGAACAAATAGGTCTTAGTTTAAAACATCTGAATCAAACACAGCAGCTTAAGAAATGTGGTTTGTTTTACACTTCCTGTGCACCCTGAGCTTGCTCGGAAGTAAGTCCTCTGCCTGAGTTCAATGGGGTTTACTTGCAAGTAAATGGCTGGGTCTTGGACAGCTGCCCAAAACTGTTAATGGGCCAGAAATCCCAGGAGATCCAATGTAATCTTACAGTCTGCTCCGCGGGGAGTCTGCTCAGAAATGAGCTTCACAGAAGTCTATGGGATTTTGACCCTTGTAACCATGTCCCCCTCCCGCCTCCGAAGTCTACAGTCTTACTTGGGAGTAAGTGCCATTAAATGCCATGGGGTTTCTTCTGCAGGAAACCTGCCTTGACTCATATCACCCAGCTGCAGTCCTAGGCACGCGAAGGTCGGCGTAAGCCCCACTGGCACTTGGTGGGACTTACTCATGAGTAAAAGGGCCTTGGCTCAAGCTGTGCTAAGGTGCCCAAGCGTATTTCACCTACCCGGTTTTTGTCAGCTCTGCAAACTGGATGTGAGATAGGGTTGCCAGCTCTGGGTTGGAAAATACCTGGAGACTTTGGGGGTGGATCCAGGAGAGGGTGGGGTTTGGGGAGGGGCCTTGGCATGGTACAACACCCTAGAGTCCACCCTGCAAAGCAGCCATTTTCTCCAGGGGGAGCTGACTTCAGCTGGACATCAGTTGTAAAAGTGGCGGGGGGGGGGGGTATCCAGGCCCCACCTGCAGGCTGGCAACCCTAAAATTGTGAGACATTTTTTAAACTTTGGCTGCAACAGGAACAAAAGCGGTACCCCTCCCCCGCTTGTGTTCATATGTCCCTACACGCCAACCTCCCCTGGGAGGCTCCAGGGAGCCCAGAGAAAGCCTTTACTCGAAAGTAAGAGCCGCCGAATCAAACCTGGCTCTCTCCCAAACGAGCCACCAGAGGGGGAGGGGGGGAAATCTATTTGGGTGTCACGTGAGAACAGCTCTCTCCTGCCTTTGCGTTGGAATCTGGCTCTTTGGCTTGCAAAGAGAGAGAGAGAGAGAGAATCCAGCCCTGTTTTTCCCGCAAGCCGAAGCGGCGAAGGCAATTGAATCTGGGAGCTGCTGCTGCGCCCGCGCCCCGCGAGGTGGATTTTGCAGCTTGCCTCTGCCTAAACGCGAAGAGGAGCAAACCTGGAGGGGGCAGAATACAGCCGCCGCCGCCGCCAGCGAGAGCTCCCCGCCCGCTTGTTCGCCACCAGCCGTCTCTCTCTGCCTTATTGGCAAAGCAAGTCAGGCAGCTGAGAAACCCCGTGGGTGGGTGGTGGTGGTGGGGGGTGATCAGAAGCCAGCACCCCCCCCCCTTTTTTTTAAAAAACCCTCTTTGCAGCAGCTGGTCTGTGCCCCCCCGCCCCTCCCCTCCCCGGGGTACAAAAGGTGCTTTTTCCAATTGCCTCGTGAAACCGGTGTAGAGTTGTTGAGAAAAGAAGGCGCCGCCGGGGGGGGGGGGGGCTTCTTCACCCCCCCTCCCAATATGTAATGCCTTCATCCTGTGCGTTGCTACCGGATTCTGTGCAAAATCGGATGTCTGCAGGCGAAGAGCCCTTCAATGCGAGGCAGGGACAGGTGTAAAAAAAAAAAAAGAAAAGAAAGGGGGGGGGGAGAAGAGAAGGAGGAGTCCTGCCCCCCCTCTCCTCCCCTCGAAAGGCTTTGGAGAGTTTTTTTCCCTTCTTCTTTAAACCGCGAACCGCAGCCAAAGGATTGCTCGCCTCCTGGAGAGACACCCGGGTCCGTTCAAGGTAAGAGAGAAATGCAATTTTATTTTCATACCCCCGTGGGGGTGAGGGGTTGAATCCCTCCCCTTATGTCTTTGAAGCTTGCAAACTTTGTAGATGTTGGGAAGGGGGGTGCAAGGGGGGGGGGCGTCTTGGAAAGAAAGCTCCCTTAAAAAAAACAAAGCAAGAAGACAGCTGTCAATCTCGCCGCCTTTTGTGTCGTCAGTTTTCCCAACTGGGAGGTGATGAATTGTGGCTTTTCCCGATGCGTGAACCGACTGCTTGCAAAAAAAAAATGTCAGAAGCGGGTGGGTTTCAGACTCCTGGACGGTTGCCCTCCGCCTTCCTCCGCGCCCCCTCCCGGAAAGAAAAGCCAAAACGACGCGTCTATCGACTCTTGCTTCAATAAACACCTTGAAAAGGGTCATGCAGGGTATTGGGGGGGGGGGGGGGGAGGTGCGCCACCGAATAGTCCTGCTTCTTACTGCCAGAAGGTGGGAATAGATTTATAAATGGGATGCTCTACCCAAAAGCAGGAGGGGGGGGGGGGACAGATCCTCTGCCAGGAGTGGGGAGTGCTGAAGAATCTGCCCCCCCCCCCAATATTAGAATTGCACAGTTTAGGGTGGTAGCCAGTGTGATCAGATTGTGGTTGTGGCTGGGTCCTTTGTGTGTGTGTGTGATCACACTTTTCTTGGCATGCACACAGTTGGGGGTAAATAAGGAGGGGGGGGGCGCTGCCGCCCTCCTCCGCCCCTGCTTGGGGGTCCAGGCGCAGCAAGCTTTGAAATGTAAAAGCCCCCCCACCGAGGGGGGGAGTCCCCGGCAGATTGCAGAAATTTGGAATCCTGCAAAGGGGAGATGGAAATGATGGTGTGTGTGTGGGGGGGGGGGGGGGTTTGACTCTCATTGCAAGCTATTGTTTCCTATCTGCCGGTTATTTTTATTGGGGTGGGGGGGGGTGTAATTCCATGCCAGGGCTTGGCTTGGGTTTGTCCTCGATCTGCTGGGATGGGAGTTGTTTGGAGGGAAAGAGGTGTGTGTGGGGGTGAATGTATCTCTTCTCTGCTCCCCCCCTTTCCTTTCACCAGTCTTTGGGGTTCCAGTTTTTCCGAAGGAGGGGGGTGAGGCCGAGCCGTCTTTTGCAAGACAACTTTTGTAAAATAGAAGGAGCAGCGTGGGAAGTGGAGGAGGATAAAAATAAGACAGGCAAGGGACTCGTGTAGAGGATTGAATTAGAAGGCTGTGTTATGTTGGGGTTCACCAAACAAGAGTGTGTGTGTTTTTTGTTGGCAGGGACTGGGAGGAATTCATGGAGATGGCCATTTGTAAGGTAGACTGCAACTGCTGCTAGCCTCTCTCCTCCGACCTTCCTGGCAGGGGCTGTGGCTCAGTGGTAGAGCCTCTGCTGGGCGTGCAAGAGGTCCCAGGTTCAATCCCTGGCATCTCCAGCTAAAAGGATCAGGTGGTATGTGCTGTGAAAGACCTCAGCCTGAGACCCTGGAAAGCAGCTGCCAGTCTGAGTAGACAATCCTGACCTGGATGGACCCAGGATCTGATTCAGTAGAAGGGAGCCATGTGTGTTGCATGGTCGCAGAACTCATCCACGGATATGTTTTGCGCTGCAGATGACTCCGTTGTGATCCTGCCCCCTGCGGTGGATTGATTCTAAATAAGTGCTGGGGTCCAGGGCTGCCTGGAAGGCTGCGTCCTCTGACCATGAACCCCGCCCCACTCCACACGTGTGCCCACTCGCTGCAGTGACGAGAAGGCACTTTGTGCAGGCTCAGAGTGCCCGTGCATACTGGGATTCTGACTTGGCTCTGATTCACGGATTGGCAAGGATGGGACTTCAGCTGTAGCCAAGGGCTACAGTTCTCATTTCCCCGTGTCACGTCGCTGGCCCTTGCTGCCTGTCCTGGTGGCACGCGGCCAAAGGCCTTGGGAACGGGTGCGAGAAAAGGACTCACCCAGGAATCCGGTTTCCCCGTCCCTAAAATCCAGATATGCGTACTGGATATGGAGCTTGGCTTGTTTGGTGGTGCAGGAAGGGCACTCTGTCCATGTTCACTTGCTCTTGTGGGTGAATTGCACAGTCGGGGGGTGGGGGGGAAGTGGCTGTTCCTTGGGCGCTAAACTCTGAAATTCCTCAGTCCCGGGCCTGTAGCCAGGATTTTTTTTTGTTCAGGGTCATTTAAATTTTTACGGGGGCAGTGAAATTGCAGTGCATTAAATTAATCCGAATGCCTGTCTTTAAGGGGGGAGGCTCCAAGCCTGTTTCTGGCCCTTTCTTCCAAGGGATAGGGTAGCAAGTGTACCAGTTCGTTGGGGAAAAAACTGCTCAGAGGCCATTTAATTGCTTTCAGAAGGCATTTAAATGCCTTTTGAGTTCCCTTCCACAGGGAAAGGAAATTTAAAGGGGCACCTTCAATACATCTCCAACAAACCCCCCACCCAATTCTGCTAGCCCACTATCACCAAGATCATGGTCAAAAATAAGGTTTCTGGTGTGGCTATTTGTGGGCTGGGTGGGGGGTTAATTAGAGGGGCAGGCCCCTGGAATAACCCACTGTAACTATGGTCCTGCTTGGTCCTGCTGGAAGCTGTCCTGTTCCTTTGAAAAAAACCATCAGTTGTGATCTTTGAGATTTGCGGGAGCTGCCGTGGATGTGAAGGGACAGTATTTGGGGGGGGGGGGGCATTGAAATCAATATGAGTAGAGTTAATATTGTGTAGAGTCATATTTAGTTAATGGAGAAAGAGACTGCTCCCCCCCCCCCCATCTCTTCTTCCTAACTTGCATTTCTGGATTTCCATTTCTGGTTTGTGCTAAAACCATCCCCACCCAATCTCTGTTCACAACCACTGAGCAGTCCCCCCCCCCGCCCCCCAAAAAATCTGGCCAGAATTGTTGCTTTTGTTTCTGACCTCCTCTCACACCCTCCCCCTTGAATGCCTTGGAACGCAGCCAGGTAGATCAAGTTAGCAGAGGGAAGAAATCTATCGATGTTGTCCCATTTTTATCCTGCCTTTCCTCTGGGAAGGCCTTCAGGGTAGTCTGTGTGGTTATCGTGCCCCCCCCCCCTTCAGCCTCACAATCATCCTGCAAGGTAGGCCACAGAGTCACTCTTCATGGCAGCGTGAGACTTTGAACCCGGCTCGCTCCGAATTCCTAATCTGACACACGGACCCCAAGGCTGATGCCGGCTCCTCAAATGGGGTCCGTGGCTTTCAAAACTCCCCCTCTCCGGGGCTCCCGTTTTCATGCCAAACTCTGGGATGCAGGAGACAAGTGGACCTCTGAGCACATGAAGAGTGCTCCCCCCCTTTCCACCAGAGAATAACTGCAATTGGCTCCTGCCTCTCACCTCCTGCCTGCCTTGCTTGCAAATGTATTCTTGTTAATTCCAACAGAACAAGAATCGATAGAGACCACCGGAGGAGGATTCAATTGGACCCTTGTGGTTTCTCGGGGCCTGTTCAGTCTCCCTCCCCCTTTCTTTCCTTCTCACACTTCTCACACGGGCTGCGTCCATCAAGCCTTGGCGCCTATCCCGGGTCCACGGATTCCGTTCTTCCTGTGGCTTGAAAATCTGATTTTCTTTCTCTCGAATCTGTCTTGGAAAGGCATAGAGCGTTCTTTTTTAAAAACACACACACACACACACACACAAAACAGAGAGTGCCAAGTCACCACTACGTCAGCTCGCAAATCAAAGGTTATCCATAATCATTAAAGAGCTTGGGAGTGGGGGGTGGTTTTTGGCTTTCCTGCAAGCCTCGAGCTCTCTGCCACTGATTCACCTTTTGACCTTGGGAGAATAAGTGCTCTTTGGAGGTTCCATTAGCCCCGGCCAGCCTTGATCTCTGTCGCTCCAAGGAGAATTTGCATCTCTGTGTCGGATCCAGTGTTCCGACTGCAGTTCTTCCAAGGTTTGGGTTAAGGTTCTAGTGGAAGAGGTTTTTTGGAGGGGGAGGGTAATGTGACCCCCATACATCTCTTCCGTCCACACACGTTACGAGCATGAGAGACAACTGTCCTCAACTCCTTCCCTGGGCACCCGTCCGAGTCAGAACTGGGTGATGGGAACAATCCCTAGGAGGGATGGCCGGGGAAAAATAGCTTGTTGGACTAGGATCTAGGAGAACCAGGTTCGAATCCATGATCTACCATGGGCGCTCGCTGGTTGACCTTGGGCCAGTCACGCTCCCTCAGCCTCACCTACCTCGCAGGGTTGTTGTGTGGATAAAATGGCGGCGAGGAGAAGGATGTAAGCCACTTTGTGTCGCCTTTTGGGGAGGAAGGTGGGGTTTACAATGAGGTAAATAACTAAAGGTGTCCTTTAAGCCCACTCTGTCCATTAGAGCTGAGCCCCCATGCTTTGGTGGTGGGCCCTCTGGGGGTCTCAGAAGCCACCCCGGCATTCTGACCCCGATGCCTGTCCTGTCTAGGTGAACTCTAAACTCTGTGGACGGGGTGGATGAACTGTTAAAAACAATGCAGCCAGCCCACCCGCATCTTTACAACAGAATTATGCTGTACTGCATTTAAGCTTAGTTGTCCCGCATCTGCTTGACGCTGTGCTGTTAAAAGATGGTCCCAGATGGCGAGGTTTGCTGGAATGCTTTTGGAAATGGTTCAAGCGCCTGGAGATAAGCGAGAGAATTCTTTCAGCGTGGGGCGATCGCTGAGGGGAAGATCACAGCATATCTCGTTGTAGGGACTCTGTCCTTCTATGCTGCAGGACAAAGAAGGAGAGCCCCAAGCTGGGAAGGATGGACTGTACCACTTCAAGCTGCAAGTGGCGATCCCTCTTTTGGACATTTGAAAAAGCTTCCCCGCAAGCAGAAAGCTAGCCTGGCAAGGAGTGGTCTGGGACAGACTCCAACTATATTTCCTTTTGTTCTTGATGAATTACTTGTATAGAGAGGGAACACTGAGAAATTTTGTCTTCTACCTGCATCCTGAAACCACAACTGTTCTGGTGTATTTGTTTGTTTCTTTTGGTGACTTCCATATGGTTTTCAAGGCAAGAGACATTCAGAGGTGGGTCTGCCATTGTCTGCCTCTGCATAGCAACCCTGGACTTCCTTGGCGGTCTCCCTTCCAAATGCTAACCAGGACCGACCTCGCTTAGCTTCCGAGATCTGATGACATCAGGCTAGCCTGGGCCATCTGGGTCAGAGTTCGCAGGGTAGTCCTAGAGCTAAACTAGATGCCCGTGGGTCAGGTCAGGTTCCGGTTCTTCCCGATCCGATTCTCATACTGTCCTGGTCAGACAGCGGCTGCCAAAAACTAAGCTCCCCTTGGTCCAAATGGTACCGGACTATGGCACAGTGGGGAGAGGGGTTCAACACTCCCCCTGGGTCTGTTTTACTGACCTGAAATGACCCTGAAGGGGGGATCATTTTCCCCCCGCTGCACATGCACTTTGTTGACTCCGCATAGGATATTGTGACTTATTTACTGCTTCGTAGTGCCTTTACGTTTTGGATTGAGAGGTTTTTGCAAGCTGCTTTGAACACTGGAGTGTGTGTGTTAGAGGTAAAGGTTCCCCTTGCTCGAAAGCCGGTCGAATCCGACTCTAGGGGGGCGGTGCTCATCTCCGTTTCCAAGCCGAAGAGCCAGCGCTGTCCAAAGACTTTTCCATGATCGTGTGGCCGGCATGACTAAACGCCGAGGTGCACGGAACGCTGTTACCTTCCCACCAAAGCGGTACCTATTTATCTACTTGCAATTTCTTGCTTTCGAACTGCTAGGTTGGCAGGAGCTGGGGCCAGAGACGGGAGCTCACTCCGTCACACGACACTCTGGTCTTGAACTGCCGAACTACTGATCTTCTGGTCTGCAGTTCAGTGTCTTAACCTCTGAGCCACAGAGTACCATCAAATTGCTTCTGACTTACAGTGACCTTTGAACTAATGTCCTCCAAAACGTCCTGTCATTGACAGCCTTGCTCAGATCTTGCAAGATCTTGAAGGCTGTGGCTTCCTAGATCATGTCAATCCATCTCATGTTGAATCTTCCTCTGTGTCCTCCTGGCTTCCACTTTTCCTAGCATCATTGTCTTTTCCAGTGACTCTTGTCTTCTCATCGCGTGACCAAAATACAATAGCCTCAGTATAGTCATTTTAGCTTCTAGGGAGAATTTAGGCTTGATTTGATCTAGAATCAACTGATATGTCTTTTGGGTGATCCACGGGATCCGTAAAACTCTGCTGGAATACTTTGGAATAGCAGTGTATAATTTTTTTAAAGGAATTCACCTTTTGGCAAAAGTGGCATAGTCCCTTCTGCCACCTTGGAACTGTACCATCTTGTCTGGTTGCCTACACAGACCAGGCTTTGGTGCAGAGCAATCCTTTTAACAGGAGGTTCAAGGATGGAACCTGGGGACATTTATACACAAAGCAAATTGAAGTCAACACCAATGTTGCCTGCAAATTAGGGTTGCCAACCTCCAGGTGGTGGCTGGAGATCTCCTGGAATTACAACGGATCTCCAGGCAAAAAAGATAGTTGCCCTGGAGACAATAGCTACTTTGGAGGGTGGATTCTATGGCAGTATATTCCACTGACATCCTTGCCCTCCCCAGACTTTAACCCCGCAAAATTTCCAGGAATTTCCAAACCCCTGGCAGCCCTACTGCCTCCACCGTGCATGCTTTGATTTCTGTTATTTGTATTTGAGATTTGTGAAGGGTGCTTATTTTTAATGCTGTTGTGTGTGTGTACTTGGATTGCACCAATCCAAATTTCTGACACATGCAATGTTGACCAGAGTTGAGGATTCAAGGGTACTCTGAGGCAGAGTGGCGGATTGAAATTTGGACACAGTCTCAGTCCTAGGGTTGCCAGCGCCCCCCTTGCCGCCAGCAGGGGATGGGGGGATGGTTACTAGCAGGGGTCATTCCGTAGAAAAAGAAGTGCAGGAGCTCATTAGCATAACTCATTTGCATATGCCACACCCCCTAACATGCCGGAAGTGTGTCAGAAGGCAACACCCACCCCTCAGGCTCCACTCCACAGGTGAGCGAAACTGACCTGCTCTTCCTCCATTCCCTTCCCCATCCAATACTTGGTGCAATAAAAATAAGCGTCAAGAACACACCCTCATTCTCTTCCTGCTCCCGTGAAACCACCAGGTTTCAAGTAGACTTGAGATACCCAGGACATGTGCACCGCCCATCCCTTTCCCTTCTCTTCCCCACAACAAGTCACCCTGTGAGGTAGGTGGGGCTGAGAGAGGTCTTTTGAGAGAGAACTGCTCATGAGAGAACAGCTCTGAGAGAACTTGTGACTGGCCCAAGATCACACCAGCAGCTGCATATGGAGGAGTGGGGAATCAAACCCGGTTCTCCCAGATTAGAGTCCAGCTCCTGACCACTACACCAAACTGATGGGGTGGAAGCTGCTGAAGGGTTGGTGACATTTCTCCAGTACTTATGTGCCATGTGCCCAGATAAAAAAATGGTATATTTAGATAATTTATATGCCACCTTGAGCAAGTCTCTGGAAAAGCAGCACACAGTCATAAAAGGAACAATGATAAAATTATCAATATTAAAACAAAACATTGAAAACAATAAAGACCCTAGCAGGGCTTTCCCCGGGGCGCTGCGCCTCTGCACTGCTCGGGGAAGCCGAGGAGGGGGCAGGGCTTGGTCATGTGCCCGCCCCCTGGGCTTCTCACTCCCAGAGCTGCGCTCCTGTGCGCTCCCGCTCCAACAGACCCCTGGTTACTAGCCCCAAGTTGGGAAACTCCTGGAGATTTGGGGGTGGAGTCCGGGGAGGACAGGGACCTCAGTAGGGTACAATGCCATGAAGTCCACCCTCCAAAGCATCCATTTTCTCCAGGGGAACAGATCTCTGTAGTCTGGAGATGAGCTGTAATTCCAGGAGATCCCCAGGTCCTACCTGGAGGCTGGCATTCCTAGTGGATGGGAACAATGCTCCTTCTAAGTTGTGGAGTCTTGTGAGCAAAAATCCTACTTTGTGAGCTCCTGCCATTAAAGTTGTGAGCGAGCGATTTGGCTGCTGCATCAGTTAGTTTGCTCTGGAGCCATCCTTCCTGGGCTGAGACAAAAAGGTGTGAGCTGGAGGCTAAAAATCCATGAGCTCACACTAACTCAGCTTAGAGGGAACACTGGATGGGAAGTGGGTTAGTGTTTCAGATGGATACCCTCTGTAGCAAGGATGTTCCTCTTTGGATTGCGAGACTGGCACAACAGCTTCCAAACCTCAGCAGCCTAAGATCAGGAGTGGCAGGCGAGTTCCTAGAATGACGGCTTGCTGGTTTCCACTTAAGATGTGTTGTTGCGTGAGGCCACTGGTTTCACAATGGGGGATGCGCTTTTGGTTCCTGTGGACCTCCTCTCCCTGAGCCCATTGCCAGAGGAGGATGTCATTAGTTATCAGAGATAGATCACGAGGCCCAGCCAATGCCCTGTGACCAGAGGCGTCAACTTTTAGAATCCCGGGGGGGGGGCAGAGGCTCTTGTGTGCGCGTGGGCATGCCGGGACCATGTCCCCGCCACCTCTCCCCCCCCACCCGGGCCTGGCCTGGCCACTCCTGCCTCCGTGGGGCCAGCTGGGCAAATGCCCAGTGTGCTGGCGTCACCCGGAAGTGACGCCAGCACGCTGGGCTCGTTGCTGGGGCGATGCTCTGGCAATCGCCCTGAAACTCTATGATGCCATAGAGTTTCAGGACAATTGCTAGAGCGTCACCCCAACAACGTGCCCAGCATGCTGGTGTCACTTCCGGGTGACGCCAGCACGCTGGGCCCAGCTGGCCCCACAGAGGCAGGAGTGGCCAGGCCAGGCCCGGGGAGGGGGAGAGGTGGCGGCTGCCGGTGGTCCGGCAGGCGAGCGGGCCTGGTGGACACTCCGTTTTGCCAGGGGAGGCTGAGCCCCCCCCCGGGAAATTTGGGGGGGGCTCAAGCCCTCAAGCCCCCCCGTAGTTGACACCTGTGACCCCAGCCCTGGGATATGTGCTCTCATGCAGGGCTTCCGTCACAGCCCCTGAAAGGTTCCAGTGAAGACTCTTCGCTCAGGGAGTCTCATGATCTGAGAGCCAGCTGTAGCATCGTGGTTAAGAGTGGCGGACTCTAATCTGGAGAAGCGGGTTCGATTTCCCGCTCTTCCACATGCAGCCAGCCGGGTGACCTTGGGCCAGTTACAGTTCTCTCAGAGCCATTCTCTTAAGAGCAGTTCTCTCAGCGCTCTCTCAGCTCCACCTGCCTCACAGGCAGTGTTCCCTCTAAGCTGAGTTAGTGTGAGCTAGCTCACAGGTTTTTACCCTCCGGCTCACACATTTTTGTCTTTGCTCAGGAAGGAGGGCTCCTGAGCAAACTAATTTGTGCATGTAGCCAAATTGCTCACTTGCAACTTTAATGCCGGTAGCTCACAAAGTGGAATTTTTCCTTACAAGACTCCACAGTGTAGAGGGAGCATTGCTCCCAGGGTATCTGTTGTGGGGAGGGGAAGGGAAAGGCAATCAGGTAGTGAAAAGCAGGGTATAAAAACCAAGGGCCTTTTCAGACTGGCCAGTTGCCTCTCACTTCCTCCTCATTTCCCCCTCTGCGACTCCTCCTGAGCAAACCTGCCGTTTTCGCACTATAGCAATCTGCTCCTCTCCCCCCCCTGAAGTTTTCTGTTCCCATTTGGGTTGCTTCGATGCTCTCTGTGCCCGCCCCTTGCATTTCCCCTCCCCTTCCCTCCCCTTCCTCCCCCCCAGCTCCTCCCTCGTTCCCCGCTTTTCCTTTTTTTTTTTTAAACGCATGCGTGGTAACGTTATAACGTCATAGTGGAATGACAACAGTGCATCACCCGCCTTCCTCTTCCCAGAATTCATCAAGTCCCTCCTCAGTATTCAAATTTTCCCGCCGTTCTGGGTTGGTGCAAAACGATTGGCGGGCTACAAGGAGGACCCCCCCCCCCATGGGTGGATTCTCCGATGTGAACTGAAATGTCGTGTGCTTAACCCGATCAAGGCAACAAAATGGAGGATGGGCAACATGGCGTCAGCTGGCCCGTGTAAAGTAAAAAAAAAATTACATAAATGGTGGTGGTGGTGGCGGCGGCAGCTGAGGAGGAGCAGCATGACACACAGAGCAGTCTCCCCGCTCCGCAGGAATAGTTATAGCCCCTTGAAAACAGTTCAATCCATTTCTGTGACTTTTCTGCAAAGAAGCGCGCCCAGCCTGCTCTGCAGGGGCTGCCAATAAACAGCAAATTCACCCCCCCCCCATAGTAGATGTGAACGTGTGTTTATTATATAAAGACAACAATTGTGCCGTCTTCCCTTGCTGCATCAAAATTTCATTATGATGTTATAACGTTATAAGGGCCTTTTTTTAAAAAAAAAAAAGGAGGGGGGGAAGTGTTGCTTCAGGATCGTGGGACCGCACACAGGGAGCGGAAAGGAAGGCAAGTTTCCCCAGCCCGCCCGCCCGCCCGCTTGTTGCGGCTTCTCCACGGATTGCTAGAGGAAAGCACCCACCACCAGCTCTGCACAGGCTGTTGCCGGGGAAGCCCAAACAAAGGGCAGCAGTTACCGGGGAGCAAGCACATGGAGCTCTCGGGCCAATGGCGCCCGGCTCCGGCTCCCAAGAAACGGCAAATCCACCTCGCCAACGCAGTCCCTGTGCTGCGATCTTGCCTCCCTGCCTCCTTATTTCGATATAACGTTAGGAGGGCTCGTTTCAAAAAAAAAAATTCAAGAAACGCCCACCGCGGGGCGGGCCAGATGGAGGACGGGCGAGTGGGTGTGTTCTCATCTAGGTTTCTCCAACGAAGTAAACAGGAAACACCGCCAGGAACAGGATTTTCTTGCTCCAGGGATACTCCTGAGCAGTGCGGTGAAACTCCGGAGGAGTTTGTGAGCACGGAGCAACTGATGTGAAACTGACCAGAAACTCCGGTGCCCACTCCGGTGCTCGCCCCAGAAAAAAGCCAGTGCGAAAACGCCCCAAGTCTTCTCTTCTTCATCCCATCACGGGGGTGCAACTGGCCACACCAGCAACAAGCCGCGGAAGTGAAGTGCGCTCTCTCTCTCTCTCTGGCATATGTTATCTTTAACAGAGGTTACGGACCCACTGGCCCACCTAGGGCAAGGAAGAGTACTGTCTTTAACCATTAGGTTTACCAACTCTGGTTTGGGAAAATCCTGCAGATTTGGGGGGTTTGGGGAGGGGAGGGACCTCAACCAGGGTAAATTGCCATGCAATTCACCCTACAAAGCAGCCATTTTCTCCAGGAGAAACTGACCTCTAGTCTGGAGCCGAGTTGTAATTCTGGGCGATCTCTGGGCCCCACCTGGAGATCAGCAGCCCTGTTGACAATGCATATCGTCTTGTAAAGGATCCAGACTAGGGAGATCACTTCCTCTGGAGAAAGTGGCTGCTTTGGAGAGTGGACTCTAGGGCATGATACTCTGGTGATGTCCCTCCCCAGATCCTACCTTGCCAGGTGGTGTTGCCAGGTCTTACCGGTCTTCCAGCGGGGGGGCTCCCATAGAGTTCTGGCCCAAATGCTAGAGTGTTGCTGCATGGCATGCCCAGTATGATGACATCAGTTCCAGGCGATGTCATCACACCGACAATGTCAATGCGTGAGGGAACGCATTGGGGAAACCCCTGCCCGGACTAGGGGTCTGGCAACCCTATTCCCATGGCCCCAGGGGTCCGTTGGAGCGGGAGCACACAGGAGCGCAGCTCCGGGAGTGAGGAGCCCAGGGGGCGGGCACATGACCAAGCCCCGCCCCCTCCCCGGCTTCCCCGAGCAGTGCAGAGGCGCAGCGCCCCGGGGAAAGCCCTGCTAGGGTCTTTATTGTTTTTCATGTTTTGTTTTAATATTGATAATTTTATCATTGTTCCTTTTATGACTGTGTGCTGCTTTTCCAGAGACTTGCTGAAGGTGGCATATAAATTTTCTGCGTATACCATTTTTTACCTGGGCACATGGCACAGAAGTACTGGAGAAATTTCACCAACCCTTCAGCAGCTTCCACCCCATCAGTTTGGTGTAGTGGTCAGGAGCTGGACTCTAATCTGGGAGAACCGGGTTTGATTCCCCACTCCTCCCCATGCAGCTGCTGGTGTGACCTTGGGCCAGTCACAAGTTCTCTCAGAGCTGTTCTCTCATGAGCAGTTCTCCAAAGACCTCTCTCAGCCCCACCTACCTCACAGAGTGTCTTGTTGTGGGGAGGGGAAGGGGAAGGGATGGGTGGTGCACATGTCCTGGGTATCTCAAGTCTACTGGAAACCTGGTGGTTTCAAGGGAGCAGGTAGAGAATGAGGGTGTGTTCTTGACGCTTATTTTTATTGCACCAAGTATTGGATGGGGAAGGGAACGGAGGAAGAGCAGGTCAGTTTCACTCCCCTGTGGAGTGGAGCCTGAGGGGTGGGTGTTGCCTTCTGACACACTTCCGGTATGTTAGGGGGTGTGGCATATGCAAATGAGTTATGCAGATGAGTTATGGTAATGAGCTCCTGCATCTCTTTTGCTACGAAATGACCCCTGCATGGCCCACCCCCAAATTGCCAGGAATTTTCCAATCTGGAATTGACAACTCTACCGTCATTCTCCCACAGTACAGTGCACGGCCAGCTCTGTAACCTTGTGGCAGATTTGGGGGTGGTGCTAGGTTTTCCAGCTCCAGCTTGGGAAATACCTGTAAGTTGAGGGGGTGGAGCCTGGGGAGAGCAGAGCTGGGAGCCCAGAGGGGACATGATACCATAGAGTTTGCTCTCCAAACTTGTCATTTCCTCCGGGGGAACTGCGAGCGCTCTCTCTCACTTTATTAATTTTAAGAAACTTTGTTAACACAAAAATAGAAATACGATAAAAGTCGTTGAACTGAGATTCATAATGGGAAACCGCTGTCTGTAGTCTGGCGACCCGTGTGGGGGATCTCCAGGCACTGTCTGGAGGTTGGCAACCCTACTTCCTGCCACATGCCACCTCCCCCAACCAAGGCGCAGAGGCAATTATGCTCCTGTTCAGCCCTCTTGAAAAAGCAGCACAATGCGCTGTGCATGCCAGTTCCCAAAGTCTCATAGGACACTGTCTTCTCATGAGTGTCTGGTTGCCTGTTGCCAGGGCAACCAAAATGGTGGCCCAGCTTTTACGAGAGGAAAGAATCCCTGGTGCCCTTGTGTGTTTAGGACGCTCTATCGGCATGTGTGGTTTAAGGAGGCAAGGGAGGTTATTTTCCCCGGCTCTTGTGCCGAGGAAAATGTGGCAGCAGTGAGGCTGGGGGGGTGGGGGGGGCTACTGGGCCTGCCTCAGGTGGTGAAATACCTTGAAGCACCACTGGGAATGGTGTAGCATTTCCTTGGTGGTAGAAAGCCAAAGCAGGTGGTGACTTCTGGTCCTGTCTTTTTGGTGTAGCGGTTTGGTGCAGTGGTTAAGTGCGCGGACTCTAATCTGGGAGAACCAGGTTTGATTCCCCACTCCTCCAGTTACAGCTGCTAGATGACTGTGGGCAAGCCATGGTTCTGTCAGAGCTGTTCCCTCAAGGGCAGTTCTCTCAGAGCTCTCTCAGCCCCACCTACCTCAGAGGGTGTCTGTTGTGGGGACGGGGAGGGGAAAGGAAAAGAGTTTGTAAGCCGCTCTGAGATTCCAAGTGAAGGGCAGAGTATAAATCCAATCTCCTCCTCCTCCTCCTTCTGTCTGTACCCCACTAAGTTCATGGGTCTGCTTGGCATGCCCCAACAGACTCCGCATCTTTGGTGCCTTCGGGTGATTGCTGGAAGCATCAATTGTGGAGTGTACTTACGAGTGGTCATACATCAAATGACAATGATAAAGCACCTTAAATGCTGCTAACTAGACCCACTTATACAGTGTGAGGGTGGTCACGTAGGGCTACTCCAAAAGCTTTCCCAAATCTGACAAAGGCCTGCCAGGAGGTGGTGGCGGCTACAAGCATGGATGGCTTCGAGAGGGAACTGGATAAAGATATGGAGCAAGGATCCATCAGTGGCTATTAGCCACAAGGTATAGATAGGAACTCTCAGTCTGGGGCAAGTGATGCTCTGTATTCTTGGTGCTTGGGGGGGGGCAACATTGGGAGGGCTTCTAGTGTCCTAGCCCCACTGCTGGACCTTCTGAGGGCACCTGGTATATTATGGCCACTGTGTGACAGAGTCTTGGACTGGACGGGCCACTGGCCTGATCCAAGATTGGTTTCGCTTATGTTCTTACACTAGCAATGTGGTTACGTGGGGCATGTGCACAGTATTTTGTCACAGCTCCCCAATCCTGAAAATACTGAAAACTGTGCAGTTTCTTTCCAGGGGCAGGCAGGAAATTAATAGAGGCACCCTTCCCATAAGTCTTAGCCTACTCTGTCTGGTTTGCTGTTGCCAAGGCGACCAACACAGTGGTCATATTTCCTCTCTCAGGGGAGAAAAGCAGGGTATAAATGCATAGGTTTTGGTAAATAAGCAGTTTGCAGCGTGTGACTCTCCAGTGAATTCTCTTCCATCCACGAAGCAGCCCCAAAAGAGTTCGTTGGGGCCAAAATGCAGTTTTTTGTTAGGGTGAATCTAAGAAGCCCATTTTGGGTAGGGTTGCCAACTCCAGGCTGAGCAATACTGGAAATTTGGGAGGTGGAGCCTGGTGAGGGTGGGGTTTGGGAAGGGGAGGGGAGGGACCTTAACTGGGTATATTGCCATACAGTCAACTCTCCAAAGGGGCCATTTTCTCCCGGGGAACTGGTCGCTGTAATCTGGAGATCAGTTGCGATTCTGGGAGTTCTTCAGGCCCTTCCAGGAGGTTGGCAACCCTAGTTCTGGGATTGGGTTCTTCACTGCCTATTGCTGATCTATAACTTTATTCTTAGTAGTTTATATAGTTTTCAAAGTGCTTCACATTTCAGCAGTTGCTATAACAAACCAGGGTTACCCGATACCGCTAGTGGAGGGCAGGTCTTAATGGCTGAGAGGGAGGGAGGGAGAGAAGTTGTCATCTAATGAGCATGGTAGAGGCAGAATCTGAACCTCAAACTTCTTGACTGATAGGTTAGTTTTTCAGCAGAAAATGATGCAAAAACCCACCTTTGGATTGACAGTATGACATCATTTCCAGAAGAAGCCCTAGAAACCGTAGAGCAGAGGTGTCAAACTCATTTGTTTCGAGGGCCAGATCTGATGTAAATCTCGCTTTGTTGGGCCAAGCCATGAGTGCCATAAAATGTAATGCCAGGTACTGGAGATATAAACTGTATAAAGGACAGTGGCTGGTCAGCTCTGAGTTGGTATGTCCTCACTGCAAGTCCCCAAGGGCTGGGTAAAAGTCAAGGGAAAGGTTTCCCCTGCTCGAAAGCCGGTCGAATCCGACTCCAGGGGGCAGTGCTCATCTCCATTTCCAAGCCGAAGAGCCAACGCTGTCCGTAGATTTTTCCATGGTCCTGTGGCTGGCATGACTAGCCGCCGAGGCGCACGGAATGCTGTTACCTTCCCACCGAAGCGGTACCTATTTATCTACTTGCAATTCCTTGCTTTCGAACTGCTAGGTTGGCAGGAGCTGGGGCCAGAGACGGGAGCTCACTCCGTCACGTGGCACTCAGGTCTTGGACTGCCAAGCTACCGACCTTCCGGTCTGCAGTTCAGCGTCTTAACCTCTGAGCAAAAAAACCCCCACATGGGCGGACTGGAGAGCCAGTGGTGCAGCACTGGGCAGACACTCCGACGCTGCTTGACTGCTGCAGACGAGGGTGTTCCCCCATGCTGAAGCCACAGTCAGAATGGCTCTGCCCCCTCCCCTCCCCTCCCCCCAGCAGTCTCCTGTTCCCTCCCTTGCACTAGTTGCTTGCAGGCCACATAAGAGCCCGGGATGGCTCTTACGTTTGACACCCCTGCCATAGAGTTTCTGCTGAATCCTAGAGCAGCATGACATTACTTCTGGGTTTGCCCTGGAAATGACATCATGACATTGCCACCATGGTGTCCCCCATGTCTACTCCTCAGTCTGTTGCCAGGTGCCAGTTGGTAACTCTACCTCACCTGGAGGCTGGCTACCCTATAAATGGCCTATCTCTATCCCAGAGCCTCGAAGGAAGGAGCCTGGATTGGTAGAGGTTGGAGCCTGGTAGCCCATGCTGGCAGAAGCGAATACAAGGGGAGTGGAGACAAGGAGGAGCTCCCAGCAAAAGTTCTCCAGGCATGCAGAAGATAGGCCCTCTTGCTCTTGATTCTGGTTCCTTCTCTGGAGGTTTTACTCCTCCTTCCTGGAGATCTTGAGAAGGAAAAGGCTGAATGCCCTACTCTAAGATACTACCAGGGGTCCGTTGGAGCGGGAGCGCACAGGAGCGCAGCTATGGGAGTGAGAAGCCCAGAGGGTGGGCACATGACCAAGCCCCGCCCCCTCCTCGGCTTCCCCGAGCAGTGCAGAGGCGCAGCGCCCCGGGGAAAGCCCTGCTAGGGTCTTTATTGTTTTTCATGTTTTGTTTTAATATTGATAATTTTATCATTGTTCCTTTTATGACTGTGTGTTGCTTTTCCAGAGACTTGCTCAAGGTGGCATATAAATGTTCTAAGTATACCATTTTTTATCTGGGCACATGGCACATAAGTACTGGAGAAATTTCACCAACCCTTCAGCAGCTTCCACCCCATCAGTTTGGTGTAGTGGTCAGGAGTTGGACTCTAATCTGGGAGAACCGGGTTTGATTCCCCACTCCTCCACATGCAGCTGCTGGTGTGACCTTGGGCCAGTCACAAGTTCTCTCAGAGCTGTTCTCTCATGAGCAGTTCTCCAAAGACCTCTCTCAGTCCCACCTACCTCACAGGATGTCTTGTTGTGGAGAGGGGAAGGGAAAGGGATGGGTGGTGCACATGTCCTGGGTATCTCAAATCTACTTGAAACCTGGTGGTTTCAAGGGAGCAGGAAGAGAATGAGGGTGTGTTCTTGACGCTTCTTTTTATTGCACAAAGTATTGGATGGGGAAGGCAATGGAGGAAGAGCAGGTCAGTTTCACTCACCTGTGGAGTGGAGCCTGAGGGGTGGGTGTTGTCTTCTGACACACTTCCGGTATGTTAGGGGGTGTGGCATATGTAAATGAGTTATGCTAATGAGCTCCTGCACCTCTTTTTCTACAAAATGACCCCTGGATACTACAGTTGTGCTCCTTCTCCTGGAAAGAAAACTGGGCTGGTTGGATGAATCGGGAAGACCTGAACCGCGTAAGGCACTAAATCTGGCTTTAAAAGCCCTGATTCAGCAAGGGCATGATGCATCGGGCACCTGCTCCAGAGACAGCTCTTGGCATCTCTTTTTAATTTGATTTTAAAACATCCCCTTTCCTCCATTTTTCAGATTGCATCACTGTGCTGCAGCAACGTGTGTTTAATAAAAAGGTCCATCTTTCAGGTGGTTTTTAAGATGTGAGTCAGCTTGGTTTTGTGAAGGAAACAAACAAAAATGGCCCCCTCAAAAACCTGATGAGTACAGGTCTTATCAAGCGATCCTTCAAGGTGAGAAGGTATCTGCATCAGTTGGTCTGTGCAGTAGCGGAAGAAAATGGTTTCTTAAATGCCAGTGTCATTTGCTCTGCTACTTCGCTTTTTGGAGAACAGCTGAAAGGGACATAGAGGAGTTCTAGGAGTAGCTGGAAACTCTATAGTTTTACCTGGAAGTGACATGGCAGCACACAGGATGTCATGTTCCCCATGTCCTCACCCCCAAGCTTCCCACTGTGAGAGTCTTAAGAGATTTCAAACTGTAAACAAAGTTCTTAACTAGAAAAGTCTTTATTCCAGTGGATCTTTTAGTCGTCTACAAGTTCTTGAGTCAGTAATGAAAGGAAAGGGTTGAGGGGTTACAGTTATAGTGCATTCAACCTGGTAATGGGGGGGGGGGGCTCCACTCCTGGAGCTTGAAAAATACATTTTAGACATTTCATTCTCAGGCTATAGGCGGGAAAGTTACAATAATCACCTTCAGCAGAAGCAGCAAAGTCGTTGAGAAAGTTCCCCATTTCCAAAGTTAGGGAGATAACATTCAGACTGTGAGAAGAGAGAGACATTCCAAAGGTGGGGCTGAGGGCTGTGATGCGAATCCATTGAGGAATCCACCCCCTGGTTGCCAGGCAGGAGGCCTGGGGAGCCTTTTTAGTGCCCTCCCCCAGGTGTTCTGTTAACCAGGGGTCATTTCGTAGAAAAAGGGGTGCAGGAGCTCATTAGCATAACTCATTTGCATATGCCACACCCCCTAACATACCGGAAGTGTGTCAGAAGGCAACACCCACCCCTCAGGCTCCACTCCACAGGAGAGTGAAACTGACCTGCTCTTCCTCCATTCCCTTCCCTATCCAATACTTGGTGCTATAAAAATAAGCATAAAGAACTCACCCTCATTCTCTTCCTGCTCCCTTGAAACCACCAGGTTTCCAGTAGACTTGAGATACCCAGGACATGTGCACCACCCATCCCTTCCCCTTCCCCTCCCCACAACAAGACACCCTGTGAGGTAGGTGGGGCTGAGAGAGGTCTTTGGAGAACTGCTCATGAGAGAACAGCTCTGAGAGAACTTGTGACTGGCCCAAGGTCACACCAGCAGCTGCATGTGGAGGAGTGAGGAATCAAACCCGGTTCTCCCGGATTAGAGTCCAACTCCTGACCACTACACCAAACTGATGGGGTGGAAGCTGCTGAAGGGTTGGTGAAATTTCTCCAGTACTTATGTGCCATGTGCCCAGATAAAAAATGGTATACTTAGAACATTTATATGCCACCTTGAGCAAGTCTCTGGAAAAGCAGCACACAGTCATAAAAGGAACAAGGATAAAATTATCAAGATTAAAACAAAAACATTAAAAACAATAAAGGCCCTAGCAGGGCTTTCCCCGGGGCGCTGCACCTCTGCACTGCTTGGGGAAGCCGAGGAGGGGGCGGGGCTTGGTCATGTGCCCACCCCCTGGGCTCCTCACTCCCAGAGCTGCGCTCCTGTGCGCTCCTGCTCCAACGGACCCCTGCTGTTAACGTTTCCAACCTGGGTCAATCTTGTTTTATCAGGAAGCTTTGTGAGAGAGCAGCATTTGAACCCAGGATTTCCTAGTCATAACTAAAGCAATTCTCCGCATGAGTTCTCTCTTGTGTGGATACACACTCTACAAGCAATCTTTTTTTAAAAAAAAAAAAATCTGAGAATAGGGTGAGTTTTAGGCCCATTATGCACACATATCTTACCGCAGATTTTCAGAGCAGTAAGCCTTTAATCTCAACTTCGAATTCTGTGCCCGCCTTACCCACCATTATTCTGCAGCTACAATTTTTAAAAACTGACTTTTCTAAATCAGGGTAGAACATCACTTGTGACGTGTGGCGGGTAGTGTCCAAAGGGTTTCTTAATAAATAAATAAATTCCATAATCACCCCATTGCAGTTGCGCGGTAACATCCAGGAAGTACCTTCCATTTAAATCCTTGTGGTTCAGGTTTTGCGGATGCATTGTAGCCTTAGTTCATTGAATGAAAGGGAACAGAAAGGAACACAGGCAAAGGAGGAAACCCCATGTTGAAATTGACAAGACTTTTTTTAAAAAATTGACAAGCAGCTGCAAAGCCTCTTTTTCCATATTTTGGAGAACTGGGGGATTCTCTGCTGTGTTATCAGCCACTGTGAAAAATGGGAAAGAGTCACAGAAACTCATAATATGCGGAAACACATTGGGTGTACAAAATGCATGGTAGAACCCCTGATGCTGGCATTGCAAGCTGTGATTGTTGGCAATGTGTGTGTGTGTGCACGTGCCTGTATGCCTGTACAAAGTCGGATGCAACTCCACCACGGTTTGCACAGGGCTGCAGTTTTCACAAGGGAGGAGTCCACTGGCAGAAGCTTTGGAGAGCTTTTTTAGTCTTGTGCCACTAAACTGAAAAAAATTAGAGGGGGGATTTTGTTGATGCCCTAGCACCGCTGCATAGTAACGCTAATTTCCTGCCCTTCCTTGCAAATTTGTGTGGTTTTCTCTTTGTGATTCTTTAATTTGATCCTGCGCACTGGTTGTGATCTTGGCAGTTTTTTAAAGCCTGTCCTATGCGGGTTGCACTCTGTCCTCCAAATGTACTGATCCCAAGTGATTCTTAAGTCTGGTGGTTTGAAGATGGTCCATGTGGCTCAGTCGCCGTTTTAATGTTAGTCTTCCGGAGACTGCCAAAATGGTTCTCCTCCAAACTTTGTTCACGAAAGCATGGAAGGGAAAAATGTTTTCACGGCTTTAGGCTTCCCACCCCAGTCTCTCTCTCTCTTTACATCTCATGTCAATTTCATTCCAGGCTGACGATCGCCCCTTTATTTTGTTTGCATGCAGCACTGGCGACTCTGCCATTTGCCTCCTCTCCGATCCCCCTTTTCAAGTCAATACCAGCAGGGAACGAAACCTCACACAGCTCCTTTAAAAATTTTCCACTATCATTTAATTTTTTTAAAAAATTCAGCAATCCGAGACGAGTAACAATCTTATATCACTACACTCATGATGCTTGTCCAAGAATTAAAAATTTAAAAATGAGGGGGAAATGGAGCTTGTACACCGATGAAAGCGGGAGGACAGTGGAAGGTACAGAGTGGGCAGAATGACCTTGATGTGGGCAGGGGGAGTGACCTATGAGGGGTGGCAAAAGGGTGGCGGGATATCCTAGGGCAGTGATGGTGAACCTTTTAGAGACCAAGTGCCCAAACTGCAACCCAACACCCACTTATTTATCGCAAAGTGCCAACACGGCAATTTAACCTGAATACTGAGGTTTTCGTTTTAGAAGAAACAACTCCTACATTAACATCTTTTGTCTTAAAAGAAAAACACAATAACAGAGCTTTCAATGATACAAACAACTTTTTATTGAAAGGTAAAAGTTTGCATTTGGCATGCTTTTGAACAATTAATGTGATTTTTGCTGTCCAGTCTTGCAAACTCTGTGCTGGGGCGATGCCGTGTGTGCCCACAGAGAGGGCTCTGAGTGCCACCTCTGGCACACGTGCCATAGGTTTGCCACCACTGTCCTAGGGAATCTGTAGGCTTTTAAATTGCTTTCATCTTGGAAGCGAAACAAGGGAAAAACTGGCACAAAAGCACTCTCAAAAACCCCCGGGAAATAGCGACCAGAAAGCTAACTTGAGTGCTGAAGGGAGAAAAACCAATGCAGAATGACAAAGAAAACCCAACAGACGTGCACGGTGAAAACGAGGGGAAACACCCGTGCATAATAGGCCTTAGTGTTTAATTATGAAAAAAAACAGACATGCTTCCACAACAGGAAGTTTAGGTATCTGTGCCCAAATGGCTGCATCTACAGTGTGAAAATGCCAAGCCTGGAGCTTAGTCAGGTTTAAAGCAGATTGGTCTCCCTCTCTTTGTTCTTTCATTGTAGAATTTCTCTCTGTGCCGACTTCCACATTTCTAGATTATCTTGGAGAATTGCTAAAATCAGTGCCGCAGTTGGATCCTACAAAGGCACACTGTGGTTATCTTAGCAACAATCCTCTGCGGGAGCATTGGGTGAGACAGAGGGCCTTTTCAGACTGGCCAGTTGCCTCTCACTTCCTCCTCATTTCCCCCTCTGCGACTCCTCCTGAGCAAACCTGCCGTTTTCGCAGTATAGCAATCTGCTCCTCTCCCCCCCCCCCCCCCCGAAGTTTTCTGTTCCCATTTGGGTTGCTTCGATGCTCTCTGTGCCCGCCCCTTGCATTTCCCCTCCCCTTCCCTACCCTTCCTCCCCCCCAGCTCCTCCCTCGTTCCCCCGTTTTTCCTTTTTTTTTTTTAAACGCATGCGTGGTAACGTTATAACGTCATAGTGGAATGACGACAGTGCATCACCCGCCTTCCTCTTCCCAGAATTCATCAAGTCCCTCCTCAGTATTCAAATTTTCCCGCCGTTCTGGGTTGGTGCAAAACGATTGGCGGGCTACAAGGAGGACCCCCCCCCCATGGGTGGATTCTCCGATGTGAACTGAAATGTCGTGTGCTTAACCCGATCAAGGCAACAAAATGGAGGATGGGCAACATGGCGTCAGCTGGCCCGTGTAAGGTAAAAAAAAAATTACATAAATGGTGGTGGTGGTGGTGGCGGCAGCTGAGGAGGAGCAGCATGACACGCAGAGCAGTCTCCCCGTTCCGCAGGAATAGTTATAGCCCCTTGAAAACAGTTCAATCCATTTCTGTGACTTTTCTGCAAAGAAGCGCGCCCAGCCTGCTCTGCAGGGGCTGCCAATAAACAGCAAATTAACCCCCCCCCCCATAGTAGATGTGAACGTGTGTTTATTATATAAAGACAACAATTGTGCCGTCTTCCCTTGCTGCATCAAAATTTCATTATGATGTTATAATGTTATAAGGGCCTTTTAAAAAAAAAAAAAAAGGAGGGGGGGAAGTGTTGCTTCAGGATCGTGGGACCGCACACAGGGAGCGGAAAGGAAGGCAAGTTTCCCCAGCCCACCCGCTTGCCGCGGCTTCTCCACGGATTTCTAGAGGAAAGCACCCACCACCAGCTCTGCACGGGCTGTTGCCGGGGAAGCCCAAACAAAGGGCAGCAGTTACCAGGGAGCAAGCACATGGAGCTCTCGGGCCAATGGCGCCCGGCTCCTGCTCCCAAGAAACGGCAAATCCACCTCGCCAACGCAGTCCCTGTGGTGCGATCTTGCCTCCCTGCCTCCTTATTTCGATATAACGTTAGGAGGGCTCGTTTCAAAAAAAAAAATTCAAGAAACGCCCACCGCGAGGCGGGCCAGATGGAGGGCGGGCGAGTGGGTGTGTTCTCATCTAGGTTTCTCCAACGGAGTAAACAGGAAACACCACCAGGAACAGGATTTTCTTGCTCCAGGGATACTCCTGAGCAGTGCGGTGAAACTCCGGAGGAGTTTGTGAGCAGGGAGCAACTGATGTGAAACTGACCAGAAACTCCGGTGCTCACTCCGGTGCTCGCCCCAGAAAAAAGCCAGTGCGAAAACGCCCAGAGTGACTGCCCAGCAGTCACGGGGGCGAGGGGGTTCATGGCCAGGGGTCCATTGGAGTGGGAGTGCACAGGAGCGCAGCTCCGGGAGTGAGGAGCCCAGGGGGCAGGCACATGACCAAGCCCCGCCCCCTCCTCGGCTTCCCCGAGCAGTGCAGAGGTGCAGCGCCCCGGCGAAAAGCCCCGCTAGGGTCTTTATTGTTTTTAATCTTTTGTTTTAATATTGATAATTTTATCATTTTTCCTTTTATGACTGTGTGCTGCTTTTCCAGAGACTTGCTCACGGTGGCATATAAATTTTCTAAGTATACCATTTTTTATCTGGGCACATGGCACATAAGTACTGGAGAAATTTCACCAACCCTTCAGCAGCTTCCACCCCATCAGTTTGGTGTAGTGGTCAGGAGTTGGACTCTAATCTGGGAGAACCGGGTTTGATTCCTCACTCCTCCACATTCAGCTGCTGGTGTGACCTTGGGCCAGTCACAAGTTCTCTCAGAGCTGTTCTCTCATGAGCAGTTCTCCAAAGACCTCTCTCAGCCCCACCTACCTCACAGGGTGTCTTGTTGTGGGGAGGGGAAAGGGAAGGGATGGGTGGTGCACATGTCCTGGGTATCTCAAGTCTACTTGAAACCTGGTGGTTTCAAGGGAGCAGGAAGAGAATGAGGGTGTGTTCTTGACGCTTCTTTTTATTGCACAAAGTATTGGATGGGGAAGGGAATGGAGGAAGAGCAGGTCAGTTTCACTCACCTGTGGAGTGGAGCCTGAGGGGTGGGTGTTGCCTTCTGACACACTTCCGGTATGTTAGGGGGTGTGGCATATGCAAATGAGTTATGCAAATGAGTTATGCTAATGAGCTCCTGCACCTCTTTTTCTACAAAATGACCCCTGTTCATGGCTAAATGAGAATTAAAACCTGGGTCTTGCCCATTCTGTCTGGACAGTCTCATCACCGCTCTGTAGAGTTGCCAGCTCTGGGATGAGTAATACCTGGAGATTGGGGCGGGGGGACGACTGGGGAGGGGGGGTTGGGGAAGGGTGGGATCTCAGCAGGGTATACTGCCCTAGAGTCCACCCTCCAAAGCAGCCATTTTCTCCAGGGGAACTGATCTTGATTGTCTGGAGATCGATTGTAATAGCGGGAGATCTCCAGGTGCCACCTGGATGTTGGCAGCCCTGCCACTCTGGAATGCCCAGGCTGGTTTATCAGGCCATGCCTGGTAACCAGCAGGAACTTGGGGACAGGGACATGGGGGGCAGTGGTGTTGTGTATGCCGTGATGTCACAGAGAAAACTGGAAGCAACATCATGTCGCTATAGGAATCACTGGAAACTCTATGATAAAACCCACCACGGAGGGAGACCCAGTCCAGGGCAGCCCACCGACATTAAAAAGTCGTACTAATTTCAGTGAACGGCCATGCCTGCTTTTCCTTGCTGCGGATCTTGTTATCCTTCCCCGGAAAGAGCCGGCTCCCGGCACGGAGCCCGCAAAGCAATCGGGGCTCCTTGCTCGAGTGAAGGCAGTGTGAGGTCACGGCTATAACTGGCTTGGCATGTTTTCACAAGCCACCTATTAAACTCGGCAACCTTTTTATTGCGCCCCCTAGAAGCATTTCATGGCTGGTAGGTTTCCTGACCCATGCTGCAAGTTGCCGCGGGTCCCTTCCCTGGGCGTCGGATGTCAAGAAATTTAGCCATTTCTTAGAATTGCCCTCTACGTGGGAATCCCCTCTCCTGTTCCCCGGAAACCCGTCCTTGTCTTCCTTTCAGCGAAATGTTTTCCTCTTGCTGCTACACAGCCGCGGAGCCATCGGCCCTCGAGCCGAACACGTCTGCCTGGAAGAGGCTTGTAACTATGTTTTCGTTCTGCGCTGCGGTTCGGATAAACAAAGCAAAATTAACAAATTAAACTTCCCGCAAATAAGACTAGATTGCCTGGGGACTCCTTCAGGGTCGTCCCCCCCTTCCCGCCATGGTTCCAGAGAGCAAGAGTCAGCAGTGACACCAATGCGTGATAGGTTGGATCCTTCCTTCCCGTTACACAGGTTCCTCCACGGTGCTCTGTACCGGACCCCCATGCCTCCTTCTTTATTTATTTAATTCATTTGTACCCTACCTTTTCCCCCAATGGGGACCAAAGGCACAGAATCACAGAATGTTAGAGTTGGAAGGGACCTTGCAGGTCATCTAGTCCAACCCCCTGCACTCTGCAGGAGCACGGCCGAAAGATAGCCCTGCAACGTACCCGAAAGATGGTCGCCCAGCCTCCATTTGAAAACGCCCACTGAAGGAGCATCCACCACCTCCCGGGGCAGTCTGTTCCACTGCTCAACCACTCTTACAGTTAGGAAGTTTTTCCTGATATTTAGCCGGGATCGTCTCCTTTGTGATTTCCACCCACTGGATCTAGTCTTGCAATCCAGAGCAAGAGAGAATAGATCTGCTCCATCTTCTACAGGACAGCCCTTCAGATCTTTGAAGACTGCAATCATGTCCCCTCTAAGCCTTCACTTTCCCAAGCTAAATGTACCCAGCTCTTTCAGCCTTTCCTCATAAGACTTGGACTCCCACCCTCTCACCATCCTGGTTGCCCTCTTCTGGACACGCTCCAGCTTGTCAACATCCTTCATAAAATGTGGTGCCCAAAACGGGACACAGCACTCCAGGTGAGGCCTGACCACAGCAGAGTAGAGTGGAACTACCACCTCCCGTGCTCAGGACACAATGCTTCTGTTAATGCATCCTAAGATTGCATTAGCTTTCTTCGCAGTCACATCACACTGCAGGCTCATGTTTCGCTTGTGAGCAACCAGAACACCTAGATCCCTCTCACGTGTGCTGCTGTCAAGCCAAGTCCCTCCCATTCTATATCTGTGTGTTTGATTTTTTTGAACCTAAGTGCAGGACTTTGCACTTATCTCTATTAAAATTCATTTTATTTGTTAGCCCACTGTTCCAGGCTATCTAGATCATTTTGAGTCCTGACTCTGTCTTCTTCAAAATTAGCAATCCCACCCAGCTCTGTGTCATCTGCAGATTTGATAAGCATCCCCTTTATGTCTTCCTCCAGGTCATTTATAAAAACATAAAAATCCCTGTGGCACTCCACTCGAGACTTCCCTGCACGTAGACACAGAGCCATTTACAAGCACTCGTTGGGTACAATTTTTCAACCAACCATGACTCCATCCAATGGTTGCACCATCGTTGCACATTGTTGTCCGCTCCTCCATTTTATCCTCCCAACAACCCTGTGAGGTAGGCTAGGCTGAGAGAATACCATTGGTCCAAGGTCACCCAGTGAGCTTCTATGGCACAAGTGGTGATTGAATCCGGGTCTCCCTGATACTAGTCCAACATTTCTTAAACGCTGCACCACACTGGTTCACCTTAATTCCAGTTTAACTAGGAGAATTTCTTAGACTAAGCATGTACCCATCCTTCCTGTTCCCTCCCACCACATCACTGACGCTCACCTGCACGCTGACAAAACACTGTAAAGAAGCAGTCTAGATGAGATCGCATTTATGATTAGCATTGCACCACCATTATATTATGAGCACGGCCTGCTCCATCAGTATGTGGATAAGCAGTGCATATTATTTCTGTGCCATCTCTTCCCCTTTCCTCTAAGTATATAAGTAAGGAACACATATGTTCCTTGGTGAAACACCCTACAAAAGGAATTTTGATGCGGTCATGTTTACAATCACGTCAAGTTTGCTTTTTTGCAGTGTTTTTCTATATCTAATAGGAATGTCTTTCCCCCTTCCTCTCTGCGAAGGAACTGGGACCTGCAGCAAGACCACATCACTGATGCTCACCTGCACGCTGACAAAACACTGTAAAGAAGCAGTCTAGATGTGATCGCATTTATGATTAGCTTTGCACCACCATTATATTATGAGCACGGCCTGCTCCATCAGCATGTGGATAAGCAGTGCATATTATTTTTGTGCCATCTCTTCCCCTTTCCTCTAAATATATAAGTAAGGAACACATATGTTCCTTGGTGAAACATCCTACAAAAGGAATTTTGATGCGGTCATGTTTACAGTCATGTCAAGTTTGCTTTTTTGCAGTGTTTTTCTATATCTAATAGGAATGTCTTTCCCCCTTCCTCTCTGTGAAGGAACTGGGACCTGCAGCAAGAGGTGTACACTATGTACAGAATCCTAAAGGTGGGCCAGTGGCAGCTTCCTAGCACATTGGTCCTACTTTTTGGAAATCAGACCTAGTAAATTCAGATTCTGGAGAGAAATATGGATTGTTTTGGCAGTGTACCTATTTTCTTAGTATCCCTTTTCTTTGTGGAAATGGTTTGGTTTGACATACTGTTAATTGTCTGGATGAATTCTCCTTGTTGATTTTTCCCCTTAGCCCACTTAGCATGGTCTTGCATCCTGTGAGAGGCGGGGTCTCTCCAAGGTCTTGGGCAGAGATAGAGATGTAAAATTTCCAGAAATTTTGAAGCTCGGAAAAAAGCCCTGGTTTTTTTCTGGTTTTTTTCCAGAAAAAAACCGGAATTTTTTGGAAAAATGCTACATTAGCCCTTTTTTCTTTTCCAGATTGAAAGTCATTCTGTGACTTTAGGAACATAAAATATGACTATGGACAATTTTACTTGCCATGAAATTATCACAACTAGCATACTAAAAATATAGCGTATCCAAACAATTTATTACAAACAGAATTTGCTTTTTAAATAATATTTATTTGTAATTGTAACAAATGGTGCGACAATCTCCTGAACTGTTCGCTAGTTTATGTGGAACAGACAAAAAAAACCCCACAAAACAAGTTTTAAAAATCCAGAAGTAACAATTATTTATATTTCCTCTCCACAGTTTTAAATAGAAATAAAAAACCCATTCTCATAAAAAGAATTGAAGAGGGAGGAAGTGTACAGAAGGGAGTGTGGGACTAAGTTTCAATGCATGGGCATGAAATTTAATCAGACTCATTTTCTGAGCTGTAATTATCAGTATCAATTTCAGTCTCTGCTTCCGCAGCTACTCTGTTGTGTCTGTCATTATCACAGTTATTCTGGACCTCTAAAAACTGACGGTTTGCCTGGATTGAAACAGAAATTAGCTTAATCTGATACCATACATATTTTTTTTAGAAATGATTTGGAAAATATTTGAACACCTTGTCTTAAAATATTTCATTCATAATGTTAAAATAAAACGTTCCATAATCAATTTCTTTTCTTTTTTTCAATTTTTCCAATTTTTTGGAAAAAAAACAAAAAAGGCTTCAGGGGAAAAAAACGAAAACAAGTTTTTCCCCACAATTGTTTCCGGTTTTTTCCCAGGCCTTCACATCTCTAGGCAGAGAAAGGGCCTTCCTTCCTTCCTCCTTCCCACCCTCCCTTCCTCCAGTTTATCATCATAACAACCTTGGAAACCTGAGTGGTTAATCTGAGTTCAGTCTGAGGGTGTGTGACTGGCTCAGCGTCATCTAGTGAACTTCCAGGGCAGAGCCGGGATTTGAATCTGGGTCTCCCAGATCCTAGTCCGACACTCTAACCACTGTACCACACTGCTCCTCAATACCTTCTATCCACAATCCTATAATTGGAAATGAGAGACTGTGTGCCAACCTGCTCCTTCCCCACTGATCCTGGCATCTGTCTGGGTCATGCCCCTAGAATCCATTTCAGAGGGTGGCTGTGCTGGTCTGCAGAAGAACAGTTAGATTCAAGTCTAGGAGCACCTTAGAGAATGACTAGATTTTGGGGGCTGTGAGCTTTTGAGAGTCAAGGCTCTGACAAACCATCTGCCAAATGGAGTTTTGACTTGCAGAAGTTTATATCCTCCAAATCTTATAGGTCTCTAAAGTGCTGCTGGACTCGAATCTGGCTCCTAGAGTTCAGGCGGTCTCTTCTGAAGCCTGGTAGTTTATTAGCACCTCTTTTGCTTGTGGAACAGCACTCAAATGTAAGAGTCCTCAGGGATCAAGTGTCAGCCTTGGTGCTGTCTCAAATGTGGTCTTTTTGGAGCAGTCTGTTGACACCAGTAAGCAATGCTCCCTCGAGGCTGTGGAGTCTTGTGAACAAAAATTCCGCTTTGTGAGCTACTGGCATTAAAGTTGCAAGAGAGCAATTTGGCTTCTGCATAAATTAGTCTGCCCTGGAGCCATCCTTCCTGAGCTAAGACAAAAATATGTGAGACGGAGGCTAAGAAACTGTGAGCTAGCTCACAATAACTCAGCTCAGAGGGAACGCTGCCCATAAGCCCTGATCAGCCGCAATGTGGCACTTGAAGGAAGACCTGCGCACTTCAGGTGAGACTATCACTGTTTTGAACACTCCCCTTCGGGGGAGTGGGAATTCCCTGAAAGTAGAGAACTTGTCCCGCAAGCAAGCTGTTGCCCATTCCACTAGATTTCTACCTGCGGGGCATTTTTCCATGGAAGACAGCCTACTGAAAGGGCAGTCCCCTCCTGGTGGTGAGAAGTCTGCCTTTTTGCCACCTTCCGTGCCTTCCCACACGTGTCTGCCAGGCCTCAGCTGTAAGCCATCAAGTGTTCCGTAATCTTCAGGATGTGAGCTGTAAGGAGACCGAATCTTTGCAGGATTAGTGGACCCACAGTGGGAGTTTTCAAAGCAAACAAGCTATATCCGATTCCTTATGATCTAGGGCTGTGCCAAATTTTCGTGGGTAGAGTTGCTGTGAAAAAGGGGAGGGACAGACTTCTGAAAGAGCCAAGCGCCCCCCCAAAAGCCACTTTCCCTTTATAAAAGGGATTATGTTCCCTGCCTGTCTTGCCAAACCACTTGCTGCGGATGGATATTTTTAAGATTTGGCTTGCAGTGCCAAATTTTAGAAGTCTTAGAAAGAGGCATTTGGCAGTGCTCAGCAATGCATGATCCCCCCCCCCCCAAATCTCCCACTGCGAAAGAGCGGAATGTGCGCACACACCCCTCTTGGGTGCCTGCCCCCCCCCCCCCCAAACACAGATCACTGAAACAGGAGGCCTCTTTTCATGGATGGGGCAACACTTTATATAGGGTTGCCAGTCTCCAGGTACAGAGCCAGTTTGGTGTAGTGGTTAGGAGGGCGGACTCTAATCTGGGAGAACCGGGTTTGATTCCCCACTCCTCCACATGCAGCTGATGGTGTGACCTTGGGTCAGTCACAGTTCTCTCAGAGTTCTCTCAGCCCCACCTACCTCACAGGGTGTCTGTTGTGTGGAGGGGAAGGAAAGGAGATTGTAAGCTGAGAGAAGAGGTGAGGTTGGATTTCCACTCCACCCTTCACTACCTGAAGGAATCTCAGAGTGGCTTACAATCTCCTTTCGCTTCCCCTCCCCACAACAGACACCCTGTGAGGTAGGTGGGGCTGAGAGAGCTCTTTTGAAGACTGCTCATGAGAGAACAGCTCTGGGAGAACTTGTGACTGACCCAAGGTCACATCATCAGCTGCATGCGGAGGAGTGGGGAATCAAACCCGGTTCTCCCAGATTAGAGTCTGCACTCCTCACCACTACACCAAACTGGCTTTCTCTGGTGCCAGAACTCTCAAAAAGAGGTGCCCTCTCAAGAGGGAGATGAAGTTTTCAATCTGTATACTGAAAACTAATAAACTTTTAAGCATTTTTAAAATAAATTTGGCAAAGAGGTTCTGGAACTTCGTTCTGGCGCATTCCCCCAGAAGAAAAAAAGCCCTGCTCTGAGCACTTTGGGGTGCAAAACTTCATTCTCCGCATCGAGTACACACCAGGTGACAAGCACTCTTGTAATATACGGAACAGTGTAGCTATTTATGGGCTGCATTGTCATTTTGCATTTTTCTGACTTTGAGTTTTGCCTGTGATGGATCGCCTGAACGCTTTTTGCACTGGCTTTTGCTACATTGCATTTGATCTTGGCTTCGTCAACGCAATTAACATTATGCCAGACTTTAGTAGTTTCATTGCATTTTCCCAGCTCATTTTTTTCAGTTGGCGGGGGGACTTTTCTGCCAGGGAGGAGGATGTCCAAGACTGGCAGAGGACACAGCACCTTGATGTGATGATCGGTCCAAGTAGGTCAAAGGGAATGTTCAGATATCTCTGGCTTCCATCCACTGGGCTAGGGTGGACAGCTCCGGGATGGGAAATTCCTGGATATGTAGGGGTGGAGCCTGGAGAGGGTGGTGTTTGGGTAGAGAAGGGACCTCAGCTGGCTATAAAGCGGTAGAGTTTGCCTTCCAAAGCAGCCGATTTTCTCCAGGGCAACTGATCCCTGTCGCCTGGAGATCACTGGTAATCCTGGGAGATCGCCAGCCACCAACTGGAGACGAACAACCACACAAAAACGGAACCACAGCAGACAAATAAAACAGAATAATCTGTCCCGCTGTTTGGAATATACTTGTAGACGTCGTGTCATTTTGAATCTCAACAGAGCTTAGTGGGCTCCATCGCTAAGGAAAGCAGCCTGATGAAGCCTTAAGAAACAGCGGTGCAACCTAGGCCTTCGGTTCGTGCCGCAGCTATTCTTGAGCCCGGGCCTGCCTCGATGCGTTTTCTGTTTGAAACTCTTCTCTGCATCGTGAGCCGGCGACTGCATCATTCTGAAGAGAGATTTGTACTTTCAAGAACCACCAGGTCACTATTCAGCTGGTGTAGATGTCAGTTATGCACAGGCGCTAAACCATTTTGGTGTGGCGGTTAAGTGCGTGGACCCTAGGGTTGCCAAGTGTTGAAAACTGACCGGTGGGGGGGGAGCCCTCCTCTCGCTGGGAGTTTCTTCTAGCACGCGCGCTTTGCGTGCGCGCCCATCGACATCACTGGAAGTGACGCAGCACGTTGGGGGCGTTGCCAGGGCGACGCTCTGGCAATCGCCCCAAAACTCTATGGTATCATAGAGTTTTGGGGCGATTGCCAGAGCGTCGCCCTGGCAACGCCCCCAACGTGCTGCGTCACTTCTGGTGATGTCATTATGTCATCTTCGCTGTACGACGTCGGGGGTGGGGTTCCCCTCGCCGGCCAAATGCTGGCCGGCGGATCAGGAACCCCTTCAGCGGGGGATCCCCCGCCCCCCAGGCTGACTTGGCAGCCCTAGTGGACCCTAATCGGGGAGAACTGGGTTTGAATCCCCACACCTCCACTTGCAGCTGCTGGGCAGCCATAGTTCTGTCAGAGCTGTTCTTGAAAGAGGGGTCCTCAAAAGAGCTCTCTCAGCCCCACCTACCTCACAGGGAGGTTGTGTTGTGGGGAGGGGAAGGGAAGGGAAAGGAGATTGTAAGCTGCTCTGAGACTCCAAGTGAAGGACGGGGTATGAAGCCAATCTCCTCCTCCTCCTCATCATCTTGTTTATACCTGTGACCAACTGGAGGCTGGCAACTCTAGTAAGGGGGCCCACACCTGGAGTCTCGGGTGTGCTGGGAGGCAGTTGTAAGACAGAGAAGCGCGTACTCAGGGGACCTCCCTCTCCGCGATATTTTTTTATGCGCTTCTGAGCCCAGCACAGACTTTGGTTTCGAAGGCCCTTTCCTGGATTCTTCGAGCCGCCGTTTCCCTGGGTTCGTGTTTGCATTTAATATTAGCAGACAGGTTGTCTGTTAATTAATAGCACCGGTGGGTATTCACTGGCGGGGATGTGTTTTTCCTTTACCCGTTCCCCCCCCCCATCTCATTAGACATGCATATCCCTAGGTAAGTGAGGAGGGACAGGATTAGGAATTTTGCTTCAGTCCCCAAGAGGGCAGCTTCTTACTTGTGTGTTCTTAACCTCATAGGGTTGCCAACCTCCAGCTGAATCCTGGAGAGCTCCCAGAATTATAGCTGATTTCCGGTTTACAGCGACCCTCTCCCTTGGAGAAAACAGCTGCTTTGGAAGGTGGGTTGCATGGCATTATACCTCGCTGAGGTCCTTCCCCTCCCCCGACTGTGCCCTCCAAATCTCGAGGGATCCCCCAACCCAGAGATTCACATTCTAATTAGCTGTTAGTTCATGTTGCTTTGCATTTATCGCGTACTTCCAGTATTCAAAGTGCTTCACACCTATTATCAGCAGCCCTGTAAGGTAGGCCAGTAGGACTGTCCCCTTAACATGAGGGGGGTGAGACGTAGTAGGGTTGCCAACCTCCAGGTGGCACCTGGAGACCTCTCACTCTGACCGTTGATTTTCAGACGACCAAGATCAGCTCCCCTGGAGAAAATGGCTGCTTTGGAAATGGCATTGTATCTCAGTGAGGTCCCTCCCCTCCCCAAACCCCACCCTCTCTAGGGTCCACCCCCAAATCTCCAGGTATTTCCCAATCCAGAGCTGGCAACCCTAAGACTAAGAGACAGAGGCAAGCCTAAGGCCACAAAATGAATTTGTGGCAGGAGCCACATTTGAACCCAGGACCTCCCAGATCATTCTAAAAGTAACAAGTGTTGTTTCTGTGTTTGTAGCTGGAGCTTTTCCTTGGGTATGGTGATTTTATGCCTCTAAACATGAAGGAAATGAAAAATGTCGAAGCTCCTGTGAGCCTGAAGCTTTCATCCATTAAGCAGGCTGCCTGCTGTATCTCTGTATGAGTCCCTGCTCTGGCCTTGCCTCTTCCAAATCACCCAACATTGGGGGGCTTTTAAATAATCCCTCCTTTTCTCTGCATTGGATATGATTGGTTTGTGCAGTTGTTCCAAATGCAGAGCTATGGCAAAATTACCCTCAGATGAGGACACTCATTGCACCCCTGCATGAGTTGCTGCTCGGGCTGTTACAATCACTTGACAGGCAGGGATGTGGCAAAGTGTCTCAGATTAGGCTGTCTTTATGTCTCTTTCCGAATCTCCATTCTAGTTTCCTATTGATCTGGGTTTGAATCCTTGGTCCTTTGTGAAAGTCATTGGGGGGGGGGGCATTAGGATATCCCTTGGCCTACCACAAATGGCTGTTGTGAGGATAACATGGGGGGGTCCTTCTAGGTCTCCCCTGGCTCCACATCATAAATTACAGTGAAATATTTACCCAACAGGAAAGCTTGCCCTGAGCTGCACAGTTTTATGCAAAACTGTTCCAGTTTAATCTCATTTATGTCAAGAGGGTTGCCCCGCTAGCTTCTTACAGCTCCTAGTAATTGCACCCCCACTTGAAGAGCTGGAAACAATGGGCAGACTTGATGCTTGCCAGGCTGCCATTGAGTGAGAATGGTTTCACAAAATCGTGCTCAGTCTCTGGAGGGAGTGCATAAAGAGAGAGTTTTCCCCCTCTTCACAAAATACAAGAACTTGGGCAGTGAATTCAGAAGGAAATGCTTCCTCATGCAGTGTGCAATTAACCTGGGGAACTCCCTGCCGAAAAAATAGCCACAAACCTGATGGTGGAAAGCAGGCCCGTAGCCAGGATTTTTTAATCTGAGGGAGCCTTTTAAAAAGGCGCAGGGCACTGTAAACCATGCACAGCCCCCACTTCTCCCCCAAAGCATTTAAATGCATTGGGGGAGAAGCAGAGGCTATGTGCCTGCACTCCAAGCTGCAAATTTGCATGTGCATGGCCTCCCCCTGCTTCTCCCCAAAATTCAAGGGGGGCTCGGGAGGAATTTGGGGGGCCAGGCCCTAGGAAGCCCCACCATAGCTATAGGCTTGCCGTTTCCTGCCTCTGCGGAGCAGCCCTGGACTTTCTTGGAAGTCTCCCATCCAAATATGAACTCGTCACAAGCTGAGGTGGCTTTATAAGGGAATTACAGAAATCCATGGAAATGAGTTCGCTCTGTGGCTATTAGGTTTGATAGCTGTTCAGAGGCAGTATAAATGGGGAAATACAAAAGAGCTTTTGACCTCTGCACTGCTTCCATGGACTTTTCAAGGTTGTTTAGGAGGAGGAGGAGGAGATTGGGTTTGTATCCCACCCTTCACTACCCAGAGGAGTCTCAGAGCGGCTTACAATCTCCTTTCCCTTCCCCTCCCCACAACAGACACCCTGTGAGGTAGGTAGGGCTGAGAGAGCTCTTTTGAAGACTGCGCATGAGAGAACAGCTCTGAAAGAACTTGTGGCTACTCATGGTCACACCAGCAGCTGCATGTGGAAGAGTGGGGAATCAAACCCGGTTCTCCCAGATTAGAGTCTGCGCTCTTAACCACAACACCAAACTGGCTCTCTAATCAGTCACCGAGTAGGATTGCCAGACTCCAAGTGAGACCGAGAGATCTCCCACCATGGGCGTCAACTACGGGGGGGCTCGAGGGCTTGAGCCCCCCCCTGAAATTTCCTGGGGGGGCTCAGCCACCCCCGGCAAAATGGAGCGCCCGCCAGTGGCCAGTCAGCTGGCCGTCACCGCCTCTCCTTCCCCCCCACCCCCAGCCTGCCCTCCTGCCTCCCTGGGGCGGGGGGGGAGGAGAGAGGCGGCGCTCATCTGCGCCACCCCCGCACGCCCCGAGCGCGAGGCGGAGCGGGAGCCAGGGGCCCGCAAGGGCGACGCGCCGGCCCCTGGCTGCAAGCAGCAGCAGCAGCAATCCTACGCCACCGCCGCCGCCTGAGGTGAGTGGGGAGAGGGAGGGAGGGGGGCGGGGAGCGCGGCCGGCGGGCGGGCACAGCCCAGGGGAGGGAAGCGGCGGCTCCCTGGGGCGGGGGGGAGAGCGGCAGGGACATGGTCCCAAGCGCGCGCGCACGAGAGAGCCCCCCCCCCCGGATTTAAAAAGTCTACGCCCCTGTCTCCCACCATTACATTTCATATCCAGATGACAGAGATCAGTTCCCCTGGAGAAAATGGCTGCTTCAGAGCGTGGACTCTAATGCACTGTATGTTGCTGAGGTCCCCCCCTTCCCCGAATCCCACCCTCCGCAAGCTCCACCCCCAAAATCTCCAGGTATTTCTCCATTCAGAGCTGGCAGCCCTTTCACTGAGGGAAGCGGGACGTAGGTCGGATCCAGCAGGGGCTCCTCTTGGGGAAAAAGGTGTATTGACCACTGTTCACCACAACAAGAAGAAACTTGTAAATGGAGCCTCCAAGTTCAGAGGCAGTCTACCACAGTCTAAAATAACTCAGGAGGGCTGCTTCCATTCTGACCTGGCCAGCCAATCATGGGATCAGGATGCTGGACTAGGTGGGCCATTGGCCTGATGGAGCAGACCACTTTTTAAAAGGGTTCTTATGTGCAGTGAATTTGGGGGAGAGAGAAACCAGGGAGCTGAGGTGGTTTTCTGTGCCTTCTCTCTACGCTCACGTCGAGGCGATTCACAGCCGGACCCCATTTCCATTTTTACTGGCTTATAAACTTGGCTGCAGTGACTAATCCCTGGCTTTCTTTCTCTGCCAGCTGGGGGGGGGGGGGGCTGCCATTTGAGAGGGTGGGGTGGAAAGGGGAGGGGGTAGCCGTGCCTGACCATCCCATCTCAGCCTGCCTTGGTGGGATACCAAAGTGTTTCCCCCTGAAGAGGAATTTGGCATCACCTGCTTTGATGAAATGAAGGAGGGATTTAGGAGCCAAGTGGAACATTTCAGGAAGTTTGGCGACGGACCGCAGGGTGTGGTTTTTGCAGCCGCACCTGAACCTGGGTTTGTGTTTTTGTTGAGGTGAGCGACTGTTCTTCCTTTCCTTAGGGGGAAAAATTGGAGTCTGTATTTGGCCATGCTTTGGGTTCTCTCTGTGTTTTGCCCCTGGGGTTGTAGATTTGTCGCGATCGTGTGGATTCGTTGGTATTTGCGTTACTCAGGATGGTTTTTGTATGCGATGGGCGTGTCTGGTGGATGTCGTTTATATGTATTGGGGGGGGGGGGGTCATACTGCTTTATTGACAATAGGTGCAAAAAAAAAAAGTGGATTCAAAGGAAAAGCAGAACTGAAGCCAGTTTTGGGATCAGAACTGCAGGGCTGAGAAATCCAAAACCATCCCTAGGTTTTTGTTATTGCTATTGTTGTTCCTGGCTCTTTAGTTGTGGTGGCTCTCACTCGTTCTGTTTCTCTGCTTCCCTGGATTTGTTGGGGGTGGTGGGAGAGACACATTTGGTACGTGTTATCGTTATGGAAATAGGGGTTGGCAATATGGAGCCAGGAAACCTCCAACTATCACAGAAATTTGCCATGGATTTTCAGCAGGCGGTGGAGAGGAACACCCTGTGCAGCAGAACTATGGGGTGAGTGACCGAGATGGAGATTTAGTTGGGAGAGGGAATTAGAAAGTATGAAAATGCCCCTTGTGTTTCCTTAGAAAGGGCGATGAATCGGTTTCGGGCTTGAGAGGTTCGAGGGTGAATGAGCCCCGAGACTCAACCCTGGTCGGTTTGTTTTGGGTTTTTTCCCTCCTCCTCGCCTCCCCCCCCCCCCCCCCCGGGCAATGAGAATATAACTTCTTCTTTTTTTAATCTTCCACCCCATTCATCATCTCCCTGCCGGGGACACTGAGATAAAGTGGCAGTAAATTAGAAAGTGTTAAGGAGGCGATCGGCGAGGCTGTGAGCCCAGGATTGCTTTTGAAACACACACGCACAAACTCTGCTCCTTTGTCAGGATGCTGCTGGCGGTGGTGGTGGTGATAGAGGAGGACCAGCCCGACATCTTCATCTCGACCTCGGAATCATCTGGTTGCCATGGTCACACATCGGTTCTTCTGCGTCCCCCCCCATGTCGCCAGCAGTGACGATCAAAGGCACCATCTGCCAAGGAAGGGGGAATTGGTATTTTTTGATTTTGGGGAACCCGTGTTCCCCAACCGGCATCGTGTGGGCCGCAATGATGCCCACTCCTCTGTTGGTTGCCAAGTCCCTTACCTGCTTTTAGCGGGGGGAGAAGCTCCTGCTCCAGGACTATTTGCATGTTCACACCGTGATGATGTCACTCGGAAGTGCTGTCATCACACTAGGCTCGTCACTGGGTAGGGCTGCCAAGTCAGCCCGGGGGGTGGGGGATCCCCCGCTATAGGGGTTCCCGATCCGCCAGCCAGCATTCGGCCGGCGGGGGGAACCCCGCCCCAGAAGTCGTCCGGTGAGAACAACTTCCCTCGTGTAATGACGTCACCCGGAGGTGACGTCATTACATTGCCGTGGCGTGCGCGCAAAGCGCACGCACCAGAAGAGCTCCCAAGGGGAGAACAACTCCCCCCCCCGCCGGTAAGTCGCCGGGACTTGGCGACGTGCCATACCATAGAGTTTTCACGATGAATGCTAGAGCATCCCCCTGGCGATGTGCCCAGCGTGAGGTGATAACATCACTCGGACCGCGCATGGTGGTGCGATCTGGACACTTGGGGGGGCGGGGTTCCCCTCGCCAGCTGGTTCCAGGACAGCAGGTAGGGGACCCTTTGAGCAGGCAACCCCCCACCCCCCTGGGGGACCTGACAGCCCTTCTTGTTGGTCCCTAAGGTGCTGCTGGAGTTGAATCTAGCGGTTCTACTGTAGACCGACACAGCTACCCTCTGAAGCCCTTTCCCAAATTCCTCTGTGTTGCATTTTCCCCCTACCACTAATGGGACCGAACTTGATGGAGACCCTACTGCACAGAATCCATACTTGTCACGTGGCATGCCTTTTGGCTTCAACGAACTTTTTTTTTGGTGAGTGTTTTGTGTGTGTGTGTGTGTGTGCCCCAGAGAGCCTTGCGCTCTTATGTTCAAAATCTGCTGGTTGTCCCCAGCCCAAGGGAGGTCCACTTAGCCTCGACCAGCCTGGTGGAACATGCTCTCGTCTGAGATCAGGGCCCTGCAGAACATATTACCATTCATAAGAACATAAGAGAAGCCAATGTTGGATCCGGCCCATGGCCCATCCAGTCCAACACATTGTCGCACAGTGGCCAAAAACACCAGGTGCCCTCAGGAGGTCCACCAGTGGGACCAGGACACTAGGAGCCCTCCCACTGCTGCCCCCCTAGCCCCCACCCCAGATTCTTCCACAGGGCCTGTAAAATGGAGCTGTTCCGCCAGGCCTTTGGCTGTAGTGGCAGGCGTCCAATAAAAAAAGACTTGTCCTCCCCTTCTGAAATCGAAGCCTACCACCTCAACGCGGCCCAAACCGATAAGATCTTAGAGACCCAATAGCACCAACTCAAAATGAATGTATATAATGAAGTAGGGCGGCCTGTTTAGTGTTTTTTTTTTAAATCTATGCTATTTTAAATTGTTTTTAATTATTCTGTAAATTCTAGTTGTGTGTTTTAGAATCCGACTGTGATCCACCCTGAGCCCGCCCGCGGGGAGGGTGGAATATGAATTTAATTAATTAATTAATTAATTAATTATGTGCTTGCAAGCCTGGTGACTAGGGGGCTAGGATGTTTCAGAGAGGTGGCTTGATATAACCTACCTCTGCGTCCCGGCCCTGGTATTCCTTGGAGGTCTCCCATCCAAGTACTTGCCAGGGCAGGATCTGCTTAGCTTCCGAGATCTGACGAGATCAGGCTTGCCTGGGCCATCCAGGTCAGGGCAACCTTCCCGCTTCATCGAGACACTAGGCCTGTCCACTAGCAAGCTTCTCTTGTTGGCCATCTCCTCAAGAGGATTTGGTGGTGCCAGGCTTGAAAACAGTGGCAGGTTTTAGTCTTCTCCTCGGAGTTTCCGGGGGTAGAGGTAACATCTCAGGGCGAGGGCCCAGAGTGAACACGGAACAAATGAAGCGGTCCAACTGTGAGTCATCCAGCCCAGCATGGCCTGGTCTCAGCAGCTCTCTAGCAGAGGAAGGTTTTTCTCCCAGACCTTCTACTTGAGGTTCTCCACCCCTGAGGTGGCAGGGCTTGAGCTTGGGGACCTTCTGGATGTTGGACAGCCACGGCCTCAGCAAGTGAGGAATGCTCTCTTTGGCTTGTCTTGATTCGGACCATTGGACCATCCATCCCAGTACATCTTCTCTGACTGGCAGTTCCTCTCTTTTCTTGCTACTGTAGATAACCAGGGATGGAGCCTAAGACCTTCTGCATGCAAAACTGGTGGTGTCAACTAAACTGTGGGTCTTCTCCCAATGGCGATAGACAGCTGGAGGTTTGCGCTTGTGAACATATCCAGTTGCCTTGCATAGAATCGGAGCTTTGGTCCAGTCGATGTGTTGTCTGCTCTAACGGGCAGTGACTCTGCAAGGGTCTCAGACCAAGAACATAAGAACGTAAGAGAAGCCAATGTAGAGTCAGGCCAGTGGCCCATCCAGTCCAACGCTCTGTCACACAGTGGCCAAAAACACCAGGTGCTCTCAGGAGGTCCAGCAGTGGGGCCAGGACACTAGAAGCCCTCCCACTGTTGCCGCCCCCAGACACCAAGAATACAGAGCATCACTCGCCCCAGACTGAGAGTTCTTATCTATACTTTGTAGCTAATAGCCACCAATGGACCTCACCTCCATATGTTCATCTAATTCCCTCTTGAAACCGTCCATGCTTGTAGCTGCCGCCACCACCTGTGGCAGTGAGTTCCACGTGTTAATCACTCTTTGGGTGAAGACGCACTTCCTTTTCTCTGCTCTAACCTGACTGCTCAGCAATTTCATGGAATGCCCACGAGTTCTTATATTGTGAGAAAGGGAGAAAAGGACTTCTTCCTCTACCTGCTCTATCCCATGCCTAATCTTATAAACATCGATCATGTCACCCCTCAGCCGTTGTTTCTCCAAGCTAAAGAGCCCCAAGTGCTTCAACCCTTCTTCATTGGGAAAGTGTTCCAGCCCTTTTATCATTCTAGTTGTCGTTTCTGCACTTTCTCCAATGCTATAATATCTTTTTTGAGGTGTGGCGACCAGAACTGTACACAGTATTCCAAATGAGGTCGCACCATCGATTTATACAGGGGCATTACGATACTGGCTGATTTGTTTTCAGTTCCCTTCCTAATAACTCCCAGCATAGTGTTGGTCTTTTTCATTGCAGTCGCACACTGTCTCGACATTTTCATTGAGTTATCTACTACGACTCCAAGATCTCTCTCTTGGTCAGTCTCCGCCAGTTCGGACCCCATCAACGTGTATCTATAGTTAGGATTTTTGGCTCCAATGTGTATCACTTTGCACTTGGCCACATTGAACCCCATTTGCCACGTTGATGCCCACTTGCCCATCCTTGACAGATCCCTTTGGAGTGTCTCACGATCCTCCCTGGTCCTCACCACCCTGAACAACTTTGTGTCATCTGCAAATTTAGCCACTTCACTGCTTACTCCCAACTCCAAATCATTAATAAACAAGTTAAAAAGCATTGGACCGAGTACTGATCCCTGCGCTACCCCACTGCTTACCTCCCTCCACTGAGAAAATTGCCCATTTATACTCACTCTCTGTTTCCTTTAAATTAGCCAGTTTTTGATCCACAAAAGGACTTGTCCTTTTATCCCCTGACTATTGAGCTTACTTAGGAGCCTTTGATAAGGAACTTTATCAAAGGCTTTCTGGAAGTCAAGGTAAACAACATCTATTGGGTCCCCCTTGTCCACATGTTTGTTTACTCCCTCAAAGAACACTAACAGGATAGTGAGACAAGATCTTCCCTTACAGAACCCGTGCTGAGTCTTCCTCAAGAGATTTTGTTCATCAATGTACCTACTAATTTTTTCCTTAATAATAGTTTCCTCCAACTTACCTGGTATCGACATCAGACTGACTGGCCTGTAATTTCCCAGATCTCCTCTGGAACACTTTTTAAAGATAGGTGTGACATTCGCTACCTTCCAGTCCTCAGGAATGGAGGCAGATTTTAAGGAAAGATTACATATTTTCGTCAGGAGATCCACAAGTTCCCATTTGAGTTCTTTCAGAACTCTCGGATGTATGCCATCTGGGCCCGGTGATTTATTTGTTTTTAAGATGTCTATCAGTCGTAGGACCTCCTCTCTTGTCACCTCAGTCTGACTCAGGTCTTTCAACACCCCTCCTGAAATCAGCAGTTCTAGAGTGGGCAAGCACTTCTCATCTTCCACAGTGAAGACAGAGGCAAAAAATGCATTCAGCCTCTCGGCCGTTTCCCTATCATCCTTCAGTACACTTTTAAGGTCTTTCCCAGCACCCACCACCTGAGAACTTTCAGCTGGTGATTGAACCTGGGACCTTCTGCGTGCGGAGCAGGAGCTCAGTCTCTGAGCTATGCCCACAGCACCAGGGAGAAGGCTATATTCTGCCTGATTTGACAGCTCTGTCCCATGTTCATCAGACTCCACCCCCTTCTTTCTCCAGGTTCCACCTTTCAGGAAGTGACTTTCAGGAGACCTGGAAACCAGAAGGAGGAGGATTTATACTCCTCCCTTCACTCGGCGTCTCAAAGCAGCTTACAGTCTCCTTCCCTTCCTCTCCCTACAGCAGACACCCTCTGAGGTAGGTGGGGCTGAGAGAACTCTCAGAGAACTGTGACTGACCCAAGGTAACCCAGCAGGCTTCATGTGGAGGAGGAGTGGGGAATCAAACCTGGTTCTCCCAGATTAGAGTCCGCCGCTCTTTAACCACTATGCCAAAGTGTACAGGGCATTCATTCTCATGCTGAGACCTGCAGTAGTAAATAAACTTATTAAACAATAAATACTCTTTCAGCAGTAGAGTCAGCCTGTTGTGTCTCTTCAGGAGTCTCTCCTCCTTAAATCAGGGAGCTTGCTTAGAATGACTTGTGGGCTCTGCCAAGAATGGCTAATGCTGATTTCGTGCTCTCTTAAAAAGCAAAGCCTTTTGGCTGTAAGGATGATGTTGCTCCCCCAGTTTTAATTTTGCAGAGAGTCTGTTGTGGTTCTCAGGATTTGGGGAGACGGTGAAGAAGGGAGCCTAGCCTTGCACAGTGGCAGTTTTAGATTGGTAAGGGCAGGGGTCCGTTGGAGCAGGAGCGCACAGGAGCGCAGCTCCGGGAGTGAGGAGCCCAGGGGGCGGGCACATGACCAAGCCGCGCCCCCTCCTCAGCTTCCCCGAGCAGTGCAGAGGCGCAGCACCCCGGGGAAAGCCCTGCTAGGGTCTTTATTGTTTTTAATGTTTTGTTTTAATATTGATAATTTTATTATTGTTCCTTTTATGACTGTGTGCTGCTTTTCCAGAGACTTGCTCAAGGTGGCATATAAATTTTCTAAGTATACCATTTTTTTATCTGGGCACATGGCACATAAGTACTGGAGAAATTTCACCAACCCTTCAGCAGCTTCCACCGTATCAGTTTGGTGTAGTGGTCAGGAGTTGGACTCTAATCTGGGAGAACCGGGTTTGATTCCCCACTCCTCCACATGCAGCTGCTGGTGTGACCTTGGGCCATTCACAAGTTCTCTCAGAGCTGTTCTCTCATGAGCAGTTCTCAAAAGACCTCTCTCAGCCCCACCTACCTCACAGGGTGTCTTGTTGTGGGGAGGGGAAAGGGAAGGGATGGGTGGTGCACATGTCCTGGGTATCTCAAGTCTACTTGAAACCTGGTGGTTTCAAGGGAGCAGGAAGAGAATGAGGGTGTGTTCTTTACACTTATTTTTATGGCACAAAGTATTGGATGGGGAAGGGAATGGAGGAAGAGCAGGTCAGTTTCACTCACCTGTGGAGTGGAGCCTGAGGGGTGGGTGTTGCCTTCTGACACACTTTTGGCATGTTAGGGGGCGTGGCATATGCAAATGTTATGCAAATGAGTTGTGCTAATTAGCTCCTGCACCTCTTTTTCTACGAAATGACCCCTGGGCAAGGTTAATACTAGATAGGGTCTGAAATGGATTTTGAACTCCCAGTGAGAAAACAACTCTGGAGATACATCTAGTCCCGTATGAAGACATTGGGCCTTCCGGTCGGGTAGCAATGGTTCTTTTGCTTCTTCTGGATCAATCTTCTCTTTCTCCCCCCTGTATATCAAGCCCCTCTAGCCCTGATACCTGGGGCATAAAGAGGGAATATGATTCTCGGCATGCTCAGAGATGCTGTTGTCTGAGAGCTAGTTTGGTGTAGTGGTTAAGTGCGCGGACTCTAATCTGGGAGAACTGGGTTTGATTCCCCACTCCTCCACTTGCACCTGCTGGATGACCTTGGGCAAGCCATAGCTCTGTACCAGCTGTTCCCTCAAGGACAGCTTGGGAAAGAGCTCTCTCAGCCCCACCTACCTCACAGGGTGTCTGTTGTGGGGAGGGGAAGGGAAAGGAGTTTGTAAGCCGCTCTGAGACTCCAAGTGAGTGAAGGGCGGGATATAAACCTTCTTCCCTGCTTTGCATTTTCCAGAACTAAGCACTAGGCCAGACTTAAGTCCAGTGTTCCCTCTAAGCTGAGTTAGTGTGAGCCAGCTCACAGTTTTTTAGCTCCAGCTCACACATTTTTGACTTAGCTCAGGAAGGATGGCTCCAGAGCAAACTGATTTATGCAGTAGCCAAATCACTTGCTCGCAACTTTAATGCCAGTAGCTCACAAAGTAGAATTTTTGCTCACAAGACTCCACACCTTAGAGGGAGCATTGCTTAAGTCCCAGAAGAGATGAAAGGAAGGTCAGATTTGAGCAGTGTGAGGTAGTCTGTGCCCTGACCTGGATAGCTCAAACTAGTCAGATTTTGTCAGATCTTGGAAGCTAAGCAGATTTGGTCCTGGTTAGGATTGGGATGGGAGGCTGCTGTGGGGCATGCCTCACATTTGAGGGGGCGGAACCCCGAAATGCCCCACCATAGCTACGGGCCTGCCACAAGGTCTTCATAAGTCAGCCATCATAAGTCAGTGTCTTGACTTCATAAGTCAGTGTCTTGACAGCACTTTCTACCACCAGGTAGTCTGTGGGTATTACATATATTTGGAAATTAGACCCTGGAACTTTTGCGGAAGAAAGCAACCCCTGACCATACCCAAGTGCCATTTCCCAGTGACCTGCAACTAGAAGTGGCCTCCATGCCTGTATGCAGTTATACAACATGCTGTTGTGAGCCACTGCAGTGTAGTAGTTAGAGCGTTGGGTTCAGACTAGAGCAGGTGTGGCCAAACTGTGGCTCGGGAGCCACATGCGGTTCTTTCACACATCTTCTATATCTCCCGGCAGGGGGGTCTGGAAAGTGAAGGGGAGGCATGCAATTGTTCCCTTCCCTGGATAGCCTTGAGGTGGGGGGAGGGGCAGAGAAAGAAAGAAATCTTTAAATGCATTCTCAAAGGCCTCCTCCTGCCAGCTAGCTTGGAGAAAGCGTTTGTCTCTTTAAATCCCTTCTCCAAGCCAAGCCAGCCAGCGTGAGGGTGTGGGGTGGGGTATGGAGGATGCATTTAAAGTTAAAGTTGTTTTCTTTCCACCTCTCCCTCCCTCCTCCCCCATTTTTTGCTTTCTTTCCACCTTTCTTTCTCCCCTCCCTCTCCATTTAAAGTTAAATGTATTCTCCAAGCCCTGCCACACCACCAGGCTGGCTTGGCTCGGAGAAGGCATTTATCTCTTTAGTATGCAAATTTGCATATTTTCCAATAAAAAGTGTGTGTTTATGTCTTGCAGCTCTCAAACATCTGACGTTTATTCCATGTGGCTCTTATGTTAAGCAAGTTTGGCCACTCCTGGACTAGAGAGCCCTGGGTTCAAATCCCAGCTCAGACACGAAGCTCCCAGGGTGATAGGGATGCCGGCCTCCAGGTGGGACCTGGGGATCCTCTGGAATTACAGCTCATCTACAGACTACAGAGAGTAGTTCTTGCGGGGGGAAAGTATGCTTTGGAGGCTGGACTCTATGGCATCGTACCCCATTGAGGTCCCTCCCCTCCCCAGGCTCCACTTCCAAATCTCCAGGAGTTCCCCAACCTGGATCTGGCAACCTTACTCCCCATCTCCCATTGGTGGCCAGGGGACACCTGGCAAACCTACAGGGTGACTTTGGGTTGATCACGAGCTCTCAGCCTAACCTGTCTTACAGGGTTATTCCAAGGATGGGGTTGGGGGGTGGGGAGGCAGCGTCCATTGCCCTGAGCTCCTTTGAAGGAAGGGGGATTAAAATGTCCATTATGTATACAGCAGGATTCCGTTCTCTAATACAGACAGCTTCTTCAGGAATGACTCTTGCGTGGCTGTAACAAGATAAGGGATTAGCGGCTCGGTTTTTTGGCAACGCTAAACATGTACAGTGTATGTTTGATAGACTCGCTATTGAATTTTGCAGCCTCGGCACAACTCGAAAAATCCCTCTTCTTGGCTTTTCCCCTTGCCTGAACCGCACCTGCCGTTCTTTATTTCCCATTGAATTGCAGCAAGTTTCCCCTTCCCATAAATCTGTGCAAAATTAAACTTTTTTTTTTTTGCAGAAAGGAAAGGCAGTTTTGGTGCCTCCTTAATTTTTGGCTGTGGATCTGATGCGGATTGGGGCCGTCTTGCTTTATGCCTTATGTAGAGATGCAATACATAAAGTACTTTTTAAAAAATACAATTGACTGCTTTTTTCTTTCTTTCTTTTTTGCCGTCAAGTCACAGCTGACTTATGGCAGCACGCTAGGGTTGCCAAGTCCTAAAAACTTACCGGTGGGAGGGAGTACTCCTGGCTCCGGGAGCTTCCCTGGCACGCGCGGTGGCATGCGCGCCATGATGATGTCACCGGAAGTGACATCATCACGTTGGGGGCATTGCCAGGGTGACACTCTGGCAATCGCCCCAAAACTCTATGGTACCATAGAGTTTTGGGGCGATTGCTAGAGCGTCATCCTGGCAACGTCCCCAACATGATGACGTCACTTCCGAGTGACGTAATTACGATGGGGATGTCATCCTACCAGGACGAGTTCGGGGGTGGGGTTCCCCCACCGGCCGAATGCTGGCCGGTGGATCGGGAACCCCTGTAGCGGGAGATCCCCCGCCCCCCGGGCTGACTTGGCAGCCCTACAGCACACAGACTTATGGTTGTGGAGTTTCCAAGGCAAGGGAGGTTTGGAGGTGGTTTTACCATTGCCTGCCTCTGTGTCATAAGCCTGGCATTCCTTCGTGGTCTCCCACCCAAATACTAACCAGGGCTGACCCTTCTTAGCTTCCCTACAGGGGTCATTTCGTAGAAAATGAGGTGCAGGAGCTCATTAGCATAACTCGTTAGCATAAACGAGCTCCCAGAGGAGACCAGGGCCCTGCGGGATTTAGCGCAGTTCCGCAGGGCCTGTAAGACGGAGCTCTTCCGCCAGGCATTTGAATAGGGGCCGCTACTTCCACCTTCCCTCCCCTCTCTGTTTTCTCCCACAGTATAGCTATTAAAGCCTGACCGCTATTCGTACCATCTGCCACGAGGAAATATGGGCGCCGGAGTGATTAGGATGCCGCCATCGGAATTTTTTAGGTCTGAATTTTAGGACTGAGTGTGAGCATCCTAGATTATTAAATTGTATACTTAAATGGTTTTAAATAATGTTTATACTGTTTTAATGTTTTAGTATGGTTGAACCCTGGTGTACCAGGCCTTGTACGCCACTCTGAGCCTGCAATTGCAGGGAGAGCAGCTCAGAAATCAAATAAATAAATAAATAAATAATTTGCATATGCCACACGCCCTGACATCACTGGAAGTGTGTCAGAAGGTAACACCCACCGCTCAGGCTCCACCCCAAAAATCTCCAGGGACTTCCCAACTCAGAGCTGGCGAGCCAGCTTTACCCTTGGACTAAAGACCCTTTAAGTTTCCTTTGCTCTTGCAGGGAAGCTACCCTACAACAAGCGTGAAAATACAGATCAAGTTAGAATGCTTTTTCTTCTTTCCACAGCTCATCACCATATGTGCCCGCTCCTGGGCTTGTTACTCCCGGAACAGCGCTCCTGCGTGTTCCGGCTCGAAGTGACCTCCCTCTGATGAGATGAAACTAGCCTGGCCTATCCATATCAGGCATCTACGTCTTTAGATAATGATAGTCCCTGTGTATATTATAGGCATCCACCACAACTTTTCAAGGATGTGTTTATGGTTTCAATGTGACTAATCCGCAATTAATGTGTTATAACATGTATGATAATACGCTTTTGGGAGTTCAGCATTACACGATTGAATTTGCTATCCAAATATGTTGCTAAACCTACTGGGATTGCATACAACTTTCCTGGTAATATACTTCCTTTAGTATACTACAATATTTGTGTTTTCTATTTTCAATGTTGTTTTTTCCCCTGTCTCTTGAGATGGCAAAACTAAAGTACATGTGCTAAGGTAGTATAGAGTGCAGCAGTTTGCAGCTCTCGCTCTCTGAAGTTTTACTATTTATTTATTATTTGCATTTCTGTGTTTAATTCATTTATACCCCACCTTTCTATCCAACAAGGAAAGGTGGCTTACAAACATTCTCTCCCTTTTTTCCCCTCACAACAACCCTGTGAGGTCGGTTAGGCTGAAAGTGTGTGACTGGCTCTGTGAACTTCCATGTCATGAGTGGGAATTTGAACCTGGGTCTCCCAGACCCTAGCCTGACACTCTTAACCACACCAAATCATAGCATATTAATATGCTAATGAAATTATAAATGATTCATTTAATTTTGGTAAAGCTGTAAAGCAAGTTTAGGTTTGATAAGAAAGTATTGTACGTATTTCAGTTTCTGCCAAAATTTAGAGTTTGCCTGCCCCTGAAGAAAAAACCTCCCAACTCTAATGGTTTTAGAATTTTTGAAACATATACATCTCTAGTTGTGCCACCATAAAAATAGGTGGTGGAGGAGCTCAGATCTTCCCGTAATGTGTACATTCTGGCCTGGAACTCTGTCCACAAAACTTAGGCATCCAGTTTGGTGTAGTGGTTAGGAGTGCGGACTCTAATCTGGGAGAATCAGGTTTGATTCCCCACTCCTCCACGTGCCGGTGCCGGTGTGACCTTGGGCCAGTCACATGTTCTCTCAGAGCTGTTCTCTCATGAGCAGTCCTTGAAAGAGCTCTCTCAGCCCCACCTACCTCACAGGGTGTCTGTTGTGGGGAGGGGAAGGGAAAGGAGACTGGAGGCTGCTTTGAGACTCTGAGTGAAGGGCAGGGTATAAATCCAGTCTCCTCTTCTCTTCACCCAGAGGCTGACGCTAGCTACTTTGGCTGCAGAAAAGCACTTTGCATGTGCCCAGGGTGTCCCTCTTCAGACGTCTCGGATGTTCACATCAAGCCCCGAGGGTAGCCGTTAAAGGGTTTCCCCTCTTGTGCCGTTTCCATTGCTCCTGTGGTGTGTGGGATGCCTTGTGGTTTCTCTGCAGTGCTGGTCATGAACTTCCCCTGCTCATTATGGCAATGTGAAATGACAGCTTGCGGGGCAGAAGCCAACCCTCCAGACTTTGAAGTGGGTGTGCAGCAGCCAAGATCTTGCGCTTTTTACAGAGTTATGAGTCTAGGCTGTCTGGGCGAGACAAGCTATTAATCAGTGGCAGCGTTTGGGTCTGACTGGTGTTTGGAGGGTTCACAGATCATCACAGTTTCATACATCAAGCCCTCCAGAGCATGTGCAGAGTGCATTTCTTCCCCTAAGCATCTGGGCAGTATCAGAAGAGGTGGAGGAGGGACCTGTATGTCAGTGAAGTTTTCCATATATTGGGCACATGTGCAGGCTTTCAGACTAGAGTGATTAGACACCCTTTTTATATTTACACACACACACACACATTTGCTCGGCTTCCAGAATAACAGGAAGGCATCTTCCTCACAAGCACTGCAAAGGATCAGTCTGTCCGTCCATCCATCCATCCATCCATCCATCCATCCACCACTCTCTCTCTCTTCTCTCTATCCTCTCCCTATCCTCTCTCTTTCTCATCTCTCTCTGTCTCTCTCTTTCTCACACACATTTCCTATCAGTCATCTATGTAATCATCTATTGATCTTCTGTCCTCTATCGATCATCTTCTATCGGTCATCTTCTATCTATCATCTGTCTATCTATCATCTATCTATCGATCATCTTCTATCTATCATCTTTCGATCATCTATCTATCAATCATCTATATCAGGGGTGGGCAAATTGCGGCTCGGGAGCCACATGCGGCTAGCCACAGAGTTTTTTGTGGTCTGCCAAAACAGTTGGCCACGTGGTTTCAGTCAGGCCTCCGTTGGGCTCGAAGCGCAGAGAAGCGGCGCTCCGGGAGTGAAGTGTCCAGGGGGCGGGCACATTACTAAGCCCCACCCCCTGCTCCCAGCAGCCCTGTTGGGTGATGAGGAGGCAGAAGAAGGAAGGTAAGTTAGCTTCCCTCCCCCACCCTTGCCTTCCCCGGGTTGCACGGAGGCGCAGCAGGCAGGCAGCTGCTTTCGGCGATCTCTCTCTCTGTCCCTGTCTCTCTCTCTCTCTCTGACTCTTTCTGTGTCCCTCTGCATGTGTGTGTGTCTCTGTGTCCCTCTGTGTGTGTGTGTGTGTCCCTATGTTCCCCTGTGTCTCTCTCTGTGTCCCTCTGAGTCTGTCTCTGTTTGTTAACTAATGAATGCAATCATTTTAAAAGGTGCGGCCCTCCGCTAACCTTCACTCCCACAAAGTGGCCCCCGAGCCAAAACAATTGCCCACTCCTGATCTATATCATCTATGTATCATCTATCTATCCAGTCTCTGTTCATACAGCTATAGCCTTCAGTGGAAAATAAAACAATAAAATAAAATAATGCCTTGCTTGATATTCTTCTGCTGCTGTTTAATTATCGGCCCTAAAAATGTTGCCACAGACAGAGGAAGAGAATCCCCTGTGCCCTTGTACTATCAGGTGCCTCCTTAGACCTTTCCATCATTTGGAGTAAAGGAGTGATTAAACTGGCCCTCGATATAGGACACTCCATGATAATAGGCTCAATAGTTTCAGGGGTTAATCTTGTGTCCTTGTTCGCAGCGGGTCAGATCTGAGTGTTCCCGTTCTGAGTCTGAGAACCAAATCCCAGACTCTTTATTGCTGTGCTTTCCTCGTGATGACTTTTCCATTTAGGGTTGCCAGCTTCAGGTTGGGAAATACCTGGAGATTTGGGGGGTGGAGCCTGAGGAGGATGGGGTTTGGGGAGGGGAGGGACTTCAGTGGGGTACAATTGCCACAGAGTCCACCTTCCAAAGCGGCCATTTTCTCCAGGGGAACTGACTTCGGTTGCCTGGAGAATAGTCATGATCTAGGATTAGGGAGTAAGTCTTGTGGGTCAGAGAGAGCTGAGTCCCAGCACTTACCTCTTTAGAAAGCAAACTCGGATCATAATTGATTCCAAAGGACTGGAGAATGGGGAACGCTTGAATGAAGAGAGACCCTCTGTGTTTGCGTAGACTGTGTTACTAAGTACAGGCAGCCTCTACAGGTTTGGTAGTAGAGGACGTGTGTTTATATTTGTAAAATCCTTAGAAGAAGGAACTGTTCCTTTTTTTAAAAATCCCTAATGGGCTTGATTATATTTCAGACCTTCTGTGGGAAACTTCAAGGCACTTTTTTTCAGCGTGAAAAAAAATCCCAGCGATGAGTCCCCTGAGCATGTGCAAACTGCATTGCTTTGGCTGCCTAATGAAGCCAAATAGTCAAATAAAGAAGAAGAGAAGAGACTGGATTTTTACCCCGCCCTTTACTACCCAAAGGAGTCTCAGAGGAGCTTATAATCCCTTCCCCTCCCCACCACAGACACCCTGTGAGGTAGGTGGGGCTGAGAGAGCTCTCTTGAGAACTGCCCTTGAGAGAACAGCTCTGAAAGAAAGCTGCATATCTGAGATCGGCCCAGTGAAATAATCGGTTTCACTTCAAGTTTTAGCACTTGCTTCTCCCCCGGGGTTGCCAGATCTGGTGTGGAGCCTGAGGAGGGTGGGGCTTGGGGAGGGGAGATACTCAGCACGGGTACAATGCCGTGGAGTCCATCCTCCAAAGCAGCCATTTTCTCCAGGGGAACCTGATCTTGGTCATCTAGAGATTAATTGTAATAGCAAGAGCTCTCCAGGTGCCGTGTGAAGGTTGCCTACCGTATTCTCTCCTTTGACAAGTAATCTTGGTGTCAAATTAGAAAAAGCTCAAGATTGGAAAGACCTTGTTGCAGATATCCAGTTCCACTGTTTTTTCCTTAGCTCCTTTGAAAACTGGTAGAGAAGTCCAGGCTGGCCCATTGCTACGGTGGGGCTATTGAGGACTCTGCACCCTTCCTTAAAGGACCAGCCCCCTTCCTTAAAGGGCCCCCTGCTTCTTAAAGACTCCCCTTCTTCCCAAAAGCATTTAAAGGGGTACTTTAAATGCTTTTGAGAAGAAGCGGGGTGGCAGCATGCGCCCCTCTCCCTGTCCTCCTGCAAGATTTAAAGGGCCCTTCAGCTGATCAGCGGGGAGCACGTGGCCCGTCGATCAGCTGGAGGGCCCTTTGAATCTTGCAGGAGGGGAGGGAGAGGGGTGCATACCCCCACCGCTTCATTATGGCAAATAATGGCAGCCCCATCAGAAAAATGTTTGCCCCACAAGCCACAAAATCCTGGCTATGGGCCTGAGTCCAGATGCTCTGGCTTGAGTAACTGCAGCCAATTCACTTTAGGGCTATACCAATTCAGATAGCAAGGGGCAGCCCCACGATTCCTTCTGTGTGCGAATGAGTGAAGTGTAAAGCGTGTATAAGTGTTGTCAAGTTGCAGGCGATTTATGGCAATCCCGTAGGGTTTTCAAGGCAAGAGGCTAACAGGGGTGCTTTGCCCTGGCCTGCCTCTATTCCAAAGGTTAGGAATATTGTCCTGTGCCGCCATTCAGCGTTGGTATTCAAACATCCTGATTTGCTGAGCAGTAGTGTTTCTGAGCATGTGCTAAGGGCCAGAGCCGGGGCTTTTTTTCTGAGGGAAAGTGCCGGAACGGAGTTCCGGAACATCTCTGACAAAAATTTTCTTAAAAGGTCGTGAGTTTTCAGTATACCGATTTGTTCGTTCGTTCATTCGTTCACTCATTTGTTCACTCATTCATTGCATTTATATCCCGCCCTATCCCAAGATGGGCTCAGGGTGGCTCACAACAAAGTTAAAACAGTAAATATATGATTAAAAACTAATTAAATAAAACAGGATGGCAGCAAAAAACTACATTTCCCTCTTGAGAGTTCCCGCACCTCTTACCCCCCTCAAAAAAAACCCTGGCCAGAGGTGATCAATCAAATCTCTCTTCGACGCCCTGAAATTTGCAGGGTTTCCAAGCGTGACAAAACCCTTCCACCTTCCTTCAGTTTTGTTCATCCCTGTCTCCAGGAGTCATTTTGTAGAAAAAGAGGTGCAGGAGCTCATTAGCATAACTCATTGGCATAACTTATTTGCATATGCTACACCACCTGACATCACCGGAAGTATGTCAGAAGGAGAGAGAGAGAGAAAGGAAGAAAGAAAGAGCTGGCAGAGAGGGGAGAGCTACTAATCCAAGCCTCAGAAATACCACTATTCTGGGAGGATAGCTTCAGTGGTGGCTGAAGCCTTCAGAAGGCTGGTCGGAGGAACAAGGACCTTTCCAGGGGACGGGGTCATTTTGCTGCAGCCAGGACACAAGCAGGCATTCCCCCATGGGGAGGGGGGGCTGGCACCAACTCCCGGAGCTGCGCTCCCGAGCTCCTGCTCAAAAGGACCCCTGCCTGTCTCCATCTGGTTGTGCTGCCTCTGGATGCTAAGCAGGGACCAACTGGCCCTCAGCAGGGATCGTCTGGGAGGAAGTCGAGCTGGCTGATCTGTGGTGGCGGAAATTTGCAGCCAATCTATGGCAACCCCCGTAGGGTTTTCAAGGCAAGAGATGTTCAAAGGTGGTTTGCCCTGGCCTGCCTCTGCATAGCAACCCATGTCTTCCTTGGTGGTCTCCCATCCAAATACTAACCGGGGCCGACCCTTGTTAAGCTTCCAAAATCTGACAAGGTTGAGCTAGCCTGGGCGATTCCCTATGTACACACTGTACAAAAGAAAATTTTTGCACATGGAAAACTAGCATGTCAGGGAAATGGCTGAGCTAGAACCCTTTCCCCTGACATGCCAGTTTTGTATAAGGAGGGGACTGGGGATTGGGGAAGGACATCCAAACGCCCTCCATGCAGAAAAGGAGTACGACAGGGATAGGATTGCCAGCCTCCAGGTGGGGCCTGGAGATCTCCTGGAATTACAACTGGTCTCTAGACTCCAGAAGTCAGTTCCTCTCTAGAGCAAATGGCGGCTTCGGAGAGTGGACAGTATCTGCCACTGAGGTCCTTCCCCTCCCCTGATCCTTCGCTTTCTAGGCTCCATGCCCCAAATCTCCAGGAATTTCCCAACCCGGTTGGCAACCTTAATCAGGGCTCATTCTTAGTTTTCTTTCTGCCATGCTAGTTTTCTGAACTAGAACCATTCTTCCTGGTTCTTTCTACAGAGGTCACTGCCTTTCATGATCGTTTAGAGTTCCTGCCTGAGAAAACTAGTGTGCCAGGCGGAAAGGTTAGACTAGAATCCTTCTTCCCTGACATGCTAGTTTTCTGCATTGCATCACAGTGCATGCAGGTTGCCTTCAACTCTTCGAAGTTCTACAGATACATTAGAATCATAGGCCGATTTTGCACTAGCGTTTGCCCCAGGTTTGCCCTCATGCTTGCACCAGAGCTTCTGGTCGATTTCACACCAGTTGCTCCCGGCTCATGTTTTGCTCTGGAGTATCGCCCTGCTGCACCAGAGTTTCCCTGGAGCAAACAAATCCTGTTTTTAGAGGATTTTCCTGTTTACTCCGGGGGAGAACACGCCCACTCGTCCGCTTTTCATCAGGACCGCCCCATTGTGGGAGTTTCTAATTTTGGGGGGGAGAAAACCCTTCGTCGCGCTATATTGAAAGGGCTGAGGTTCCAAGTGGGAAAATGAAGAAAATACTCCAGAGGAAACTAGGAGGGGAAATTCCAGAGAGAATGAGAGGCAACTGGCCAGTGCGAAATCGGCCATAGAGTTGGAAGGGACCTCCAGGGTCATCTAGTCCAACTCCCTGCACCATGCAGGAAATTCACAAATACCTCCTCCCACTCACCCCCAGTGATCCTTGTTCCAGGCCCAGAAGATGACAAAAAATCTCCAGGATCCCTGGCCAAACTGGCCTGGAGAAAAATGGCTTCCTGACCCCAAAGTGTCGACCAGCATTTCCCTGGGTGTGTAAGAAAGGGCCGCAAGAACTGAGCACTGATGCAACCCTCCCTGCCCTCCCTTCTCATAATCTGCCTAAGTTTACACTGGTAAAGACCTTTCTCTATCCTAGAGCTGGTACCAGTCACAGCCGAGAACATTAAGGCAGACCAGTCATCCAGGTCAAGCGGCCTTAGATGTCTCGTGTTAGACCTGAGATCCAAACGGCCCATTCACACACACGCAAGCGATCACCTATTGTCAAAATCCCCAGCCATTGGGAATGAGCATTTAGTCATCATTTAGGTGGGGAAATTGTTCTGGCTGTAGCAAAAGCGAGATAAAATTACAGAAACAAATTAAGGATGGATAAGAATCGCTTATCTTAATTGCCATCTGCCGCATGGACAGCTGAATACGTGGACGCTTGCCACCAGGAAGACAAGAGAAGCAATTTCTTTCCCCAACCCCATTTCTGTCACTGTTTTTTCCTAATAAAAATTCAATTTGGGGGCATGGGCTGGGCTGATAATCCTGTCTGTAAGACGGATGCTTGTTGAATCTCATGTTCTTGACCAGAGGGCCACTCGACAGGTGGGAGCCCCCACCATCCCTTCACGCATACAGTCTCTGAGATGGTTCGGAGTTCTTCTTGAACAGTCAAGTACACGAGGATCAAACTGAGAGCGGACCAGAGCTATTTGTCCCAGCCACACTGATGTTAGGGGGCGAGCCAGTGTGGTGTAGTGGTTACAAGTTTCAAATCAGTATTTGGGAGACCCAAGTTCGAATCCCCCTGCATGCCATGGAAACTCACTCAGTGACCTTGGGCTAGTCACATGCTCTGGGTTGTGAGGATAAAATGGAGGCGAGGAGAAGGATGTAAGCCACTTCGAGCCCCAACTAGGGAGAAAGGCAAGGTACAAATGAAATAAGTCCAGTTGGGAGATTCACTGAAGTTTCTGATCTTTGTGAATTGGAAAGCCAAGGAATGTGAGACACACAAATGGAAAGGTTCAGACTTTCCCACTCTGGACATCAGGTCCCTTGAGGAGGAGGAGGAGGAGAAGAAGAAAAGTGGATTTATACGCCACACTTCACTACCCAGAGGAATCTCAGAGCGGCTTACAATCTCCTTCCCTGACCCTCCCCACAACAGACACCCTGTGAGGTAGGTGGGGCCGAGGGAGCTCTTTCAAGGACTGCTCCTGAGAGAACAGCTCTGAGAGAACTTGTAACTGACTCCAGGTCACACCAGCAGCTGCACGTGGAGGAGTGGGGAATCAAACCTGGTTCTCCCAGATTGGAATCTGAGCTCCTAACCACTGCACCAAACTGGCCACCTGGGGGAAAGGCCGTGGCTCAGGGTTGAAGCATTTCCTTCAAATGGCAGAATGCTGCAGGTTCATTCCCCGGCATCTCCAAATAAAAGGACCAGGTAGGGTTGTCAACAATGGGTTGAGGAATTTCTGGAGTTCTGGGAGTGGGGCCAGGGAAGGGGAGGCGCCTCAGTGGGGTATACTGCTGTAGAGTCCATCCTCCAAAGCAGCCATTTTCCCAAGTGAAAATTTATCTGGTCAGTCTGGAGGACCGTTGTGATTATGGGAGACCTTCAGACCCCACCTGGAGGTTGGCAACCCCATAGAGTTGCCAGGTCCCAGTGTGGGCTCTCCCCTTTTGGGGGCTGCAATCTGCCACCGGGCAGCAGGTTGGCAGGGGAAGCCCCACCCCCAAAGAGAGATGTCATTGGCCAACGTCCCTGACACAATGAAGTGATCCAGAAGTGACGTCATTGTGTCGGCGACATCACAAACAACACTCTCGTTGTCGGGCAAACTCTATGATTTTGAAGCACAAAAAACCCATAGAGTTTTTGCCCAAAAACCAGAGTGTCACTTCTGGATCATGTCATTGCATCGGGATGTTGCCTGATGACATCCTGCCCCAGGGGTCCTTTCGTAGAAAAAGAGGTGCAGGAGCTCATTAGCATAACTCATTAGCATAACTCATTAGCATATGCCACGTCCCCTGACATCACCGGAAGTGTGTCAGAAAGGGAATGTCAGTTTCAGCCCCATTATACCCTATGGGCCATTGAAATCAATGGCAAACACTCATAGGGTATATGAGGGGCTGGAGGAAAGGGGGTTGGAGGGAGAGGCTCCAAACTTGCAGGGTAGCTGCTGGGGCCTCTCCTCGAAATACCCACCAATTTTCAAGAAGATTGGACCACGGGGTCCAATTCTACGGGCCCCCAAACAGTTGCCCCCATTCCCTCCATTGTTCTCTATGGGAGGGAAAAAGTTAGCATTTTTTCCCACCATAGAGAACAATGGAGGCGATGGGACAACCTGTTTGGGGGCCTGTAGAATTGGACCCCCTGGTCCAATCTTCTTGAAACTTGGTGGGCATTTCGAGGTGAGGCCCCAGCAGCTACCCTGCAAGTTTGGAGCCTCTTCCTCAAACCCCCTCCCCTCCAGTGGCTTTTAAAGTTGCCGCCGAATTTCGGTGGCAATTCGGCGGCGAGCTGAATCAGATCAGAGAATCTGTTTCAGCCCGTGGCTGCCCTACTGGCCAGTCCTGAGCTGGCGGAGCTTCGCTCCACCTCGCTCCGGCCCCAACGGACCCCTGTCTTGCCCACTCCTGGAATGTCCCCTCAAATCCCCCTGCCGTGATGGTGAGGGGACCTGGCAACCACACAATCCCAGCAGTAGGTGATGTGAGACCCTTCCACCCAAGACCCTGGCGAGCGGCTGCAGGTCAGAGGAAACAAGACTGCCTCTGGTAAAGCCAAAGGTCTGTCTTAGGGTTGCCACCTCTGGGTTGGGAAATACCTGGAAATTGAGGATTAGCCTGGGAGGGAGTGATTTCGGGAGAAGCAGGATATAATGCCACAGAGTCCACCATCCAAAGGAGCCATTTTCTCCAGGGGAACTAGTCTCTGTTGCCGGAAAATCAGCTGTAATTCCAGAAGATCTCCAGGCCCCACCTGGAGGCTGGCAACTAGCAATAGAAGGCAGCTTGACCTATTCACAAGGTTTATGTTCTACACACAGGAATACTGGCTCTTAGCCATCTTGAGCCTGCACTATAGGGCTATCAGGCATGGAAGATGTGGGTACCTACCACATGGGGGGCATTAGGGTTGCCAGCCTCCAGGTGGGGCCTGGGGATCCCCTGCTTTTACAACTGATCTCCAGCTGACAGAGATCAGCTCCCCTGGAGAAAATGGCTGCTTTGAAGGGTGGACTCTATGGCATTCTACCATGCTGAGGCCCCTCCCCACCCTAAACCCCGCCTTCTCCTGGCTCCACCCCCAAAGTCCCCAGGTATTTTCCAACCCGGACTTGCCAACCCTAGGGGGCATGGTCCCTGTGCAATGATGCCACTTCTGGCTTAGCCCAGAAGTTCTGGCATTGCCCCAGGGCAACGCTCTAGCACTCCCCCCCAAAACTCTATGGAAACCATGGAACTGTTGGGGGCAAGTGCTTCTGGGTCGTGCTGAAAGTGATGTCATTGCGCAGGGACAACAATCGCTCCCCCTGTACGGCTGGCCCGCTTCTGCCGGCAAATCATTTGAGCGTCTGGGCACCTGCGGAAGCCAGGGCCAGCTCCAGAAGGTGCCGTACCAGAGAGATGTATGCGTGCAGGTGTTCTCTTGGAGGAGACAGCAGGGCATTCTTCCTTGCTTCTTTGTTCAACCCTGTTGTCTAAAGCAGGAGAGGATTTTTTAGAAAAATAGCACTCCATGCGCCACGAAAGAGTCCAAGAAGCGCTCTCCGCTTTAACCTGCATTCCTCAGAACAGGAAATATGAGACTGCCCCCCAAGTCCCTACTGGTAGCCTTGGTGGGCTCTGAAGGGGCTTGAACAAGGATGCAAGTGTCGTGGAATTCACTGCGGTAGGAAGCAGTGGCAGCTATAAGCATAGACAGCTTCAAGAGGGGACTGGATAAACGTATGGAGCAGAGGTCCATCAGTGGCTGTTAGCCACAAGGTGTAGGTGAAACACTATATTTGAGGAAGTGTTGCTCTGTATTCTTGGTGCTTGGAGGGTCAACAGTGGGAGGGCTTCTGGAGTTCTGGCCCTGCTGGTGGATCTCCTGATGGCATCTGGTTTTTTGGCCACCGTGTGACACCAGGTGGGCCATTGGCCTGATCCAGCATGGCTTCTCTTACGTTCTTACCTCTTTCAGCAGCTGCATCAAGTAGAAATTCAGAAGATTCAACCTAGGCCCTTAAGGTGGCTGAAGTGGCATTCAGGATTCCCTCCCAAGGAAGTCTGGGCCGATGGACCCTAAGTTGATGGCGCCCGGCTATGCCCCCCCCCTTGATGACAGGATAAGCATGACCATCATCCAGGAAGCAAGGGTCATTGGCCGAAAATGAAGCAAAGCCAGGTTTCTCCAAACCAGGTTTGCCAGCTTCCAGGTGAAGTCTGGAGACCTCCTGGAATTCCACCTGATCTCTAGACTCCAGGGATCAGTTCCCCTGGAGAGAAAAAAGGGCAGTTTTGGAAGATGGAATCTGTAGGGTCCCACTGTGGTCTCCCTCCCAAAACCCTGTCTTTCACAGGCTCCACCCTAGGGTTGCCAAGTCGTACTTACATACTGGCAGGGGGGAGTCCTCCTTTGCCCGGGAGCTTCCCTGGCGCGTGCGCAAAGCGCACGCACCCGGTGACGCCACCTGGAAGTGACGTCACCACGTTGGGGGCGTTGCCAGGGCGATGCTCTGGCAACGCCCCCAACGTGGTGACGTCATTTCCGGGTGACGTCATTACGCTGGGGAAGTTGTCCTGGCTGGACGACTTCGGGGGTGGGGTTCCCCCTGCCGGCTGAATGCTGGCCGGCGGATCGGGAACCCCTTTAGCGGGGGATCCCCCGCCCCCCGGGCTGACTTGGCAGCCCTGCTCCACCCCCAAGTCTCCAGGAATTTCCCAACCTGGAGTTGGCAACCCTACTTGAACCAAATGTGAGTTCTCTCTCTCTCTCTCTCCTTGTTTGTTTTATTTATTTATCGCATTATATCCTGCCCATCCCGCGAGTGGGCTCAGGGTGGGTAACATCATTACAATAAATGCAATTTCAGTTTAAAACACGCTAAAACACTCTAACCCTTAAAACAATGGGTACAGCTTGAAACAGTGTCAGTTGGCTGTAAAGTTCTGACCCAATGGTGCAGTGAGTTAAAGGCCAGTGTTTGGTGGTCAGCAAATAGACGGGTGACAGCCACCTCAGGGAGGCCATATATGGGCACCCATTGCCTCAACCGAAGGTCTGGCGGAACCACTCCGTCTTGCAGGCCTTAAAGAACTGAAGAAGATCCCGCAGGGCCCTGGTCTCTATAGGGGGCATGTTCCACCAGGCTGAGGCCAGGAAAGAGAAAGCCCCGGGCCTGGCTGAGGCAAGATGGACGTCCTTTGGGCCTAGGGTTGCCAAGTATATTTAACTTACCGGCGGGGGGGGGGGGAGCTCCGCTGGCCGGGCGGCGTCACCGGAAGTGACGTCAGCATGTTGGGGGCGTTGCCAGGGCGACGCTCTGGCAATCGCCCCAAAGCTCTATAGTATCATAGAGTTTTGGGGCGATTGCCAGAGCGTCGCCCTGGTAACGCCCCCAACGTGCTGGCGTCACTTCCGGGTGACGTCATTAAGTTAGGGAGGTCGTCCAGGCTTGACGACCTCGGGGGTGCGGTTTCCCCCGCTGGCCGAATGCTGGCCAGCGGATCGGGAACCCCTGTAGCGGGGGATCCCCCGCCCCCCGGGCTGACTTGGCAGCCCTATTTGGGCCAGGGACCACCAGAAGGTGTTGATCTTTGAGCGTAACACTCTTCGAGGCGTATATGGGAAGAGGTGGTCCCTCAGATATTTACCACCAGTCCTACCAAGTAGGTGAGGCTGACTGAGAGCGACTGCCCCGCAGTCACCTAGTGAGTGAGCTTTCACGGCTCAGTGAAAATTCGAACCCGGGTCTCCCAGACCTTCCTCCAACCAATACGCTACACTGTTTGGAGAGACAGTGGCTTCTTTCAGGCCACCTGGGTAGCTTGCGGTAGAGGTGTCATATCTCTTTCATAAGCACAAGTTCATTTGATCTAATCAGGGGCTGCTTTGCTTTCATCAAACTCCCTCTAATGGGTTATGCGTGTCCGGACCAGCCCAGCAGCGTCACTTTTGATTCCTTGTCCCAGTTCCTCTTGTTTCTCCTCCCGTGACTTCGCATCGTTCAGGCACGACAACAGGGCTGTTGGATGGATGGCGACGAGCGCGGCCAGTGTCGAGACCTGGATGCGCCAAACAGTGGGCTGGCCCATTCCCAAAACCACCTTTTGGGCTCGCCCTCCGCTTTTAATCTGGGAGGATGCTAGAGCGCTTGTTTGGAATCAGCGCGCACTGCTTGTGGGAGGCAGACTTGCTCTGGGAAAGGGCGTGGGAGCAGCACTCGTGGGAGAGACTCAACGGAGTCGGTCGGAAACATCTCCGGGGTGCCTCAGTTGGCACAAGGCAGAAGTGAGATTAAGGAACAGCCCGGCACTGGATGTGATTCAGATCCTGGCTTTGGGGTAAAAGGTCTGCCACCCGATTATCCCAGTGGCGCGTCCCTCCCAACCCTCAGGATTCAGGTCAGACTGATGAATAATAATGTTTTTGTTTAGTAATATCAATGTACCGGTAGTGGTTAGAGTGTTAGACCTGAGTTCAAATCCTCACTCAGCACCGGTTGGCCTTGTGGCAGTGAATGGGTCAGTTCTCTCTGGCACAAGGACCCTTCCCCTGGCACCAGTGCTAGAAAAAGACCAAAGGCTAGCAAAAGAGCCGAAGGGAAATGCCCCTGTTTTATGATCTCCTTCTGGTCTTTGGTCTGTGTCGTGGGTAATTTTTCAGGGTGTCCGGTGGTGGTTTTGTCCTGGTTTTGTACCCATGGATTGTTTCAAACTGCATGTTTTGCTCTCATATTGTTCATTTCTGATGTGTGTTTGATGGTGTAGTGGTTAGGAGCGTGGACTCTAATCTGGGAGAACCGGGTTTGATTCCCCGCTCCTCCACATGCAGCTGCTGGTGTGACCCTGGGTCAGTCACAAGTTCTCTCAGAGCTGTTCTCTCAAGAGCAGTCCTCGAAAGAGCTCTCTCAGCCCCACCTATCTCACGGAGTGACTGTTGTGGGGAGGGGAAGGGAAAGGGACTGTAAACTGCTCTGAGACTCCTTCAGGTAGTGAAGAGCGGGGTGTGAATCCAAGCTCCTCCTCCTTCTCCTCCTTCTTCTGTCAGACTAGGATCTGGGAGACCCGGATGCGAATCCCCACTCTGCTCTGGAAGCTCACTGGGTGCCCTTTGGCCAGTCACTCTCACCCTAACCTACCTCACCAGGTTGTTGTGAGGATAAAACAGAGGTGAAGAGAACAATGTAAGCTGCTTTGGGTCCCAAATTTTAGGGTGCTGTTTTAACTTGTGAGCCAATTCAAGGAGGACTCTGGAAAGCCATTATATAAATTTCCTTTTAAAAAATAAATTGGGCTGGGTGTCACAGAACTGTTTATCAGCCTAGCCTACCTCATGAGATTGTTTGTTTATTTTATATACCTTTCTCCCCCAGCGGCTTATGTCATTCTCTTCACCTCCATTTTAGCCTCACAACAACCCTGTGAGGTAGGATAGGCTGAGGGTGTGTGACTGACCTGAGGTCACCCAGTGAGCTGCCATGGCAGAGGGGGGATTCAAACTCGGGTCTCCCAGATCCTGGTCCTAGTCTTGTTTTCCCAATAATCCTTGAATAATTATCCTCACATTGTAGAAAGGGGAAAGTATCAGGATTGGGATTGTCAGAGGACTGTGCGGTGTAATGGTTACAGTGACCAATTCTGCAAAAGCAGTTGTTCCTCTCTCGGTCTCCCGTTTCCCCTGGTTGTACTGCTCAATTTCCCACTATTTGCTGTGCTGCCACATTTTGACCCGTGTCTCATCCTGATTTCCGCCGCGTCTTCTTGATCCTAAAAAATAGGGATCTGGAAGACATGGGAAAAATTGGGAGGAGACACGGGTCAAAATGCGGCCGCGCAGCAAATAGTGGGAAATTGAGCAGTACAACCGGGGGGGAACAGGAGACCGAGGGCGGAACAACTGCTTTGGCGGAATCGGTCAGTGTCAAATTAGGACCTGGCAGAGCCGGGTTCAGATCCTTACACTGCCTCAAAGGTCACCGGCTGACCTTGGGCAAGTCTTGCACTTGGCCTCGCTTACCTCACAGGGTTGTCGTGACAATTCAAAACTGGGGAAGTGAGTGGCATCTAGGAGGAAAGGGTGGGGTAGAGATGTAGAAGAAGAAGAGATTGGATGTATACCCCACCCTTCACTACCCAAAGGAGTTTCAGAGCGGTTTACAAACTCCTTTCCCTTCCCCTCCCCACAACAGACACCCTGTGAGGTAGGTGGGGCTGAGGGAGCTCTGACAGAAACTGCTCTTTTTCAAGAACAGCTGTGGCAAAACTATGGCTTGCCCAAGGTAATCCAGCAGGTGCAAGTGGAGGAGTGGGGAAATCAAACCTGGTTCTCCCAGATTAGAGTCCGTGCACTTAACCACTACACCAAACTGGCTCTAGATAGGTAGCTTTTAATCTGTTCCCATGCACAGGGAAAGAGGAAAGACGAGGGCATGTACATGAGAGAGGGGAAAGTATATTTATTGGTGGGGGGAAATGAGGTCATATCGGGCCCCAAACCTGGAATCAGGCATGGTTAAAGCCTTTACCCACAACCTTTCTGTGTATTGACCGAATGTGCAGGGAGGCCAACGGTAGGAATGCCAGCCTCCGGGTGGAACCTGGGGACCCCCGGAATTACAGCTCATCTCCGTACTACAGAGATCAGTTCCCTTGGAGAAAATGCATTCTTTGGAGGATGGACTCTATGGCTTTGCACCCCACTGAGGTCCCTGTCCTTTCCAGGCTCCATCCCCAAATCTCCAGGACTTTCCCGACCTGAAGCTGGCAACCCTAGTCCATTCTAGCCAACAGACACAAATGTACTTTCTCCCTGCCCCTCGCTGCACGATGGTCGAGTTGTCAACACAATAATGTGACCGTCCATTGGAAGAGTCCGTTCATACGCTTCACTATCTGTGACTGGGGGCTTTCCAAATGTTGCCAGTCGCAGGGAGGGAGTGTATCTCCCAACACTCCCTCGTGTGTAGGCACTGTGCTCACAAACCGGTGGTCACAAGGGCTGCCAACCTCCAGGGGGGCCCTGGACATCGCCCTCAATTACGACTGAGCTCCTGACGATTGAAGTTAGTCTCCCTGGAGAAAATGGCTGCTTTGAAGGGTGGACTCTATGGCATTGTACCCTGCTGAGATCCCTCGCCTCCACAAACCCCGCCCTCCCCAGCCTCCACCCCCAAAATCTCCAGGTATTTCCCAGCCCAGAACTGGCCACCCTGCTTGAGCGCTGATGCCAGGCCAGCCTGCTCATGCCTGCTTGAGCCAGTTTGGTGTAGTGGTTAGATGAGCGGACTCTAATCTGGGCGATCTGGGTTTGTTTCCCCACTCCTCCACATGCAGCTGCTGGTGTGACCTTGGGTCGGTCATTAGTTCTTTCAGAGCTGTTCTCTCAAGAGCAGTTCTCGGAAGAGCTCTCTCAGCCCCACCTACCTCACAGGGCATCTGTTGTGGGGAGGGGGAGGGAAAGGAGATTGTAGGGCGCTTTGAGACTCCTTCGGGGAGTGAAGGGTGGGGGATAAATCCCTTCTTAAGAACATAAGAGAAGCCAGTGTTGGATCAGGCCGGTGGCCCATCCAGTCCAACACTCTGTCACACAGTGGCCAAAAACACCAGGTGCCCTCAGGAGGTCCACCAGCGGGGCCAGGACACCAGAAGCCCTCCCCACTGTTGCCCCCCCCCAAGCACCAAGAATACAGAGCATCACTTGCCCCAGACTGAGAGCTCTTACCTATACCTTGTGGCTGCTGCTTCTCACATTCAGTGAGTCAACAAGCAGAAGGGGTATAATGTACAGAGGACTGCCATCCTCCAGGTGAGGTCAGGAAAGCCCCCAGAATTATGGCTGATCTCCAACCTAGAGAGATCAGTTTCCCCGGAGAAAATGGCTGCTTTGGAGGGCAGACTCTATGGTGGTATACCCCATTTTCCTCAGGCTTCGCCCCCAATTCTCCAGGGATTTCTCCACCTGAAATTGGCACCCCGAAGCTTCTGACCCGCTTGAGAGTGAGTCCGTGGCAGAGGCTAATCATTTGGCCCTTTCCAAGATGCCACCTTCGGAACCTGCAAGTATAAGCCCAACTGTACAGGTGTACTGAAGTTGGTAGGAGACGTCCTTGACTGATTTCTTTCTTTTTTTTCCCCTTTAGAAATCACTTAGCTGGGGAGTTCATTAAAAAAAAATTCATTATTATTTCACGTCTGGCTGGTTTTTAATCAGCTTAGGACAGTCGCCTCGAGGGGGTCTGTTTCGCGATACATTCTGCCTCTCTCTTTACGGCAAGGAAGGAAAGCTGCGGCAGAGGCCTTTTGTGGGTTTTGACACTGCTTCGGCCGATTTAATTAAACCGCTTGCCAGGAACGCTGCCAAAAATCTGAGGGGCTTGGATGAAATTTCGGCTGGGCTGTCTACCCAGAAGGTGGAAGGAGGATTGATGTGGACGATTGTCTGCAGGGAAAGGGGTAGGAGACAGGAACCTGCTCCCTGCGGGAACAGCCTGCGTAGTGTCGTGGTTAGGAATGAACAGCCTTAAAAGGGGATTAGAGAGATTCATGGAGGAAAAGTCTAGCAATGGCTCACTAGCCATGGTGGCTGAGGGGAACTGCCACATTCAGAGACACTAAGCCTCTGAATCCCAGAGCCAGGAGGCAACATCAGGGGAAGGCCTCGGCCTCTATGCCCTGTTTGTTGGTCCTCCAGAGGAACTGGTTGGCCACTGTGTGAGACAGGATGCTGGACTAGATGCAGGGGTCCGTTGGAGCAGGAGCGCACAGGAGCGCAGCTCCGGGAGTGAGGAGCCCAGGGGGTGGGCACATGTCCAAGCCCCGCCCCCTCCTCGGCTTCCGCGAGCAGTGCAGAGGCGCAGCGCCCCGGGGAAAGCCCTGCTAGGGTCTTTATTGTTTTTAATGTTTTGTTTGAATATTGATAATTTTATCATTTTTCCTTTTATGACTGTGTGCTGCTTTTCCAGAGACTTGCTCAAGGTGGCATATAAATTTTCTAAGTATACCATTTTTAATCTGGGCACATGGCACATAAGTACTGGAGAAATTTCACCAACCCTTCAGCAGCTTCCACCCCATCAGTTTGGTGTAGTGGTCAGGAGTTGGTCTCTAATCTGGGAGAACCGGGTTTGATTCCCCACTCCTCCACATGCAGCTGCTGGTGTGACCTTAGGCCAGTCACAAGTTCTCTCAGAGCTGTGCTCTCATGAGCAGTTCTCAAAAGACCTCTCTCAGCCCCACCTACCTCACAGGGGGTTTTGTTGTGGGGAGGGGAAGGGGAAGGGATGGGTGGTGCACATGTCCTGGGTATCTCAAGTCTACTTGAAACCTGGTGGTTTCAAGGGAGCAGGAAGAGAATGCGGCTGTGTTCTTTACGCTTATTTTTATTGCACAAAGTATTGGATGGGGGACGGAATGGAGGAAGAGCAGGTCAGTTTCACTCACCTGTGGAGTGGAGCCTGAGGGGTGGGTGTTGCCTTCTGACACACTTCTGGTATGTTAGGGGGTGTGGCATATGCAAATGAGTTATGCTAATGAGCTCCTGCACCTCTTTTTCTATGAAATGACCCCTGACTAGATGAATTATTGGTCTGATCCAGCAGGGCTCTTCTTAAGTTCCTGTCAGGGGAAGGCCTTGGCCTCTCTGCCCTGTAGTTGGCCATCTGGAGGAACTGACTGGCCACTGTGGGAGACAGGATGCTGGACTAGATGGACTATTGGTCTGATCCAGCAGGGCTCTCCTTATATTCTTTGAGTGTTGAACTGGGATCCAGGAAATCCGGGTTCAAATCCCCACTCATGCCATGGAAGCTTGTTGGGTGACCTTGGGTCAGTCACACACTCTCAGCCTAACCTACCTCACATGGTTGTTGTGAGGATAAACTGGAGGAGAGGAGAATGAAGTTAGTCGCTTTGGGTCCCCGTTGGGGTGAAAGATGTGATATTAATAAAGTAGATAAAGAAACCTGGAAATCTAGCAAAACCTTGCAAATTTGGTCTTCACAAATTATCAGTCCACAAGGTTATACCAGCTTGCTTAGGGTATTTTTTTTTTTTTAAATCTCCTATTCTAGCCTCCAAAGCTGTTTCAATTTTGCTCGTTCCATGCTCAAATCAAACCTGTGATTCTTTATTCATGTCATTTTCTGTTTCTGGTCCCCTGGTTTGTTTGCTTTTTCTTTCCTGCACAATATATGCATTTTCCCCTCCTTTTGTGCATTGATAAATCTACATATTTTGTGCATCAGTGATGCGTGTGGGATATGAAAACAGCATAGAAATAATGTGTTTAAATTCTGCAACACTGCCACACAATACAGCTCTGATCTAGAAAGCCAACACTGAAAAAAATGGAAAGCTGAGAAAACAATAAACCAATATAAACAAAGAAATTAAAGAGGGAGGAGGCAGTCTTCACTATCCATGACATGGTAATGTAGCTAATTTGGCGGTATATAAAAATGTATGTAAGTTAAATCCTTCTAGTTTGCAAAAAAAAAAACCAATCAAAAAACTTTTAATGAGTAATCGCCTTGAGAAAGCTCCCGGCTCGCCACAGGTAAATAGGCCAGTGGATCTTTTCAAGGTTAGTAGCAGAGTATATGCTCTGCATATATAAGGTGTCTGTTCAATCTTGGGCTGTGTGGCAGCACCGAGAGAGGCTTCCTCTTGTGAGGAGCTGCCAGAAGTCCAGCATAGGCCATATAGAGATACTTGGACCCGAGGCAAGGCTCTGTGTATTGATTTGTTGCAAAAAATAATTCCAGACTTTCTATTTCAAGAAAAGCTGACCAACGGAAGCGTATCCGGGCTGCTTGCTCATTTTGCATAATGGGTTCTGCTGAATCTGGTCCTCTGGGGGGAAACGGGGAGGGAGACATCCTCCAAGTGCCCGTCCTCTGACCACTGCGACGCCGAGGCCTGGTCTGCGTATGCAGCAAAACAAGTTCTCAAAGTTTGGAGGGACAGACTTGCAGGTGGAGGGGGGAGAGGTTTCAATTGTCCTCTGCATATAAATCTCACAGCCAGTAGGAAATTAGCCCAGCAGCGGGCAGGCTAGGAGGGCGCAGGTGAAGACTTCTCTACTCTCCACTGCTCACTGCTGCATGTAGGGTAATTGGCCAGTGTGGCAACAGAGCATTTAATGTGGTGCCCCGCTCCTGGACTTGGAGGGAAAGGTGGGGCGGCATCAGGGCCCTGTTGGAGAAGGAGCCCATGACTTCTAGCAAGAGTTCTGTGCAAACTTTGGTGTAGTGGTTAGGAGTGCAGACTCTGATCTGGGAGAACTGGCTTTGATTCCTCACTTCTCCACCTGATTCTATCATATACCATAGATTCTGAATGAAATCCCTCCCCAAATTTTTCTACTCCACAAGCACCGCCTCTGAATCGCCCGGAATTTCCCATACCAGAGTGGCAACCCTGCTTAATCAGAAATAGCCAGCTAGAGTGGCCATTTTCATGGCACCAAGGGAACAGCTACTAGAGAGGCAGTTTGGTGTAGTGGTTAGGAGTGTAGACTCTAATCTGGGAGAACCAGGTTTGATTCTCCGCGCCTCCACATGCAGCTGCTGGGTGACCTTGGGCCAGTCCCAAGTTCTCTCAGAGCTGTTCCCTCAAGAGCAGTTCTCAAAAGAGCTCTCTCGACCCCACCTACCTCCCAGGGTGTCTGTTGTGGGGAGGGGAAGGGAAAGGAGACTGTAAGCCGCTCTGAGTTTCCTTCGGGTAGTGAAGGGCAGGGTATAAATCCAATATCATCTTCTTCTCCAAAGTGCTGCATAGGGTTTCCAAATCTAGGTTGGAGATTTCCTGGAGATTTGGGGGTGGAGCCTGCGTAGGGTTGCCAAGTCCTACTTACCTAATGGCGGGGGGGAGTCCTCCTTGGCCCGGGAGCTCCCTCGGCGTGCGTGCAAAGTGCGCGCGCCCGGTGACGTCACCCGGAAGTGACGTCACCACATTGGGGGCGTTGCCAGGGCGACGCTCTGGTAATCGCCCCAAAACTCTATGGTGCCATAGAGTTTTGGGGTGATTGCCAGAGCGTCGCCTTGGCAACGCCCCCAACATGATGACATCACTTCTGGGCGACATCATTACGTTGGGGAAAGTCGTCCTGGCAGGACGACTTCGGGAGTGGGGTTCCCCCTGCCGGCCGAATGCTGGCCGGTGGATCGGGAACCCCTGTAGCGGGGAATCCCCCGTCCCCCGGGCTGACTTGGCAGCCCCGCAGCCGTTTGTAATGCCATAGACTTCACCCTCCATGGCAGCCATTTTCTCCAAGGGAAGTGATCTCTGTGGTCTGGAGAGCCATTGTAATTCTGGAAGATATCCAGGTCCTGTCTGGAGATTGGCAGCCCTGCAAGGTCTGGGGGGGCTGATCATGGAAGACACAACTTCCTGTCCCCGGCAGCCCAGTGTGAGGGTAAGTGGAAGGAGAAGTTGGGGGCTGTGAACTCCCTCCCTTTCTGAGTTCAGGTTAATGGTTTAGCCACTGGAAAATGGCTTGTTGCTATGGTTGCCAGGCTCCAGCTGGGGCCTGGAGATGTCCCTCTATTACCATAGATCTCCAGGCAATAGAGATCAGTTCCCCTGAAGAAAATGGATGCGGTGGCGGAGGAGGAGGAGGAGGAGATCGGATTTATACCATTTATAAAAATGGGGATGGGTGCTTTTTTGTAAGTGAAGTTTTTGAGGAAGCAGACCTGGGGGGGGGGGGTGTCCCTATTCATTCCCTTGCACCAAATGCGGCATCCCAGTGGCCCCTTTCCTGCCACCGTGTACATGCCAACAGAACAAATGCTTGTCACTTTTGTCCCTGCGGGATATCTCTGAGGAGCCCTGGACTCCTTTGCGATCTTCGAAGCTCGGCATTCTGCCAACCCAGGCCCCCGGCTGCCGAAAGGCCGCAGCGAAACCCCTGCTGGCATTTTAATATTTCGAGAGCTGCTTCAACGTGATGGATGGGGCAGCTCCACACGGCCGAGCCTTGACGTGAGTTATAATTGAGCGTTCTCTGGAGGACAGGCCGCCGTTTCGAAACCCCTTCCCTTCTCCAGGGTCTCCCGTCCCTTTCCCGGCAGCTAGTCGTCTTAAGGCGCCGAGGGTGGATCCTGCATCTTCGCGATAAAGCGAATGAGACTCTTTTTAAAAGGTGTGGAACTAATTTTTCTTAAACCGCAGGCCCAGCTGGCAACGGTTTTTCCAATGGAGGGAAGCAGCCGAGAGACTCCTGGTTTGGGGTGGGGTGGGGGGGATGTGGAGGAGAGGAACAACACCGAAGTGAGCTGAATTTGTGCTGCCAATTTTTAAAGGAAGGGGGGAGGAACACTGGGGTTTAGCATTCTTCCATTCCTTCCCTCTGCAGCTGCGAAGGAGAGGCCTCACTGAGGCCTGGAAGCTTAAAGCCTGTCTCCTTGGTTACTTGGCTCTACTAGATTTTTTCCCTCTTGGTTTCTGATGTTTGGCTTGCTTTTTGGAGGGGGGTTGGTATGAAGGCTACAACTTGTTAATAAACTAATAAAAATGAATCGCTTGAGGTATGGCTACATGGCTTTTTTCAGCCCCATGAGTAGATGTGCCATATCTAGGGCTGCCAAGTCAGCCCGGGGGGCGGGGGATCCCCCGCTACAGGGGTTCATGATCCGCCGGCCACCATTCGGCCGGTGGGGGGAACCCCACCCCCGAAGTCGTCCAGCCAGGACGACTTCTCCAACGTCATGGGCGTCGACTACGGGGGGGCTCGAGGGCTCGAGCCTCCCCCGAAATTTCCCGGGGGGGGGGGCTCAGCCACCCCCAGCAAAATGGAGTGCTCGCCGGTGGCCAGTCAGCCGGCCAGCTGGCCGTCGCCGCCTCTCCTTCCACCCCCCCACCCCCGGCCTGCCTTCCTGCCTCCCTGGGGCGAGGGGGGGGAGAGAGGCGGCGGGGACATGGTCCCGCACTTCGTGCGGGCAGCAGTCAGCCGGCCAGCTGGCTGCCGCTGCCGAGACTGCGCGGGTCTGCCTCCCTGGGGCCGGGGGGGGAGGAGCGACGGGGACATGGCCCCGTGCGCACGAGAGAGCCCCTACCCCCCCGGGGATTTAGAAAGTCTACGCCCCTGCCCAACGTAATGACGTCACCCGGAAGTGACATCATCACGTTGGGGGCGTTGCCAGGGCGATGCTCTGGCAATTGCCCCAAAACTCTATGATACCATAGAGTTTTGGGGCGATTGCCAGAGCGTCACCCTGGCAATGCCCCCAACGTGCTGATGTCACGCGCGCCAGGGAGGCTCCTGGACAATGGAGGACTCCCCCCCGCCAGTAAGTAAAGAAGACTTGGCAACCCTAGCCATATCCCCCCCCCCCCCCGGGCGTATGTCAATGTCCACTTACAGTTAGATTGCTAAATCAAATGTACTTCCATATTTCGGTTTGGTGTAGTGGTTAATAGTGTTCCCTCTAAGCTGAGTTAGTGTGAGCTAGCTCACAGTTTTTTATGTGAATTTTATGGTATTTATGTACCGGCTACTGTAAACTGCCCTGAGCCTGCTTGCGGGGGGGTATAAATTGAATTAATAACAAATAAATAAATACATAATTTTAGACTCCGGCTCACAGATTTTTGTCTTCGCTCAAGAAGGATGGCTCCAGAGCAAACTAATTTATGCAGTAGCCAAATTGCTCGCTCACAACTTTAATGCCAGTAGCTCACAAAGTAGAATTTTTGCTCACAGGACTCCACAGCTTAGAGGGAGCATTGGTGGTTAAGTGCGCGGACTCTAATCTGGGAGAACCGGGTTTGATTCCCCACTCCTCCACTTGCACCTGCTGGATGACCTTGGGCAAGCCATAGCTCTGTACCAGCTGTTCTCTCAAGGACAGTTGTCTCAGAGCTCTCTCAGCCCCACCTACCTCACAGGGTGTCTGTTGTGGGGAGGGGAAGGGAAAGGAGTTTGTAAGCCGCTCTGAGACTACAAGTGAGTGAAGGGCGGGGTATAAATCCAATCTCTTCTTCTTCTCTTCTTCACATATGTCACTAGGGTTTGCCAGCTTCCAGGTGGGGCCCAGAGATCTCCAGGCAAGAGAGATCAATTCCCCTGGAGAAACTGGCTACTTTGGAGGGTGGACTCAGCACAGAGTCTCTGCCCTCCCCAAACCCCACCTTCCCCAGAGTTCACCTCCAAATCTCCAGGAATTTCCCAACCCAGAGCTGGCACCCCTAAATAATGTCATCCTGAAGGGCGGGGAGAACAGGAAGGGGAGACCTTTGGTGATTCTTCTCTGCCTCGGACTGCGGGGAAGAGCCCAGATGGCTAGGCAATTCAGTGATCCCTCTAAGTTGAGTTAGCGCGAGCCAGCTCACAGTTTTTTAGCCTCCAGCTCACACATGTTTGTCTTAGCTCAGGAAGGACAGCTCCAGAGCAAACTGGTTTATTCAGTAGCCAAATGGATCACTCACAACTTTAGTGCCAGTAGCTCACAAACTAGAATTCTTGCTCACAAGACCCCACAGCTTAGAGGGAGCATTGGCAGCAATGGTGTTGACCGCCTTCTGTCTTCCTGATCAATAAGGTTGCCAGCTTCCAGGTGGGACCCGGTGTTCTCCCAGGATTACTAGCGATCTCCGGATGACAGAGTTCAGTTCCCCTGGAGCAAAATAGCAGCTTCAGACACCAGATTCTATCATATACCGTAGATTCCGAATGAAATCCCTCCCCAAATTTTCCTACTCCACAGGCGCCACCTCTGAATCGCCAGGAATTTCCCATACCAGAGATGGCAATCCTACTTAATCAGAAATAACCAGCTAGAGTGGCCATTTTCATGGCACCAAGGGAACAGCAACTAGAGAGGCAGTTTGGTGCAGTGGTTAGGAGTGTAGACTCTAATCTGGGAGAACCAGGTTTGATTCCCTGCTCCTCCACATGCTGGGTGACCTTGGCTCAGTCACAAGATTTTTTCCGAGCTGTTCTCTCAAGGGCAGTCCTCGAGAGAGCTCTCTCAGCCCCACCTACCTCCAAGGGTGTCTGTTGTGGGGAGGGGAAGGGAAAGGAGATTGTAAGCCACTCTGAGACTCCTTTGGGTAGTGAAGGGCGGGGTATAAATCCAGTCTTTTCTTCTTCTCGTCCTGGGGAACAGCTGTAGTTTGGTCCCCGCCAAACGGTTTTCTTCTGAGATTCGGGTGTAAGAAAACAATAACTTTTAAAAAAAATTGAGGGCGGCCTGGTGTGTGTGTGTGTGGGGAGAGCAGTTGCAAACGCATCCTCGTTTCTCCGTGTTATCTTTGGAGCATGATCCATCCAAATCCCAGAGCGGGAGGTAAGAGAACAGGGGCTGGCAGAGGCTGCGCAAGTCAAAGGCATGAGTCACAAGTTGCCCTCGTTGTACATCCGTCGTCCTGGGGAAAACAGAGACGTTAGCCTTTTGTTGGTCTGTGGACATGAGTTACCGCCAAGCAAACAGTCATCACTGGCTCTTGACCTAGCAGGGAAAATGGGGGGTTAGCCAAGGACTTCTGGGGAAACAACCCCTGGAGGGGGGGAGAGGTGCATTCCAGGACATTCGCATCCTTCGGTGGGAATTGCTGTGAGACATCCAGAGAGGAGGAGGAGATATTCGCCTTCCGCCCCCTCTTTTCTCTCTTGGGAGGATCCAGGGAACACATAGAATCAAGCAGGAAAGGAGAGGGGCCGGAATTGGAGGAATGTCAGCCTGGAATTTCCTCCAACTCACGGTAATTAAAACCCAGGGCCAGGCTGACTATAGAGCCTTGTGACTGCCACAGTGGGGGTTAAACCTGTTCCGGCCACCTGGAGGAGTTGACAGGGCTCTAGAATCATCTCGTAGAGCTGTTTTGCAACGTTTTGGGGAAGTTTTGATTCAAAAGCATCCGTTCCTGCCTTAAAAAAAAAAAAAAGTAGCATGAAAAGAAATTATTTGGGAATGCCATGAATGAAAATCAGCAAAATAAAAAGGGTTCTAAAGACAGCGTACAGAATGAAACATCAGTAGTCATTAATGGGCTCATTCAGGTAGTGGATTTGCATTCTACTGCCTAGGAAATGTGATTTCCAGTTGGATTGTGGGAAGGACTGCAGCAAGAAGCTGCTATTTCTCAATATGGGCTCCTTGGATGAAACCATCTGTACGGACATACGCCGTTGAAGTATATGTGTCTCCTGCCTTCAGGTTGCCAACCTCCAGGTGGTGGTTGGAGATCTCCCAGAATTACAACTGCTCTCCAGCTGACAGAAATCAGTTTCCCTTAGGGTTGCCAGACCCCCGGGTGGGGAAGGGGACTCCAATCTGCTACTGGCCAGCTGGCTGGTGGGGGAAGCCCCGCCCCTGAAAGCCCCCTCCCGTGATGCCAGCATGATGGCATGACCTGGAAGTGACATCATCCCGCTGGACATGTTACACGCTGGACATGTTTTACTCTAGCATTTTAACTGGGGGCCCCCTGTCACAAGTAGGGCTGCCAAGTCAGCCCGGGGGGCGGGGGATCCCCCGCTAAAGGGGTTCCCGATCCGCCGGCCAGCACTCGGCCGGCGGGGGGAACCTCACCCCCGAAGTCGTCCAGCCAGGACGACTTCCCCCACGTAATGACGTCACCCGGAAGTGATGTCAGCACGTTGAGGGGCGTCGCCAGGGCGACGCTCTGGCAATCACCCCAAAACTCTATGGTATCATAGAGAGCGTCGCCCTGGCAACGCCCCCAACGTGCTGACGTCATTTCCGGGGATGTCGCCGGGAGCGTGCGCCGGGGAAACTCCCGGCCGAAGGAGGACTCCCCCCACCGCCGGTGAGTACTAGAGACTTGGCAACCCTAGTCACAAGCCCAGTAAGACCCGGCAACCCTAGCTCCCACAAAGAAAATGGCTGCTTTGGAAGTTCAGTCTCTATGGCATTATACCTTGCTGAAGTCCCTCCCCTTCCCCAAATCCCACCCTCCCCAGACTCCACCCCCAAAATCTCCAGGAACTTCCCAACCAAGAGCTGCCAACTCTAGCTCCCCTGTAGTGTAGCCATCCCTCTGAAAAAGGAGAGGCTTCCCCACAAAAATAGGAAGAGAAAAGCAAGCTGAGAAAAAAGACACTGAAACAATATCAAAGACAGTGATACGATATTCTTATAACAATAATTGTGACAAATAACTTGGAGAATGTGACTCATAAGAAACATCACAGCTAGGAGGAACCAACTCGCAAGAAACAGCACAGCGATGAAGATTCTAGAGAAATACTTCCTTTAGTTCACATTGCTTCTTCAGGAAAATATTACTAAAAATATATACAGGAATATGATAGACAAAGTACGTACTAAAGTAGCACTGTCTTTGATATTATTTCAGCATCTTTTTTCTCAGCTTGTTTTTCTGCTTGCCATCACCCTTAAACCGTACTTGGCCTGAAATAATCCTAGTTCCAAGTCATTTTAACCCTTTGGGTAGAGTTGACCAGAGAGAGAGAGAGAGAGAGAGAAAGAGAGAGTCTGACTGGGCCTGGAGTTTCATGACTGAGTGGGATTTGAATTGGTTCTCCCTAGAGGTTGCCAACCTCCAGGTGGTACCTGGAGATCGCCTGGAATGACAACCGATCTCCAGGCAACAGTTCCCCTGGAGGAAATGGCTGCTTTGCAGGTTACACTGTAAGGAATCGTATCCCCATTGAGGTGCTGACCGTCTCCAAATTCTGCCTCTCCCAGGCTCCACTCCCAAGTCTCCAGGGATTTCCCAAGCTGGAGCGGGTAACCCTACATCTGAGTCTCTAGCTGCTATGCCAGACTGATGAGTGTTGAGGAAAGACTTCGACAAAGCCTTGGCGTGGTTGCATCAGGGTTCTTTTGGTCCAGTGTCTTATTGATGCCCTCATGCACTCCCACTGGGCTTGCTGTATGCCCACTGGGGGCGGGAGATCTCCCGTGCTCCGTTCCTGTTGCCTGCTGGCACCCTGGCAGTTGGTGGATGGGGGGGGAAAAAATCACTATTAGGTAGAGTTGCCAGACCCCCGGTGAAGACAGGGTCCCCTTGGTGCCAGCCCCATCTCCCCGCTACTGATCAGCTGGCCAGCAGGGGGGAAGAGGGGAAATCCTCCCACATGCAGTGATGTGTCTATGAAACTGCCCACATGACCCGGAACTGACGCTATCACTTCTGAGATGTTGGGGGGGGGGTGTGCTCTGGTATTTCAAAACCATAAAATTTGCCCAAAAACTAGAGAGTCATCCCCCTGACATTGACAACACGATAACATCACTTCTAGGTGACGTGAGGCCTATTTAGGGTTGCCAAGTGTTCGTTCTGCGATGACATCACCCGGAAGTGATGTCATCGCGCCGGGCATGTTGGGAGTGGGACCTCAGTAATTCGAGGGAAAACCATAGAGTTTTCCCTCGAATTACAGAGTGTCCCCCCCCCCCAAAAGTGCCCGACGCGATGGCGTTACCTCTAGGTGACATCATTGCACCGGGCACATCTCTTCAGCCTGGCAGTTTGGGGGAGGGGTTCCCCCCCGGCAACCCGATCCCAGCCGGCGGGCAATGGGCCGCTGGAGCGGGGGTTTCCCCGCCCCCAAGGGGGACTTGGCAACCCTATGCCTCTTTGGGAATGGGGCTTCCCCCACCAGCCAACTGGCTGCCGCTGGATTAAAGCCCTGAAAAGCCCGCTGGGACCTGGGGGCTGGGAACCCCAACTTCCCTGCTGCTCCCAATAAGTCCCCTCCCTATCCCTCGCCAGTTTGTAGGCGGGACCTGGCAACCCTACAATTAGGCAGTGTGACATCACTCCCGGGGAAACCCCCTGACATTATGCCACTCTAGGAATCACCAGAAACAGTATGGTTAAGACATGTCACGCCGCTTTAGAAATTGCAGTTTTACCACAGAGTTTCTGGCAATTCCTAGAGCTGCACGACATCGCTTCCATTTTTTTTTCCTTGGCAGTGATGTCATGTCATTGCCCAGCGGTGCCCCTTATGTCCCCACCCACACCCAGACTCCCAATGGTTGCTAGTTGCTGGATGGCAATGCTGACTCCCACGCACTCACAAAATACCACAAGCGAAGGATACGAGCGTATTGCTGGGCTGGTGCTCACATTTTATGGCCTTGGGGGTTGTAGCCTGCCTCCACTCTCTAAGTGGCGGCATTGGGCTACTTTGGAAAGATTGGCTGCCGGCTCATTCTTTTCTCCTCCTCCTCCTCCTCCTCCTCCTCCTGTGCCAGATTCTCAGAACACAGATGATGGTGGAGGAGAAGGAAAGGGCCATTAAGTCGCAGTCAATTTATGGCGATCCCATACAGTTTCCGAGGCAAGAGATGAACAGAAGTTGTTTGCCTAACTCGGCAGAATAACCTTGGGCTGGGTCTTGGCAATTTCCCATGCACATACTAATTAATAATTACCATGTGACAGTGTATGTAGAATAGCCAGGAGATCCTAAGATGGTCTGGCAGCCAGAAGTTCTAGCCCTTTAGTGTTAGGCACCACTAGGTGGCGAGCTAAACTTGTTTTTTTTTAAGGTAAGAGGCGTTTCAGAGGTGGTTTGCCATGGCCTGCCTCTCACATCCCTGGTATTCCCGGGAGGTTGCCCGTCCAAATACTAGCCAGGGCCGACCCTATTCAGCTTCTGAGATCTGACGAGATGGGGCTAGCCTGGGCTATCCAGGTCAGGTATCCAAACACTAACCAGGGCCAACCCTGCTTAGCTTCCGAGATGGGGCTAGCCTGGGCCATCAGGGCAGTTCCCTAAACATCTAATACGTTTTCATCCTGTCCGTCCTCCAGAGACCTTAGGGTAGCAAAGGAAGCTCTCAGGAGAGCCCTACAAGGTAGGTTAGGCTGAGAGAGTGACTGGCCCCAGCGCACTTCAGGGCAGAGTGGGGATTTGAACTGTAGTTCAGCCGTCCAGCCACAACACCACGCTGGGTCTCCATTGTGTGCTGCCGGCGATTTGCCTGCTTGAATGAGTCATGAAAGCTGTGAGGAGCAGCTGTGAGCCACCCAACGTGCGACATCAGCTGCTACTCCTCCTGGTGGTGGCTTCTCGTTTGAATGGACAGGTGAGTGACAGGTAGGAAATCTCCCAGAATTCCACCTGGTCTCCTGGCTACAGAGATCCATTCCCCTGGAGAAAGTGGCTGCTTTGGAGGGTGGACTCTAGGGGCATGATCAGGGGTCCTTTCATAGAAAAAGAGCTGCAGGAGCTCATTAGCATAACTCATTAGTATATTCCACGTTCCCTGACATCACTGGAAGTGTGTCAGAAAGGGAATGTCAGTTTCAGCCCCATTATACCCTATGGGCCATTGAAATCAATGGCAAGAACTCATAGGGTATAGGAGGGGCTGGAGGAAAGGGGATTTGAGGGAGAGGCTCCAAACTTGCAGGGTAGCTGCTGGGGCCTCTCCTCGAAATACCCACCAATTTTCAAGAAGATTGGACCACGAGGTCCAATTCTATGGTCCCCCAAACAGGTTGTCCCATCCCCTCCATTGTTCTCTATGGTGGGAAAAAATGTTACCTTTTTTTCTACCATAGAGAACAATGGAGGGAATGGGGGCAACCTGTTTGGGAGCCCGTAGAATTGGACCCCCTGGTCCAATCTTCTTGAAACTTGGTGGGTATTTGGGGGAGAGGTCCCAGCAGCTACCCTGCAAGTTTGGAGCCTCTCCCTCAAACCCCCTCCCCTCCAGTTGCTTTTAAAATTGCCACCGAATTTCGGCGGCAATTCGGCAGCAGGCTGAATCAGATCAGAGAATCAGATTCGGCCCATGGCTGCCCTAGTGGCCACTCCTGGGCTGGCGGAGCTTTGCTCCGCCTCGCTCCGGCCCCAACGGACCCCTGGGCCTGATATCCCACTGAGGTCCTTGTCCTCCAGGCTCCACCCCCAAATCTCTAGGAATTTCCCAATCCTATAGTGCTGTTGAGTTGAAGCTAGGGTTGCTAGGTCCTGCCTGGCTGCCAGTGGGGGACCTCCCTGTCCTTTCTTGAAGACCTTCTGGTGCATGTGCAAAGCATATGTACCACGATGACATCATCAGAAGTGACATAATCATATTTCTGGCATCAAGGGCAACGCTCTAGGTTTTGGACAAAACTCTATGGGCGACGTCATCGTGCCGGTGGCACTGGGAGGAGTGGGGAATCAAACCCAGTTCTCCCAGATTAGAGTCCGCGCTCTTAACCACTACACCAAACTGGCTCTCCCGACAGGTTGATCTCCAGACTGCAGAGATCAGTTCTCCTGCAGAAAATGGCTTCTTGGGAAAGTGGGCTCCATGGCAGCATATCCCTGCTGAGCTCCCTCCCCAAACTCTGCCCTTCCCACACTACACCCCAGACTCCAGACCTTTCCCAACCCAGAGCTGGCAACCCTGTCCAAGGCCCAGAGGAAAATCTGTTCATCTGTGCAGCTTGGAGAAAATAAGGGGCTTCGGAATGCGGGAAGCTCATGAGACCCACAGTCCATACTGATCCTATTCTTTCTTCACTGAGTACTACAAGTGTAGGTAGATTCCTAGCTGAAGAAGAGGAGGAGGAGGAGGAGGAGGAGGAGGAGGAGATTGGATCTATACCCCGCCCTTCACTACCCAAAGGAGTCTCAGAGCATCTTACAATCTCCTTCCCCTTCCCTTTCCCACAACAGACACCCTGTGAGGTCGGTGGGGCCGAGAGAGCTCTCTCGAGAACTGCCCTTGAGAGAACAACTCTGAAAGAACTTGTGACTGGCCCAAGGTCACACCAGCAGCCGCATGTGGAGGATTGGGGAATCAAACCCAGTTCTCCCAAATTAGAGTCCGCACTCCTAATCACTACACCGAACTGGCTCTAACCGTTTCACACATCTGGGTTGGGGTAAGTTAGAGCTGCTGACATCTCTTGTCCTGTTCTCCCAAATTGGCATTGCCTGTTTGCAGCTTTCAGATGATGTCCCGATGCGTGAAACAATTACACCATTACAGCTGCCGATCAAGTAGCTACTCTGGGCTAGCAGCAGAAACTGGGTTCCAACCTTTTCTCTGTTACCTGGGCGAGCACCAAGGAATTTCACCTTAAACGCACTTTCCTCCTTGCCTTGATTTGTTTTGGTTGCTCAACATGGGGGAGATTGCAGGAGGCTGAGCTTTGTTTGCAACCTGCCAATTAGTGCAGATAGTGCGCTGTTTGCACCCTATGGAGCTACCGGGAGGTGGCGGCCATCTCGGTTGTAATCACTGTGGCTCAGATGGGGAGTGTTGGTGGATGGACCCACATAGTCAACGACCAACTTTGATGGGGGAAATTATCCCACTGTGTTCCCAGCTGGAGTCGAGTTAATTGTGTTTTGGTTGAAAGAACTTGTTTTATGACCAAGTTTAACATGCCTATTAATTGCCTTTGGCTGTGGATTTTTTTGGGGGGTTTTCTAGCGACTTGACAAATGCGGGTTTGGAACTCCCATCTTTTTCTGTATCTGGGAATCGTTGTGGTTTGGAGCTGGATTTTTTTAAAAAATATCCTCATATCCAGAATTGCGATTGAAGCCCTCCCCTTCGCTTTTTCCAAGGGAATGAGGGCAGTATCTTGATACTAATAATTTCTGAGGAATCCTGGAAGCTCAAGGTTCATCTGCAGCCCAGAAATACTCCCACGTGGATCCGAGAGTACATTGTTCCCCATCTCTCTTTCCAGAAAATATTTCCTGGCAGAGGAACTGGCATCCGCCTGCAGTTCTCTGGACTCTTTCTCCATTCCTCGGGTGGCCTGTTAATTCATTGCTGGATCACGCAGCTGTGTGTTACATGTCTTTGGGTCTGGCACTTACCCCTGCCTGTAGATCTTGGCCAGTCCTTCCTCAACTCCTCCTCATTTCCTAGAGAGCTTCCCCCTGCTTTCTTCCAGCTGGATGTAGTTTCTGAGAAGGTCTGGCCCAAATGGAGGCCAAATTTAAGAAACATCTCCCGGGGGGGGGGGGGGGGGGAGTTCATAAAGAGAATTGCCTTCCGGGTTATCATCCAGATTTCGAACATGGTGCAAAATTAGTTAAGAAGTAGGAATCTTTGCTCTATTTGCACCCTGATGATTGGCACAGATAGCACTTTATTTGCACCCCGCAGAACAACTGGAATTGCGTGCCATCTTGTTTGCAGTGAATATAGGCGAAGTGGGGAACATCCATAGAAATGGTGGCATGGTTGCTGTTCAGATGAATGGAAGTTACTATAGTTCTGTGATCCCGGTTTGGGAGAACACATTTTGTTTTGGTGGTAAATAGTTTGAAGTTATGGGTTCAAGAACCTTGCCAATCTTAAATTGGCAAATACTGAAGGAGGAGAAGAAGGAGGAAGAGGAGTTGGTTTTATAGCCCACTCTTCACCACCTGAAGGAGTCGCAGCTTACAGTCACCTAATCTTCCTCTCCCCCCAACAGACAGAGAGCTCTGAGAGGACTTTGACTAGCCCAAGGTCATCCAGCTGCCTATATGTGGAGGAATGGGGATTCTCCAAATTACAGTCCACTGCTCTTAACCACTGCACCACAGCTGGCTCTCATAGCCACTGCCATATCAAATTCAAGTTGCCTCTAAGAGATTTTGCAAGGAAATCCTTTCTTAAGACCTTTCATTTTCTTTTAAATGGTTAAATTAATTACTAGTTTCATTTTCCAGCTAAAAATTGGCAATTTATGTGGAGTATCAATATTCCCTGAAAAATGGCTCTAGTGTGCGAATATTCGTCTGTTTCTCAATCCTTTTTCGGCACCACTATTTGCCCTGACTGCTCCCAGATTGGTCATGTGGGTAATCCCATCCAATCAGAGTTCTTGCAGGGCAGGGGATGATGTTGCAGTACATGGTCACGGATGACATCGTTGGGGGTGATGTAGACAAATCAGTGAACATTCGGCGGAGGACTGAGAAGTTGGTGAAGAGAGAAGGTGCTTATTAGGACGGCTGAAAAATTTGGTGAACTCCCTAAGGTAGTGTGGGCTTAAGTTCTGTGACACGTGGGTTGGATCCCAGAGATCGATTCCACTAGCGGTGGTGGTTTCTTCTCTGATGCAAGGGAGAAACAGAACCTTGGGTTCTGCCCCATCTGTCTAGGATTGCCAGGTCCCCCTGGCCACTGACAGGGGGATGGGGGGTAGGGTTTGCTAGATCCGGGAAATCTGGGGACAGAACGTGGGGAAGATAGGGACCTCCATGGGGTACATTGCCATAGAGTCCACCCTACAAAATATCCATTTTCTCCAGTCTGTAGTCTGGAGATGAGCTGTAATTCCGAGCTGTAATTCCCCGGGCCCCACTTGGAGGCTGGCATCCCTACAACAACCCTGTGAGGTAGGCTAGGCAGAGAGAGAAGTCATCCACTGAGCTTCCTGCATGGAAGGGGAGAGTTGTATGCTGGTCTCTCCAGACTTAGCCAGATACTGTCACCACTACCCCATACTGCCTCTACTGGTGGACGTTCTATTAACTGTGCGAGTCTCTGAGGAGGTGGATTGGGAGGCTGGGATTGATGAAACCCATCCTGGCTCTCATTCTGCTCAAAATCGCCTTTCACCTAGCCAGTTTTTACCCACGAGCAGGGTTAAAAATGCAGGGAGCCATCTTGCTATTAAAGGTCATTTGGGAGCGGTGTTTGAAGCAAGAAGGAACGATCAGAGAAGTAAAGGTTCAGGATGAACCCATCCACCCAAATTTCTGGTTCTTCAGGATCACTTTTGTTTCAAAACTGGCAACCACAGAGAAAAGATACTACTAGCTGTATTTAACACGACAGCAGGTGTGGTGACCAGTGTTCCCTCTAAGCTGAGTTAGTGTGAGCTAGCTCACAGTTTTTTAGCCTCTGGTTCACACATTTTGGTCTTAGCTCAGAAAGGATGGCTCCAGAGCAAACTAATTTATGCAACAACCAAATAGGGTTGCCAGGTCCCCCTGGGGGGCGGGGAAAACCCCGCTCGATGGGTCCATTACCCGCCGGCCCGGGTCGGGCCGCCGGGAGGAATGTCACCCCCAAATTGCCAGGATCTCGGAGACATGCCTGGCGTGATGACATCACCCAGAGGTGACGTCATCGCATCGGACACGTTGCGGGGGCGGGGACGCTCTATATTCGAGGGAAAACTCTATGGTTTCCCCTCGAATGATAGTGCAGCCAAAGACTGCAGCTAAGGTAGGACTTGGCAACCCTATAGCCAAATCACCTGCTCACAGTTTTAATGCCAGGAGCTCACGAAGTAGAATTTTTACTCACAAGACTCCAGAGCTTCGAGGGAGCATTGGTGGTGACATGGCTATAGTGTCAGACTAGGAGCTGGAAGATTTGAGTTTGAATCCCCCTGCTCTGCCGTAGAGCTTGCTGGGTGACCTTGGGCCAGTCACATGCCCCCGGCCTAGTTTACTTCACAAGGTTGCTGTGAGGGTAAAATGGAGGAGAGGAGAAGGACGTGAGGCACTCTGGGTTCCCCTGGGTGGGGGAGGCAGGGTGTAAATCAAAAAAATATATGAATATTTCCTTTAAGCCCCCACAGAGCCCAGAGCCCGTTTACGCAGTTGAAAGTGGAATCCCTCCCCTGCATTCTGAAGTGGTACGGCATCCTCAGCTGTTGTACTGCCTGCGCCCCGGCATCCATAGTCCAAGGCTGACCACAAGGCCAGGCGCTGCAGGGGTGACGAGTCGCTAATTGAAGTGACATCGTGTGCCAAATCTTTGTCCCTTTTCCTTGTTAATAAGCAACATACCTTCTAACTTGGGTTCCTCGAGAACCTTCTGAGTACCTTTTGAAGTGGCGGTGGATCACTTGACAGGCGCAAATGGACTCTTTCAAGGTCTCCACTTAAAAATCTCCAGTTGATATACTTTTTAAAAAAACACCACCGAAAATGCTGACAGTCTGCAGTTTGATGCACCGCCAAGAGGAAGAGCATGAAACTGGGGGTTCTTCTGAAGTTCTTGTTCCAATTTCTCCTCAGATTTTGGCATTCGGGGTTTCGGAAGGGGAAGGGATGTATTAAGAATTCGACCATGCACTGGGCATGTGCCGTTTCTCACACTTTTGAGCACCTTTTCTTCGTTGGGTAGTGTATTCTCCTTCTGTTACCCATGTAAAGCAGTGCATAGGGTTGCCAGCCTCCAGGCAGGCCCTGGAGATCCCCTAGAGTTACAGCTGAACTTGGGATGACAGAGATCAGTTCCTCGGGGGGGGGGGGGGGGATGGCTGCTTTGGAGGCTGGACTGTATGGCATTATAACCCACTGCAGTCCTTCCCATCCCCAAACCCTGCTTTATCTAGGCTCCACCCCCCACACTTTGGTGTAGTGGTTAAGAGCACAAACTCTGATCTGGGAGAACTGGGTTTGATTCCCCACTCCTCCACGTGCAGGTGCTGGAGTGACCTTGGGTCAGTCACAAGTTCCCTCAGAGCTGTTCTCTCAAGAGCAGTCCTCAAAAGAGTTCTCTCAGCCCCACCTACCTCACAGGGTGTCTGTTGTGGGGGGGGGGGGGTGGAGAAGGGAAAGGAGATTGTAAGCTGCTCTGAGACTCCGTGTGAAGGGTGAGATATAAATCCAATCTCCTGCTCTTCCTCCTCCACTTCTTCTTCCTCTTGAATTTCCCATCTCTGAGCTGGCCACCCTGCCAAAGATCTTTGATGTGTTGTATATCTGTACCATTATTCTTTTTGTATGATGTTTCGCTAGCACATGTATATGCTCCACAGCCAAAACATCTCAGAATCTAGATACAGTCACACATCATGTCAACATTTGCCTTTTTTGTAGCGTCGTATCCATGTGTCCAAAGTTTGCAGCCTCTAATCCTGGGAATGAGTTTAGACATTCTGGTTCAACCAGATGAGGGAAGAATTGAAACTTGAAGCAGAATCTTGGAATTTAAATGAGCAATTCCTGTTTGACTGGCTGGCGGAAAAATGTAGTACAGTGTGAAACTCAGGAATGCAGGATTCTCAGTTCCTTTGTCTGTTCTCCTGTAGGCGATGCACCAAAAGACAGAAGGAAACTAAACCTCCAAAACCGTCACTGGCTTTTGAGTCCCTCTTCCAAAAATCATCACCTTTCATTCTAGAAGAAAAAAATTAAACTTCTAGATCCCACGTTTTTTAAGATGCCCTGGATTAACGTGTGTCTAGCTAAAGGCTCTCCCTGACTGTGATATCTTGGAAGCCCCCTCCAGCCAGTGTAGTGTAGTGGTTGGTTAGCGTGTCGAACTAGAATCTGGGAGACCCAGGTTCGAATCCCTGCTCTGCCATGGAAACTCGCTGGGTGCCCTTAAGCCAGTCGCACGCTCTCAGCCTAACCTACCTCGTGGGGTTGTTGTGTGAATATAATAGAGGATATGAGAATGATGTAAGCTTCCTGAGGTCCCCGTTCTGGGGAAGGTGGGATACATACCGATAACATAAATGACATAAATAAATATAAATAAATACTGAGAGACGAGGCGGAGTTCCACTGCTTCAAAGCCAAGCTGCTTTTAGAAATCGTGGCGACCGAATTTCGTGAACCCGGATGACTTTCTTTCTCCTCCTCTTCCTGAATACCCAGGATAGTTTCCTACCTGGAAATGCCTGCTGGCTTTGTCATCTGTAGGTCACGTTTGTGGGTCAAGAAGAAGCTGAACAGAAAGAGGACGGGGAGGGGAGGGAGCAATTGCAAACGCTGGGCACCGCACCAAGCGGGATCTACCCGCCTGAGGAAGTGACTCAACGCCACCCTGGCTCCAGGTTGTGGGCGGCAACTTGGCAGCTCTGCCGAGAGGAAGTGACTCAGCCAAGGTCATTGCGAGGCGGCGGTGGCAGAGGCTGGAAAACAACACGGCCTGGAAACGCCAGCCGATTCCTAGAACGTGACCCCAAAATGCAGGCTTTTCGGATGTGAATCAGGCTGTTGTGGCTGCCAATTTTTTTTTTTGTCCTTTTCCTACCTGCCGCTTAGACGAGGGACTTTTAAAAAATAAAAATAAAATAAGAATCATTGTCTTGTGTGTAGGGATCAGCATAATGAGGCAACGTGGCGCGGTATGGTGGCGCCTCAAATTGTACCGGTTCAGAGTGTAGTGGAACATTTCCTCCAGACCGCACACCCTGCGGCAGGTTACCCACATGGCTGTCCCGTGGAGAAGCATCCACATTGGTGTTGCTGTAAGAGTGGGTTTCATTTAAATGCAGGTGGATGGGTGCGCATATGAGCAGCAAGTCAAAAAAAAACCAGTGGCGTAAACAGATCTGCAAGTTCAGACATCGCCTCTGGGTTCCTTTCGCCGCAGGAGAGGTCAGACGTCGGAAAACCCGGAGGGAACCGGGAACAATCCATTCATTTCAGACTTTCCCAGGCATCTGTTTCTTCCGCTTCCATTGCAGAACAGCACGGGCGGCCAACAGCTGCGCCACGGGAGGCAGATGTCCTCATCTGTAGGGGCCCATTTATTCCACTCAGGTAATGCCACTATAATGCCACAAACTGCGCATGTGACCTCACCCTGAGAGAGAGAGAGACTGGCCAAAGGTCAAGCTTTAGAGCAGAAAGAAGATTAGAACTCAGGTCTCACTGATTTTAGTCTGACCGATACACCAGACTAGTTCTACTTTTGGCTACTGTGGTTCTCTTAACTGGCTTCCGGTCCTTAGAGCGGTTCCTCAGTGGAACAGGCTTCCTTGGGAGGTGGTGGGCTCTCCTCCTGTGCAGGTTTTTAAGCAGAGGCTAGATGGCCATCTGACAGCAATGCGGATTCTGTGACCAGCTATGAATGGAGGCAGATCATGAGAAGGAGGGCAGGAAGGGATGAGCCAGCGCTCGGCTTTCGTGGCACTTCTTTATACAGGGGTCCTTTTGTAGAAAAAGAGGTGCAGGAGCTCATTAGCATAACTCATTAGCATAACTCATTAGCATATGCCACGTCCCCTGACATCACCAGAAGTGTGTCAGAAAGGGAATGTCAGTTTCAGCCCCATTATACCCTATGGGCCATTGAAATCAATGGCAAAAACTCATAGGGTATATGAGGGGCTGGAGGAAAGGGGGTTTGAGGGAGAGACTACAAACTTGCAGGGTAGCTGCTGGAGCCTCTCCTCGAAATACCCACCAAGTTTCAAGAAGATTGGACCACGGGGTCCAATTCTATGGGCCCCCAAACTGGTTGTCTCATCCCCTCCATTGTTCTCTATGGTGGGAAAAAATGTTAACTTTTTTCCTCCCATAGAGAACAATGGAGGGAATGGGGGCGACCTGTTTGGGGGCCTGTAGAATTGGACCCCCTTGTCCAATCTTCCTCAAACTTGGTGGGCATTTCGAGGAGAGGCCCCAGCAGCTACCCTGCAAATTTGGAGCCTCTCCCTCAAACCCCCTCCCCTCCAGTCGCTTTTAAAATTGCCACCGAATTTCGGCAGCAATCCGGCAGTAGGCTGAATCAGATTCGAGAATCTGATTCAGCCCGTGGCTGCCCTAGTGGCCACTCCGGCCCCAGCGGACCCCTGAGTAAAACCTGTGAATAGCAGCAGATTCACCTACAGCATAATGAAAGTTTACAAACAGATGCAGGGACGGAACAACACTGCTTTTGCCCAAACAGAACTCTATTCTCTGTTCAGAATACATCCTATTTCCCCAAAAGAAAAACAACCCCCGAAGCTCTTCCCTAAGAGAGAGGAGGGCACCAACCCTTTTGACGGACATAGTCGTGCTACAGGAACAGAGTTCAAAAGAACAGATCCACAGTGGGGGTGGGGGTGGTCGGGCAGGAACACACCTGACTCCTAAAATTTGGCAAATCAATAATAATTTAAAGACTCTTACAAGGCCTGTGAAATTCCTTAACAGAACCCCAAAGAACTAAAACCTTGGGATAGATCGAGATGGGTAACCCTGATGGTCTGTAGAAGTAGAAAACAGCAAGAATCCAGCAGCTTCGTGGCATGGCGCTGCCAGCCGGGCTAGGTGTGGCGCTGCCACCCACTGCTGCGCCATGGAGCAGAGAGCCGGAAGGCCGGCGTACGCCTCTACTTCGCCTCTGTCTGTCTGTCCGGGTCTCCTCTGCTACTCCCACTCACGCGTGGTGAACCCAGGCAGGCACGGCAGCATCTCTTTCCTACTCACGAGTAGGAGGCAGGGCAGAACGCCGGAGGGGAACGGGCAAAAGACGCGCATGCTCCTTCCTTCTTGGGCGGCCAGTGTTGAGCATGCCAAGCTGGACCCTCGGCCAAGGAGGGAAAGGAGGAGGCTGACGCTGCTGGGGCTTCTGGCTTGGGCTCTGCTGAACATGGCCACAGCTGGAGCAGGAAAGGGGGGTCCGGGCGGGGCACTCCTGACCTGGCCTGTGAAGTAGCAGGCGGCCGGGCCAGGTGCACCTACCCCACGTAGCCAGATGCACCTACGCCACGCAGGTTGGGCCAGGTGCACCTTCCCCACGTAGAGGAGGTCCAGCGCGGCAGCAGACTCAGCCACCATGATGCCGGCTGGGCTAGGGAGCTGCAGGGGCACCACAGCCAACTCCCCTGGCCCCCAGCTCTCACCCACTACCACACCACGAAGCAGAGAGCCAGAAGGCCAGCATGCGCCAGACATCTGGCATGCGGGGCCTGTTCTGCCAGCTCCCTGAACTCTTGATCTTGCATGCTGGGGCCCTTTCCTGCTGGTGGGGACGGGAGGGGGCAGGGCAGGCTTGGACACCAGCCGGAATACTGTTCCGGTGCGTTCTAACCTAACCCTGGGGTTGCCAACCCCCGACGGGGGCGGGAGCTCCCCCTAGTTTTGGGGGCCTCAATCCACCTCCAGCCAGCTGGCCAACAGGGGAGCCCCACCCCCAAAGAGTCCCAGCATGCCCAATATGCCCAGTGCGATGACACCACCCGGAGGTGACATCATAGCTCTGGACATGTTGTGCAGGGGACACTCTGGCATTCGGGTAAAAACTCTATGGTGGCCATCGGGTTTTTATGCAAATGTTAGAGCGCCCCCTGAACGACATGCCTGGTGCGATGACGACACTTCTGGGCGACATCATTGCGGTGCATGCACTTTGCGGGTATGCCAGAAGACTCCAGAGATTGGGCTGGAGCCCCCCACCAGGATCGAGGCGAGACCTGGGAACCCTCAGATAAAGTGTTACTATGAAGTTTTGCGATGTGACCGTTTCCCCCATCTGCAAGGGTTGCCAGCCTCCGGGTGAGGCCAAGAGACCAGTATTACAACTGATCTCCAGACTTCAGAGATCAGTTCCTCTGGGGAAAGCGGCTGCTTCAGAGGGTAGACTCTCTGCTAGGGGTGTCAAACATATTCCCCCTCCCCTCCCCTCCCCACAACAGACACCCTAGGGGTGTCAAACATATGGCCCATGGGCTGGAACTGGCCCGTCCAGGGCTCTTATCCCGTCCATGAACAAGTGGCCGTTACTTTTATTGCTAGATGTTAGGAGCTGCGCATTATGTCCCTGTATACCAGGGAGAGACTGCAAGGGAGTACTGATAGAGTGTTGCTGTTTTAAGCATGTTTGTATGAGTAAACAAATAATATTGTTAATTGGGTTTGCCTGTGTCCTTTATAAAGTTTATATCTCCCGTACCTGGCATTATATTTTGTGGCACATGTGGCCTGGCCGGACAAAGCGACAATCATGTCAAATCTGGCCCTCGTCACAGATGAGTTTGACACCTCTGCTCTCTGGCATTATACCCTGCCGATTCCCCCGCCTCCGCACGCACGCACACACCATTCTTTCCAGCCTTATTATTTGCAACTTATTGTGGTTGAAATTCCCCCCCCCTTCTTAACCCCCCCCCCTTTTCCGAACCCTCCTTTTGCAAAATGCCCAATTTCCAAACAGTGAAAGATGGTAATTAAAATTAATTAGCCGCTGCGGAGCTGGCTGCATTCAGAGAAGTGGTGCGTGAACATGCACATGTGGGGGGGAGGGGACCAAGCACCCTCCTGACTAATTTACGGGATCTGTTTGGGTTCTTCCTGGGTGCAACTCACGGCCTTGGCCGAGTGAATTGAGGCCCCCTTCCATAAGAGGTACAGACAGGTGGGAGCAAGGCCCCCCCATAACACCATTCCTTGGAAATGGCTCATTGGTAGAGCTGGCAACTTCAAGGTGGGATTCGGAACTGCCCCTTATTTCCAAACTTCAGAGAGGACTGGAGGAAATGGTTGCTTCGGAAGGTGGACTGTATGACATCATACCCATGCTCTCTAGGTTCCATTCTAAGGGAGGAGGAGGAGGAGGAGATGAAGAAAGAAGAAGAACAAGAAGAAGAAACTGGATTTATACCCCGCCCTTCACTTGGAGTCTCAGAGCGGCTTACAAACTCTTTTCCCTTCCCCTCCCCACAACAGACACCCTGTGAGGTAGGTGGGGCTGCTGAGAGAGCTCTTTCGAGGACTGCTGTTGAGAGAACAGCTCTGAAAGAAGCTATGACTTGCCCAAGGTCATGCCAGCAGCTGCAGGTGGAGGAGTGGGGGATCAAACCCGGTTCTCCCAGCTTAGAGTCCACGCACTTAACCACTACTCCAAATTCCTAGTTACTAGGGGGTCCCACCTGTGTATCGGTCACTCAGTGCTTGATGAGTAGGTTGCCAGTGATGTGTTGGGAAATCCCTGGATATTAGAAAGGTAGATGCTGTGTTCTAATGGCGACCGTGCACGCGGTCGGGATCGCACACGAGGTTGGGCAAACTACAAGAGCTCCGCTTCGGTAGACAATAGCCCAGGCGGACTGCAATTTGGGCCAATAGGCCACCCAGGATCCTAAAGGGGACCTATGGTCAGTTCCTGTTTTCCACCTGTAAATTAACCATGAGCTGATTTTACTGCAACGCGTCTGGACCCAGTATAGGAGTAGGCTTCTCAAGGGCCCACTTAAGTTGGGCAACCTCCTGGCCGTTTTGACCAGTGCCTGCCGACGTTCAGCTGGTCAATGGGCAAGCAGTCTTACTAAATGGAGGAGCAGCAATCGCCGTCCCCGTGCAATGAAGTCACTTCCAGCGCAACGCAGAAGTGCCACCTTTACAACAGACCAAGAGCTAGAGCATCACCTTTACAACAGACCAAGAGCTAGAGCATTACATGAGGATAATGATTGGCCCCGCCCCCTCAGTTTAGCAGGCCCGTAGCCAGGAATTTTTACGTTCAGGGGAATTAAATTTTAAAAGGGGCAATTAAATTAAATTTTAATTAATTAATCTGAATGCCTTTCTTTAAAGGGGGAGGGCCCTGAGCCTGTTACAATTTTCTTAAATAAAATTTTGAAATAAAAACAACAACAACTTGCAGGCGGGACCCAGAGTTCTCACAGAATTAAATTTACCTCAAGAGATCAGTTTCTCCTGGAGGAAACGGCTGCTTCGCCTCCCGTTCCTACTGATCTGCCTCCCCAGGCACCACCCTCAGGTCTCCAGGAATTTTCCAAGGAAGAGTTGGCAACCCTGGGCGCCATCCGCACCTTGATGTGATTAAGGCTGAAATAAATTGGGTGTGGGAGATGCTACACCAGTGCTCCGGATTTGATTGCCAATGTAGATACTCCAGTTGTGTGGGCATGAATGATGATTTGAAGGCTGGGTGAAGTGAATGTTAATTCCCTCCCCCTCCCCCCCATATCCAATTTTCTAACTCTAAGGCAGCTGGAATAGCAAATTCTTGCTCTTCATGAATTCAAAAATCCCAGTTTCTGCCTTGTGTTTTCCTCACTCGGTAGGAAACTGTAGTCGTCTATCTTTCCAGTCGGCCGTCTGTCTAATACGTTTGTATGGTTTTCCTCATGCCAGGCAGTTCAAAGCAGCAGACACGATATACCTTTCCCCTCTGTATCCTCACAGTAGGGCTGCCAAGTCCCCCGGTAGGGCGGGGGAAACACCGATTTTTCATGCTTCCCCCCTGCTTTTTCAAAACTGGCCACCGGGGGGAGGCAATGGCTGCCAACAGGAGGGGAACGTCGAAGCCTGCCGGGCCCTCTCCCTTCCAGGCCTCTTAAAGGGAAATGTCTGAAGAGCCTGCAGTGAAAAGCCTCACCAGACATTTCCCCTTTAAGAGTTAGCAAGAGAGCCCCGCCCAGAGATTAACGAGGGACTAAGCTCTTACTGAAGGGCCTGCTTTTGCATGCGGCTGGTGTAAGATTGAAAGGTTGCTGCTGCTGGGCCTGGGGTAAGTCCATCTGCCAGCTCTTTTCCTTCTCTCTCTCTCCCCCTCCCCCTTTCTTTCTTTTTTCTGTCTCTCTCTCTCTCTCTCTGTCCCCATCCAGCAGAGGTCTGTCAGTGGCTATTATTAGCCACAAGGTCTAAATGGAAGTAAGTGCCTGTGCCAGCTCTTTTCCTTCTCTCTCTCTCCTTCTTTCTTTTTTCTGTCTGTCTGTCTGTCACTCTCTCTCTGTCCCCATCCAGCAGAGGTCTGTCAGTGGCTATTATTAGCCACAAGGTCTAAATGGAAGTAAGTGCCTGTGCCAGCTCTTTTCCTTCTCTCTCTCTCCTTCTTTCTTTTTTCTGTCTGTCTGTCTCTCTCTCTCTGTCCCCATCCAGCAGAGGTCTGTCAGTGGCTATTATTAGCCACAAGGTCTAAATGGAACACTTTGTCTGGGGCAGTGATGCTCTGCATTCTTGGGGCTTGGGGGGCAACAGTGGGAGGGCTTCTGGAGTTCTGGCCCCGCTGCTGGACCTCCTGAGGGCACCTGGTATTTTTGGCCACTGTTGTGACACAGAGTGTTGTACTGGATGGGCTGTACTGGATGGGCCGATCCACTGTGGCTTCTCTCCTGTTCTTATGATATGAAAATCATATTCTGCCGAGATGAGGAAGGATTCAGTAGGGCCGTTGCTCAGTGATAGAGCATCTGCTTGACATGCAGGAGGTATCAGCCTCTTCAGCTAAAAAAGGATCAGGTAATAGGTGACATTAAAGATCTCAGCCTGAGACCCTGGAGAGCCACTACCAGTCTGAGTAGTCAGTACTGACCTTGATGGACCAATGGCCTGATTCAGTATTAGGAAACTTCATCAGTTCATGTGGAAGCATGTGGAAGCAACATCACAGGATGTGACATCACAAAATGATGTCACTTCCTTTCTCCTGGCTCCACCCCCAAAGTCCCCAGATATTTCCCAAGTTGGACTTGGCAGCCCTACCTCACAGCAACCCTGTGAGGTAGGTTAAGCCAAGGGTGTGCGACCCACCCAAAATCCTGCAAGGGGCTCGGTGGCAGATTGGGAGTTTGAACCTGGGCTGTCCAGATTCTACCAAAATATTCTGTCTATTCTGGGTTGGGAAATTCCTGAAAATTTGGGAGCAGAGATTGGGGAGGGGTGCGGGCTCAGTGGGTTACATAATGCCATAGAATCCACCCACCAAAGCTGCCATAATCTCCAGGGGAACTAATTTCTATAGTCTGGAGAGACGGTTGCAAACACAGGATTGGAGATTGAGCGGTGCTGTGTTTTGGGGAGGGACCTCATCATTATTCAGATGTGGAATTCACTGCCAGAGGATGTCGTGATGGCCACAGGAATAAACAGCCTTAAAAGGGGATTAGATGGATTCATGGAGGATAAGAAGAAGAAGAGAAGAGATTGGATTTATACCCGGCCCTTCACTCACTTGGAGTCTCAGAGCGGCTTACAAACTCCTTTCCCTTCCCCTCCCCACAACAGACACCCTGTGAGGTAGGTGGGGCCGAGAGAGCTCTGAGACAACTGTCCTTGAGAGAACAGCTGGTACAGAGCTATGGCTTGCCCAAGGTCATCCAGCAGGTGCAAGTGGAGGAGTGGGGAATCAAACCTGGTTCTCCCAGATTAGAGTCCGCGCACTTAACCACTACACCAAACTGGCTCTCACTGATAAGCCTGTCAGTGACTACTAGCCATGGAGACTGATGGAAACCTCCACATTTAGAGGCATGAATCCTCTAAATCCCAGAGCCAGGAGGCAACCTCAGGAGAAGGCCTTGGCCTTTATGCCCTGTTGTTGGCCCTCCAGAGGAATTGGTTGGCCACTGTGTGAGACAGGATGCTGGAGGAGATGGACCGTTGGTCCGATCCAGCAGGACTCTTCTGATGTTCTTATCAGGGAAGGCCTCGGCCTCTATGCCCTGTTGTTGACCCTCCAGAGGAACTGACTGGCCACTGTGTGAGACAGGATGGTGGACTAGATGGACTATTGGTTTGATCCATCAGGGCTCTTCTTACATTCTTATCAGGGGAAGGTCTCAGCCTCCATGCCCTGTTGTTGGCCATCCAGAGGAATTGGTTGGCTGTGTGAGACAGGATGCTGGAGGAGATGGACCGTTGGTCCGATCCAGCAGGACTCTTCTGATGTTCTTATCAGGGAAGGCCTCGGCCTCTATGCCCTGCTGTTAGCCCGCCAGAGGAACTGGTTGGCCACTGTGTGAGACAGGATGCTGGAATTGAGGGGTTATTGGTCCGATCCAGCAGGACTCTTCTGATGTTCTTATCAGGGAAGGCCTCGGTCTCATGCCCTGCTGTTAGCCCGCCAGAGGAACTGGTTGGCCACTGTGTGAGACAGGATGCTGGACTCAATGGACTATTGGTTTGATCCAGCGGGGCTCTTCTTATGTTCACAGTATAAAGCCATAGAGCCAACCCTCCAGAGCAGCCATTTCCTCCACAGGAATTGGCAAAGTTTATCTCAATTCCCTCACTGGCTGTTGTGAAAGTCAGAAAGCTGAAACAAAAACAGACAACACGTCCAGCAGTGAGGACCTCCTGCTCGGCTCAGGGGTTTTTGCAGACCTGAGGCTGCGTGTCCCAATGGCTGCTACCAGTTTGACCCAGAACACATAAGTGAACGTTTTCTGCCTCTCTACATCGTTGAGCTCTGCCCAGCGCAAGCTGCAAATTGTTTCCTCCACCGTCCCGCTGTCTTGTAATATGACCCTTCTTTATTTGCAATAACTTTTTTTGCCTTCAAAAGCTGCCTTTTTTTGCTGTTTATTTTTGGTGCCAATGGAGGCTGACTTCCTCTATGTAAATGGGTCCTTAATATGCAGATTGGCGCGTATTTAATATGCAAATTGCCCTGCGGAACTGGAGGGCCGCCAATACTTCCTTGGGTGTCGCAGGCACCAGGCAAGCTTCCAGGGCGCTCGACAGATTTCCCGGGGCTGAAACCTGCTGGATGGAAGTCACCCTCTCTGACCAGCGGGGATGCTCGCTTGCCTTTCCAGATGGGCAGGGGTTGTGTGAGACCAACTGGCTCAGGAAAGTACTTTGCACCTGCTCAGAGGCGCTGTTTCCTTTACCTGAGCCAAGGCATTAAAACTCAGCTCAGAGGAATTGTACCTATTGGCAGGGCCGGTTCCAGGTTTTCAGGGCCCCCTCCGCTCCCATGTCCACCCCCTGGACGCTCATGTTCTCCTTTCCTCCACTGACATGAAGAAGAAGAGAAGAAGAGATTGGATTTATACCCCGCCCTCCACTCCCAAGGGAGTCTCAGAGCGGCTTACAAACTCCTTTCCCCCTCCCCTCCCCACAACAGACACCCTGTGAGGTAGGTGGGGCTGAGAGAGCTCTTTCCCAAGCTGTCCTTGAGGGAACAGCTGGTACAGAGCTATGGCTTGCCCAAGGTCATCCAGCCAGGTGCAAGTGGAGGAGTGGGGAATCAAACCCGGTTCTCCCAGATTAGAGTCCGCGCACTTAACCACTACACCAGACTGGCTCTCTCTACACCAAACTGGCTCTCTCTACACCAAACTGGCTCGCATGCTTGTGTGTCCTTCCCTTGTTTGGTTGTCAGACTCCTGGACAAACGTGCTCCCAGCAACACTCTCTTTAGCAGTGATATGTTTACTGAAGCATTAGTAAGTTCCAGATGAGACACTTCCTGCGTCAGAACTGAAGTCCAAGGCGCGAACCCCCCCCCCAGATACACTACATTCAAGCAAACCCCTTTTCAGGACTCAACCAATCAGCCCAGGCATCCAGCCCGCCTAAATCTAACGTTCTACCTTCCCCCCACCTATAATTCACCCCTGCGGTTATCTACTACTGCTAGCCTGGCAGAGCCAGTGCCAAGGGTCACTTGCTTCCCAGATGTGAGAGGTGCTTCTTCTTGCAGACAGTTCCCAAGCAAAGCAAAGCATTCTCACACACACATTCTCTCCCCCCCCCCCAACATACATATGGCAGATGAGGCATGGAGTTTGACACTGGTCACAAGTCCTCCTGCTGTCCAGTTGCACTCCTTAGTGCATGCATCAAGGAGCATGAGTGGCGCAGTTCTAGCAACTCTATTTTATGCTTGTATTGCTGGTCAATTGGCCGTAATAAACCTGGTATGGTACTAGCAACTGAGTGGGCAGGGAGTGCTAGCAGCAGTGGGACCTGCCAGAAATCCTGGGGTCCGGCAGCCACCCCACCTGAGAGTATGCCGGCGCCAGCCCCGGTGATTGGCATTGCCACTCAGGAGGGGTGCCTCTGATCTACACTTTCCAACTTCAGATAGGACCAGCAAATGGTAGCTTATCTATTAAAAAGCATTTCTCGCCCACCTTTGCATCCCCAAAAGGGGACCGGCTAATGAGGCATGGTTTTTGAGTTTCTCGTCCCTGCTGTTTAAACCGGAAAATTCGTGTTTCTGTTTTTAGTTTTCCCTTGGGACCATCCAACCTGCGATTCTTTCATTTCAAGCTTATGTTGCTGTGATATTTTCCCCCCTGTTAGAAAAGTGCAATTTTCAAAGTTATATGTGTGTTAATCAATCATCAAGACATATTTAGTGGTATAACTTGAGTGTTTAGGGCGTACGTTATATGTATCCCCTGACCTAGACGGCCCAGGCTAGCGTGATCTTGGTTATTTGTGTGTTAATCAATCATCAAGACATATTTAGTGGTATAACTTGAGTATTTAGGGCGTACGTTATATGTGTCCCCTGACCTAGATGGCCCAGGCTAGCCTGATTTTGTCAGATCTGAGAAGCTAAGTGGGGTCGGTCCTGGTTAGTACTTGGATGGGACACGGCCAAGGAAGTCCAGGGTCACTGTGCAGAGGCAGGCGATGGCAAATCACCTCTGAATGCCTCTTGCCTTGAAAACCCTACAGGGTCACCATAAGTCACCTACGACTTTCCATAAGGCACTTTCCACCACCATTATACATGTGGATTCACACTACAGTTTATATGGTTTGCATATCTTATGGCTTTTCTGCACAAACAAATCAACAAATGTTACCACCACCCCCAAAAAACATGCGAACCTGTGTTCAGATTGCATCGGGGGATTCGCTTATGCAGGGGTCCTTTCGTAGAAAAAGAGGTGCAGGAGCTCATTAGCATAACTCATTAGCATAACTCATTAGCATATGCCATGTCGCCTGACATCACCAGAAGTGTGTCAGAAAGGGAATGTCAGTTTCAGCCCCATTATACCCTATGGGCCATTGAAATCAATGGCAAAAACTTATAGGGTATATGAGGGGCTGGAGGAAAGGGGGTTTGAGCGAGAGGCTCGGAACTTGCAGGGTAGCTGCTGGGGCCTCTCCTCGAAATACCCACCAAGTTTCAAGAAGATTGGACCAGGGGGTCCAATTCTATGGGCCCCCAAACAGGTTGTCCCATCCCCTCTATTGTTCTCTATGGTGGGAAAAAATGTTAACTTTTTTCCTCCGAGAACAATGGAGGGAATGGGGGCAACCTGTTTGGGGGCCCGTAGAATTGGACCCCCTGGTCCAATCTTCTTGAAACTTGGTGGGTATTTCGAGGAGAGGCCCCAGCAGCTACCCTGCAAGTTTGGAGCCTCTCCCTCGAACCCCCTCCCCTCCAGTGGCTTTTAAAGAAATTAGGCGGCAATTCGGCAGCGGGCTGAATCAGATCAGAGAATCTGATTCAGCCCGTGGCTGCCCTAGTGGCCAATCCTGAGCTGGCGGAGCTTTGCTCCGCCTCGCTCCGGCCCCAACGGACCCCTGTGCTTATGTCTTTTTGCAGGAAGCAGAAAAATGAGATCTTTAACCTAGAGAGGTGGCTGAGAAGAGCAAGTTTTCCCCACTCCCAAGATTTTTCCCCACTCTCTTTAAATGCTTTTTGCAAGCGGGGGCCACCGGCACCTGAACTCCAAGTGGTGGGTTCGCTGCTAGCAGTTCCGGCTGCCTCCCTAACGTGATGACATCACTTCTACGTGATGTCATCACACTGGGGACGTCCCCTCCAGGGATGCCCCTCCCCAAAGTTCCCCACTGGCAAGTGGACAGGACTTGGCAACCCTGAGCCCAAAGAAGTAGGCCAGACATGAGGTTGGGGTTGACAGGTAGGATCCAGAAACCAGCTACAAAGTTTGGGGGGAGCTGAGACGTGGCTTTTATGCACCTTTAGTCGCCTTGAGGAAAGGACAGTGTCTCTGCTGTGACGGGATTGGGTCCTGGCTAGAAGCTCAGAATCCTATTGGAAGGTTTGAATTTCAGAGACCTCCAAACATGGGCATGATTAACCGTGTTCTGAAGTATGGAGGGATATGGGAAATGTCAACCTGAGGAGATTCGGTTATCTGCCCAGAATATGAGGCTGGTATTAACAAAGGACTATGCAGGGCTTGACGGCCCTTCCTGGGTCTCTAAATAAATTACCGGAACAGCAAGCATGGTTAACAGAGGTCAGAAGGTGGCCGATGATCTAGGCCTGGCCTCCCTTGTCTTTGGCTTTCCAGGGAATTCTGCACTGTAAGGCAAATTCCTGGATGGTTCTAGAAGCCAAGTTATACTTCGGCAAACCTGGATCATTAATCACGGCCTGAACTTTAGTGAGCCCTCAGGAAGCCAGAGAACAGAACTATTGTCAAGGGAGTGTGTACTCCTCCCCCCCCCCCCCCGGGGGAATGTGGCCGCTTCCCTGTGAGTCAGTTTTCGTGTTGCCTGCTGCCTGACATTAGTTTCTCAGCTGCAATATCAAAAATGGCTTTCTGTAATGTAGTATGCTCTGTGTAGCAACCAGCCTGCCATGTGCTCCCAGGTAATGGCGCCCGCCGCATGGCCAGAGCACATGGTCAGGCCGAGAGGGGAGCTTGAATCAGGAGGAACAATAGACATCCGGATTGAAAGCCTCCACCAATGTGGGACCTAGGTTCTCCCTGGGGAGCCAATGCGGCCAAAGGCTCCTCCAGGGAACCTATGACAAACATACGCATATGTTAAGCCCCTATCAGGTCTTTTGGGTGTGGCCGGAGGTGTGGCTCCGGCCAGCATATAATGAGGGCCCTGGAGCCCTGGAAGCATGCTTGATCTGACCATCTACTGGACATGCTGACTCGCGCAATAAAGGCTTCATGATTTCACTGTTCCTGGTCTCCCGAGTCCAGTACTCTTCACTTCCCCTTCCGTAATCTCTAGACAGCATGTGGCCTGAGAAGCCGTGAAGGTGATCCAAAAACATGACTTCCACAGAGCTGCTTACACAAAGCTGAGGGCAAACTGATGCAGGACCTAGATGGAAAGGAAGGAAAGAAGGAACGTTTTGTTCGATCCTTGCTGTTCCTAATTTTTTTTAAAAAGCCAATAAACTGCCACAAGATTCAAGCCAGAACAAATTCTGAGTCCGGGGGCACCTTTAAGACCAACCAAGTTCTAATCTGGATATAAGCTTTCTTAGGGTTGCCAAGTTAGATCCACTCACTGGCGGGGGACTTTGGGGGGCGTCCTTGGAGGGGGAGGGGACAGCCCCAGTGTGATGATGTCACACAGAAGTCGTGATGATGTCACACAGAAGAGACATCATCATGTTAGGGAGGCCACCTGAACTGCAAGTGGCGAATTCGCTGCTTGGAGTTCAGGCGCCAGCGGCCGCTGCTTGTAAAAAAAAAAATTAAGGGTCCCTTTAAATGCTTTTTACAAGCGGGGGCCATGCGCGCCTGAACTCCATGCGCTGAATTTGCCACTTGCAGTTCAGGCCAGTGGCCACCCCTCTCCCTCCCCTCTTGCAAGATTTAAAGGACCCTCCAGCTGATCGGCAGGCCATGTGCTCCAGCTGATCAGCTGGAGGGCCCTTTAAATCTTGCAGGAGGGGAGGGAGAGTGGTGGCTGCTGGTGGTCCCTCTTGCTGGTGGGGCTTCCCCCTTCCCCCACCTGGGGACTGGCATCCCTAAGTGTTTGTGTGTACGCACACGAAAGCTTATACCCCGAATAAAACTTTGTTGGCCTTTAAGGTGCCACCGAACTCAAACCTTGTTCTTTTGCTTCAGACCAACCCTTCTGAATCTCAGATTCAAGCCAATTAGCTTAGCATCTGTTCCAGGCAAACTGGTGGGAATTGTTCTTACAGAGAGAATGATTAAACCCATAGAGGAATGAGTCCCGCAGAGGAAAAATCAGCATGGGCTTCCGCTGTGGGGGATTTGTATTTATTTATTCACGGATTCCTTTTCATTTATTAGCCGCCTTTTCTCACTGGGACTCTCGGGTGGATTACAAGGACGATAAAACCGTTCAGTCGATCAATAAGCCAATGACAAAACACTCGGATATTGTGTCGAATGATAACAGTGTTTGATTTGTTAACAGCAAAGATTCCTTGTGAAACAAAGCGACTTAAGTCAATTGGCAAGCAGCCTGCAAAATGCAATAATGTTGACGTCTAACAGCAGATATTAACAATGTAATGTAATGGGGGCTGGGACTGAACTGGAAGAAGAAACGTGGTGTCCCTGCCAAAGGTGACTTCCCGAGCTGATCTGTCACATCACTGCCCTTTTCTTCTGCAAGAATGCCCTCGCGAACAATTCTGTTTTGCACATTTAGCGGAACAATAGGAGCACGAGGGCCTTCCCAATAGCCTTAGGTAGACCACTCCATAATTTGGGAGCTACCATGGAGAATATCCATGAATGGGTTGTAGCTGATTTCACTTATTTGCTGAGTGGTATCTCCTAAAGGCTTTGCTCTGATAAGTGAAGTTGTCACAGTACACCATAGCAAGAGAGGCGGCCCTGCAGGCACATGGGTCCAGTGTAGGGTTTGCCAGGTCCGACTCAGGAAATATCTGGGAACTTGGGGGGGGGGGGGGGAGCCAGGAGACTTTGGGGGTGGAGCCAGAAACAAGGATGTGATGTCACTTCTGTGATGTCACTAGGGTTGCCAGGTGACGCCGACAAGCCAAAAGGGAATTCTGGTCACATTTAAGCATTCTTTTCAATCCTTTCCCTCCACCGGAAATAATGGAGGATGGGGGCATCTTCTTTGGGGGCTCATAGAATTTGCCCCCCTGGTCCAATCTTTTTGAAACTTGGGGGTGTTTCCCCCCAGAGCCCCAGATACCCACGGATCGATTCTCCATTATACCCTAGGGGGGACCAGTCTCCATCAAGTACAAAGGAGTGCCCAGTGGCCATCCCTTCGCTCTTTCTGACAGCCTTGAAGCGGGGGGGGGGAGGGGTTCCAGGAGCAAGAGTCCAGGAGCACCTTAAAAGACTCACAAAATATTTGGCAGGGTGGGAGCTTTCATGAGTCACTGCTCACTTCTTCAGATACAGCTAGAAAGGGAAGTCCATCTGTCTTAATTATTGGGAAGTGGAGTGATTTCAGATGCTGAATGACATTAGCAGGAAAATAATAGCAGGTGAATGACAATAGCAGGCATGATTGGATTAGGTGACATATGCAGAGGGGCAGTAGGCGTGGAGAAATCGGCGTTGGTAATGAGACAAGGGCTTTGTAAGTGAGAATTAGAACCTTGAACTGATCCTAGTACCTGATTGGTAATCAGTGGAGCATCTACAGGGCGGGAGTGATAATGCAGACTGTCCTCCGCACCCCACCGTAGCTGAGCCGCCACATTCTATACCAAGTGTGGTTTCCAAGTTGCGTTTAAGGGCTGACCCTTGCCGAGTACATTAAATTAACTGTGTTTCACCAGACTTTTGGGAGAATTGGCAAACGGGAGTCTTCTGGCAGACATTATCTCATTGGATTTCCACAATGCTTTTGATGAAAAGTCCCTCACCCCCCCCCCCAAAAAAGACCCCCTCCCTGTTGAGTTATTTAAGGTAGCAGAGCCGAACAAGCCAGCAGCACATGTGTGTATTAGCTTTGAAAAAGAAACGTTTACTGGTAACGTATGAGGAAAAAGGAAACGGGGCGTTTCAAACGAATAACATCCCGGCTAGCTGTTCTAACCTACGTCTTCTCTAAGTAAGTGTTACCTCGTGTCCGAGCCCCAGGCGAGAGGTAAAGCAAAACAGCAGAAAAACTTTCTGAAGCCTCCGCCTCTGGGACATCTTCAGATCTATTGATCAGCCAACAGACAACCCCAACACCTACTCGTTATGCATATTGTCACCTAGACTCTGGTGGGTAAGACGTGCAGGGCATAAGCATACCCAGGGGTCCTTTCGTAGAAAAAGGGGTGCAGGAGCTCATTAGCATAACTCATTTGCATAACTCATTTGCATGTGCCACACCCCCTAACATACCGGAAGTGTGTCCGAAGGCAACACCCACCCCTCAGGCTCCACTCCATAGGTGAGTGAAACGGACCTGCTCTTCCTCCGTTCCCTTCCCCATCCAATACTTGGTGCAATAAAAAGAAGCGTCAAGAACACACCCTCATTCTCTTCCTGCTCCCTTGAAACCACCAGGTTTCAAGTAGACTTGAGATACCCAGGACATGTGCACCACCCATCCCTTCCCCTTCCCCTCCCCACAACAAGACACCCTGTGAGGTAGGTGGGGCTGAGAGAGGTCTTTGGAGAACTGCTCCTGAGAGAACAGCTCTGAGAGAACTTGTGACTGGCCCAAGGTCACACCAGCAGCTGCATGTGGAGGAGAGGGGAATCAAACCCGGTTCTCCCAGATTAGAGTCCAACTCCTGACCACTACACCAAACTGATGGGGTAGAAGCTGTTGAAGGGTTGGTGAAATTTCTCCAGTACTTATGTGCCATGTGCCCAGATAAAAAATGGTATACTTAGAAAATGTATATGCCACCTTGAGCAAGTCTCTGGAAAAGCAGCACACAGTCATAAAAGGAACAATGATAAAATTATCAATATTAAAACAAAACATTAAAAACAATAAAGACCCTAGCAGGGCTTTCCCCGGGGCACTGCGCCTCTGCACTGCTCGGGGAAGCCGAGGAGGGGGTGGGGCTTAGTCATGTGCCCGCCCCCCTGGGCTCCTCACTCCCGGAGCTGCGCTCCTGTGCGCTCCCGCTCCAATGGACCCCTGAGCATTCATGAGGAAACAACATTCATTCCTTCATGACATCAGGAAAGGAACAAATTTAGAGTTCAGTGGCACCTTTAAGACCAACAAAGGTTTATTCAAGTTATGAGCTTTTGTGTGCAAGGCACACCTTTTTCAAATACACTGGAATAACAGATAAGGTGCAGACTTATAATCAGAGAATGGACTATTCGTTTAAACTTTACCTGCCATTCTATTGTATTTGGAAAAGTGTGCATGCGCACAAATGCGCATACCTAGAATAAACCTTTGTTGGGCTTAAAGGTGCCCCTGGACTCTGAATTTGTTCTACTACTTCAGACCAACATGGCTGACCGACTGGATCTATCAGGAAAGGAACTTGCTCACATATCCCAACAGTCCCACACAGAAGTAGTAGCAGTAGGATAAGACGTTGGGTCATTTCATGGGACAGAAAGCAGAGAATAGGAATAAATATGGGGGGTTTGCATACGAAGGGAAAAGGTGGTGGGGTTCTGCAGGGAATGATGTTAGGAAGGATGCCAAGGCTGATTCAAAGTATTTTGTCTCCCCAGAAGAAAGAGGGGGAGGAGGAGACTGGATTTATACTCCGGCCTTCCCTCGGAGTCTCAGAGCAGCTTACAATCTCCTTCCCTTCCTTTCCACACAACAGACACCCTGTGAGGCAGGTGGGGCTGAGAGAGCTCTTGAGAGGACTGCTCTTGAGAGGACAGCTCTGAGAGACCTTGTGACTGAGCCACATGGAGGAGCGGTGAATCAAAGCTGGTTCTCCCAGATTAGACTCCGCGCTTTTTAACCACTATACCAAACTGGCTCCTGCAGTGTTTGCCAGCTGTTGCCATGCTGAGACCCTGCAGCAATGGTGAGCAATGCCACTTATGTAGGGTTGTTAGCTCTAGCTGGGAATGTTCCTGGAGGCTGGGAGGCGGTGTCAGGGAAGGGGGGTGTTGGTGGAGCAGAGAGAGCCCAGCGGAGATGTGCGGTCACGGAATGCACCTTCCAAAGCGGCCATTTCCTCCAGTGGGACTGATCTCTGTAGTCCAGAAAGCAGCTGTCATTGTGGGAGAACTGCAGGCTTAACTTGGAAGTTGCCAACCCTATGTCCCCTGTACTGTCTGTGTCCGGGAGTGAACTGGGTTCCTGCGGCATGCACTGGTACCCCTGGTGCCATTTAATTGGTCTATAAATTATTTGGCATTGGGGACAGAGGGAGGGAGGGGGATGCAAGGTTTGCAGGCCTTGACATGTTATTCAAGACGGTGAGAACCAACGTGAATGGTGAAGAGCTCCCGAAAGCTCTCTCCAGACGGGGGCAGTGGGCGACAATACAGCTAGGGTTCACATGTGAACAGTGAACACAAGTACACCCTGCAGGTACATGTGTGCATCTGTTTGTAAGAGAGAGCCAGTGCACATTCAGTTCACAGACAAAACCAGGAACCGGTGGCAGATGGGGGAGGCAGTGACTTCTAGGGGGGCGATCGGCATCCCTAGCACAATAGGGTTGCCAAGTCGTTCCTTCGTAGGAGCGGGGGGGAGTCTGTCCTCTTCCTGGAGTCTTCTGGCACGCGTGCAAAGCGCACACGCCGCGGTGACATCACCAGGAAGTGACGTCATCACGTCAGGCACATTGGGGGTGGGACCTCAGTAATTCGCGGGAAAACCATAGAGTTTTTCCTCGAATTACAGAGCGCCTCCCCGAAATGTGCCCGACACGATGACATCACCTCCGGGTGATGTCATTGCACCGGGCACGTCCCCTCAGCCCGGCAGTTTGGGGGTGGGGTTCCCCCCGGCGGCCCGATCCCGGCCGGCGGGCAACGGGCCGCTGGAGCGGGGGTTTCCCCGCCCCCCGGGGGGACTTGGCAACCCTATAGCACAATGAAGTCATTTCCAGCGTGACCTGGAAGTGACATCAGCTTGCCAGTGCTGACACTCAAAACTGTATAGCAGAGGTATCGAACTCATTTGTTATGAGGGCCAGATCTGACATAAATGTCACTTTGTTGGGCTGGGCCATGCATGTTATAAAATGTAGCACGAGGTACTGGAGATACAAACTTTACAAAGATGATTCCAGATGCCAAATGGCAATAGCAGGCATGGCTGGATTAGGTGTGATATGCAGAGGGGAAGCGGGCATGGAGATACCAGCACTGGTAATGAGACAGGAAACCTAGGTCTCAATTCCATCCAGGAGGATTCAGTCCCAGAGAATGGAGAGAATAAATGGACATAAGTCTGACATTAGAAACCACAACATTCAGTTGCTGACCTAAGAGTAGCAGTGCTCTTACAAAGGAATTTCAAAGGGAGATTAGAAAGAGAGACTGCTGAACTGCATCCTCCTGGACTGGACTGAGCGCTAGTTGTCCTGTCTCATTACCAATGCGTGCTGTTATCGTTTGGCATCTGAAATCACTCCACTCTCCAAAATGTAAGGACCGGTTCACATGTTCTATCTCCTAATCAGGGTCTTTTTGAAAGAAAATAAATCCAGATAGGAAGAGAGAAATCCAATCATTTAAAAACACACACACAACTTTTCAGAATAAGCCAAAATAATTTCCTCAGTGTACATTGTGGTTGTCAGAAGAATCCACCCATCCTCTCCCTCCCTCCCCCCTCCCTCCTTCCCTCCCTCCCAAGAAGTATGCTTGCACACAAAAGCTTATACCTAGAATAGTTGTTGGTCTTGAAGCTGCAATGGGATTCCAACTGTGTTTTCTCTTTCTCTTCCCTTCCCCTCCCTTCCTAAAAGAGAAGGAGCAGCCCCAGAAAAGGACGCAGAAGCTCTCTGCGTGAGAGCGGGGTGGCTTGTCTTTGTATCTCTCAATCCCACATTGGCCAACAATACCAGGTGCCCTCAGGAGGTTCACCAATGGGGCCAGAAGCCAGCCCCCCCCCCCCAGCACCAAGAATACAGAGCATCACTTGCCCCAGACCGAGACTTCCTATCTATACCTTGTGGCTAATAGCCACTGATGGACCTCTGCTCCATATGTTTATCCAATTCCCTCTTGAAGCTGTCCAGGCTTGTAGCCGCCACCACCAGTAGGAACAAAAGTCCTCGTATAGAAAGTTCATCAAATGAGAAGAATCCTTTCAAGGAGGAGGAGAAGATGCATTTCCTCTTCATTAGTGTATTAGCGAGAGTGATTTTCACGTGTTATGATTTTCACAGGTTGTATGTATTGCACTGTTCATTAAAAAAAATATCGCAGATATATAGAGTGTATTTGTAAGTACTGTCAGGGGTCATTTCGTAGAAAAAGAGGTGCAGGAGTTCATTAGCATAACTCATTAGCGTAACTCATTTGCATATGCCACCCCCCTAACATACCGGAAGTGTGTCAGAAGGCAACACCCACCCCTCAGGCTCCCCTCCACAGGGGAGTGAAACTGACCTGCTCTTCCTCCGTTCCCTTCCCCATCCAATACTTTGTGCAATAAAAATAAGCGTAAAGAACACACCCTCATTCTCTTCCTGCTCCCTTGAAACCACCAGGTTTCCAGTAGACTTGAGGTACCCAGGACATGTGCACCACCCATCCCTTTCCCTTCCCCTCCCCACAACAAGACACCCTGTGAGGTAGGTGGGGCTGAGAGAGATCTTTTGAGAACTGCTCATGAGAGAACAGCTCTGAGAGAACTTGTGACTGGTCCAAGGTCACACCAGCAGCTGCATGTGGAGGAGTGGGGAATCAAACCCAGTTCTCCCAAATTAGAGTCCAACTCCTGACCACTACACCAAACTAATGGGGTGGAAGCTGCTGAAGGGTTGGTGAAATTTCTCCAGTACTTATGTGCCATGTGCCCAGATAAAAAATGGTATACTTAGAAAATTTATATGCCACCTTGAGCAAGTCTCTGGAAAAGCAGCACACAGTCATAAAAGGAACAATGATAACATTATCAGTACTAAAACAAAATATTAAAAACAATAAAGACCCTAGCAGGGCTTTCCCCGGGGCGCTGTGCCTCTGCACTGCTCGGGGAAGCCGAGGAGGGGGCGGGGCTTGGTCATGTGCCCGCCCCCTGGGCTCCTCACTCCCGGAGCTGCGCTCCTGTGCGCTTCCACTCCAACGGACCCCTGAGTACCGTTGAGTAGTAAGGCTATCACGGTTTATTCCTATTTGGCACAGATGTTTCTGTGATTCTCTCTCTCTCTGTTTCTTTTGCACTGTAAACTTGTGAACGGGATTCATAGCAATTCAGACCCAGTGTATGTTGTAAAGCTATACCCAGAGGGGAAGAATCCTACCTTTAAACATACGCTGATGGAACCTGAACAGGCGGTCCCTGACTAGGTCTGAGCTCTTAGAGTCAGGGGCTCCTTTAAAGGTTTCTCTGATTCCACCTTGGTCATGTAGCAGTTGAGCCTGGCTTGGTGCACGCAGCAACCTGGGGGGGGACCACCATGCACATTAGCGGCTCATTGTTTATGTAAGGAGGTGGCTGCGGCCACTTTGCTGCTGGATCGATGTCTCTCGAGCTCGGCTCCCTGCTGCGTCGACAGCCCCCCCCCCTCCCGCCCCCAGTCAGGGACCTGCGTATTCAGTTTCAAGATCCACTCGCAGCTGCTGTTAATAGGAATCAAGCCTTCCTCTCCTTCCTTACACTTGGCACGCCTGGTATAAAACATTAATCACATCTCCTGCGGGTTTTCCGATCACTCGGCACAAGTGCGGAGGCTGGGGGGGAGGGAGGAGATTAGGGAAAGGGACAGAGGGGCGTCTCTCCAGGTGGCCTGTCCTCCCCCCCTCCCCGGGCTCCAAGGTCTCCCACCCCAAATATAGTCTTGGTTTTAAAGCTGACTTGTCAACAGCCTGTTAACCGGCTTGTTCGAGGAACACTCCCTCCCCGCGGCACATGGTCACTGAGGTTCCCCTGCATCCCACCCGGCCCAAAGAAGAAGGAGGAAGAAGAGACTGGATTTATATCCCGCCCTTCACTCACTTGGAGTCTCAGAGCGGCTTACAAACTCCTTTCCCTCCCCACAACAGACACCCTATGAGGTAGGTGGGGCTGAGAGAGCTCTTTCCCAAGCTGTCCTTGAGGGAACAGCTGGTACAGAGCTATGGCTTGCCCAAGGTCATCCAGCCAGATGCAAGTGGAGGAGTGGGGAATCAAACCCGGCTCTCCCAGATTAGAGTCTGCGCACTTAACCGCTACACCAAACTGGCTCTCAAACTGGCACCTCAAAGAGAAGTGGCAGAGATCAGAACCTATGTTTTTCTCCTTTTTTCCAGCCGAGGGGGGCACTATGGATGTTTTCCTGCGTCCCTCCCCAAGAACAGGCATGGTGTTTGTGTCTGTCTCTGTTGTGACTTTCACTCCTGCTTTTCCTCCTGCCCTCACCTGGATAGCCCAGGCAAGCCCGATATTGTCAGATCTCGGAAGCTAAGCAGGGCCGACCCTGGCAAGAACTTGGAAGGGAGCCCTCCAAGGAATAACAGGGCTGGGAGGACAGGGACAAGCTTTATTCAGCCACCTTTCTGAATATCCTCCAGACTCCCAATAGGGGTCAGTCACCAGGGGTCACCATGAATTCCAGATGGATACACACATACACACACACGTGAAAAATACCAAAAAAAACCCCAAAACCTCTGATGCTGCCCTTCCTCCAAGGATCTCAGAGTGGCACACATGGGTTCTCCCTTCCCTTTTTGATCTTCACAACACCCCAGCGATGTAGGCTAGTCTTTGAGAGGAAAAGTTACTAGCCTAATGTCATCCGGGCCCTGACCTGGATAGCCCAGGCTCGCCTAGTCTCCTCGGGGTCGGCCCTGGCTGGTTGTTGTTCCTGTTGTTGTTATTATTATCATATGGCATTGTGTGTCATATAGCCAGGAGATCCTAGGATTGTCTGGCAGCCAGAAGTTGTAGCTCTTTTAGGGCTATGCAACACCAGGTGGTGAACTAGACTTGTTTTTTTTTAAGGCAAGAGACGTTTCAGAGGTGGTCTGCCACTACCAGGGGCATGACACAGAGGCAGGCAGTGGGGCTAGGACGTTTCAGAGCAGTGGCTTGCTATCGCCTGCCTCTGCGTCATACCCCTGGTATTCCTTTGGAGGCCGACCTTCCAAATGCTAGCGAGGGCCGACCCTGCTTAAACTAGATTGGGCGAGCCTGGGCTATCCAGGTCAGGGTGCTCTGGCTAGTAGTTCGATGGGAGACCACCAAGGAAGTCCAAAGTCGCTACGCAGAGGCAGGCACTGGCAAACCACCTCCGAACGTCTCTTGCCTTGAAAACCCTACGGAGTCACCGTAAGTCGGCTCTCTCAGCCCCACCTATCTCACACAGGGTGTCTGTTGCGGGGAGGGGAAGGGAAAGGAGATTGTAAGCCGCTCTGAGACTCCTTCGGGTAGTGAAGGGCGGGGTATAAATCCAATCTCTTCTTCTTGAGTTCCACCACTTGGGTTTCTTTTCTTTTCATGCGCCATTCTGTGTTTTAAACCAATCCTTCTTTGGGGCAGCACATAACACAATGGTCTTGCATCTTTGATGGAAGGGCCAAACTCGCTTCTGGGTTGCGCCTATTTGTCTGGGCACGAGTGACAGATCTGCATCTATCTCCAAATGCGGTTTGCAGCCGAACCCCTGTAAAGTTGGGCGTGGGGGTATTTTAGAGAGAAAAGAACAAGCGGGCAAGAAGCAGGGCTGAACCCCGGTTAACTCTCTGGCACTTTAAACCTGGCCAGTCTCTGACCTCAAAATCGGGGGGGGGGGGGGGGGCAGCGGCGGCGAGGAATCTATGTGTTAAAACTGGTGTGCAAACTGTAAAACTGAAAAGCAGTAATTTTAAAAAATGTGTTCTGGGTGAAGGGGAAATAACCTGGAAGAGGGCTACAGGAAAAAGAATCAGTCAAAGGGAAGAGGTTGCCCTGACTCAGATAGCCCAGGCAAGCCCAGTCTCATAGATCTTGTATGGTAAGCAGGGCCGACCCTGGCAAGTACCTGGATGGGAGGCCTCCAAGGAATACCAGGGCTGGGACACCGAGGCAGGCAATAACAAGCCACCTCCCTGAAACATCCGAGCCCCACTCGGGGTCACTGGAAATCAACCATAACTTCTAGGCATGCAAAAACACACACACACACACACACACAAAAGGGAAGGGGTCAGCATCCTGTTGTGTATCATTGTTGGGGTTACCAACTCTGGGTTCGGAAATAACAGAAGATTTGTGGGTGGAGCCTGGGAGAGAGGGGAGGGACCTCTGTAGGGTCAAAGTCGCCCTTTTCTCCACGACAAGCAGACTAAATGTTTTAAAATAAATAATAAATGAGCTATTTATATAATCTGGAGATCAGTTGTAATGCCAGAGGATCTTCAGCCCTCACCTGGAGGTTATCAACCCTAGTTCACCATGGCCTTTTACAATTGCATCTGTCAAATTTTATTCCCACCCCCACCCCCCGGTCCACCAAAAAAGCAGACCTCTCCATACATGGTTTGGTGTAGTGGTTAAGTGCGGACTCTAATCTGGGAGAACTGGGCTTGATTCCCCACTCCGTTACATGCAGCTGCTGGTGTGACCTTGAGTCAGTCACAAGATCTTTCAGAGCTGTTCCCTCAAGGGCAGTTCATGAAAGAGCTCTCTCAGCTCTGTTGTGGGGAGGGGAAGGGAAAGGAGATTGTAAACTGCTCTGAGATTCCTTTGGGTAGTGAAGGGCAGGGTATAAATCCAATCTCCTCTCCTCTTCCTCCTCCTCCTTGTATCCTCACAACGACCCTGTAAGGTAGGTTAGGGTGTGAGTAAATGACTAGGCCAAGGTCACCCAGGCAGTTTCCATGGCAGAGTAGTGCTTTGAACTGGGGTCTCCCTGATCTGACTCTTTAACCACTATACCATATTGCCTATTTGTTTGTGTTGTTATTGCAAAGGGATAGAGGAAGACTGACTCCCCCCCCCCCACAAGCTTTTCCCATTCTGTTGGTCTTCACTGTTGTCTATGAAAACTCATTAACATATCTATTTGCTGCCTCTGGTGCCCTGATTTGTACTGATTGCTTATTGGTGTTCGGTGCTTTGTGGGGCTTTGTCAAGGAAATGTCTCTCGAACATCAAATGTATAGTTATAAAAAGAGAAAACCCACAACTGTTTGCATTCAAAGAGAAGCGCTTTCTGATGGTTAAATCATCAGAGCAAATCCCGGGTCTGCACAATTTGCAGAATTCACCTGCCGTTAAAAGATCCTGAATTGGTTTCGCTCAAACGTCCGTCGTCGTACAACTGCAAAGAATTTATCGAGCCTCCTTCCTTTTTAAGGACTGCAGCGCTCTTCGGATTTTGGCAGAGATTTCTTTGTACATCAAAAAAACTCCACAAAAAAGACGTAGATAGCAAATATATGGTCTTTGAGAAGGAGCCAGCAGCCGGGAAAAAATCTCAGTTCCTCCCAAAACTGAAAAGCAAGCCAGGGTGTGATTGACTCCCAGCTAGGAATATCTGGCCCACTTGGCTTTCGTGCAGAAACTGTAAGTTACTGTCGCTGCCAGTCGGCCTGTGGCGAGAGAGGCAAAGGGTCATGTGCCATTATGCGCGCAGCCTGGCTTTTAAAATCCACTCTTGGCGCTGGAACTGGCCCGCCGGTCACAGTGTGCTCTAAATCTCCGAGCTTCCCAGAGACCTGGAAGGCGCACTTTGCGTCCTCGCGAGAGCCATCTATCCTTGCGTCCTGAGGGAGCCTTTTTCTCCAGACACATCGCCTTCAATTAAGAAGGCTTTTTAGCATTCCATGGGCATGTGACGTCGCCTCTGGGGCTGGCGATGTTATGTGCTCTGTGTGTCTAATCTTTGCCAAGGGCACCTGAATTGTGCACGGTTTCTTTATTTCCATCCGTTTGTTCTGCGACGTTTGTCGTTTGGGACAATTTATTCAGCTTTGGCAAGGCCGGGAATATCACAGGGGTGGCAAACCCCGATGATGACCAGTGGAAACTTGATTCAGTCCTGGAAAGTGTCGTCTGGCAAGAGATGAACAGAGACGGGTCGTCGAAGCGTAGAAACCCTGGACTTCCTCGGTGGTCTCTTATCCGAGTGCTAACGAGGGCCGACCTTATTTAGCTTCCGAGATCTGACAGGGGTCCTTTCTACACTTGGATCTCATCCCTGGTTTTATCAGAGTTCAGCTCGCGGCACGATACCTTGCATTTATCCCTGGTTATAACAGCATCCGTTTATCCCAGGAGAAGTGTGGGGTGAAACTGGGGTGACCTCAGTGCAGGGGTCATTTCGAGGGGGAACGGGCAGGAATGGGTCCTGGGAGTAAAAAGCCCAGGGCTAGAGTGTCACAGGTTCACTTCAGAGCCCAGTTCCCTCTATGGTGGGTGCTGGCACACAGCAATAATTTCCCCTGCTGCCGGCACTGCTCCAGCGCACCCAGGTCTCCAGTTCCGAGTCTGAGGAGTGAGTGCTGGGCTCGGCCAGCAGCCCCGCCCCCTCATTAGTAGCCTCCCACCTGTAGGGCACCCCGCTCCCAGCAGCCCCTCCCCCTCATTAGTAGCCTCCCGCCTATAGGGCACCCCGCTCCCGGCAGCCCTCCCAGCGACGCATGGGGGGTCTGCTGCTTGTTCTTGCTGTCATCTGCATCGTCCTTCTATGCCTATTTTCTTTGTGCTTTTGAAGCAGTTTTTCTCCAGGTAGGCTCACCTGCTCTGAGTTGGGAAATACCTGGAGATTTTTGGGGTGGCGCCTGAGCAGTGGGTCTTGCCCTCTGACACACTTCTGGTTATGTTAGGGGGTGTGGCATATGCAAATGGGTTATGCTAATGAGCTCCTGCACCTCTTTTTCTACTAAATGACCCCTGCCTCGATGTAATGTGGAAACAAAAAATATCCCAAGATAATTACAGGGGTGAACTCGCATGTAGTGTAGACTGTAAAAATACACCGAGATAATTACAGGGGTGAACTCGCTGGCATTGTAGACTGTAAAAATACCCCGAGATAATTACAGGGGTGGACTCGCGTGTAGTGTAGACTGTCAGTTCGGGGATAGGGTTGAACCAGGATTTAAGGTCTAGTGTGGAAAGGACCGAGATCAAGCTAGCCAGGGCTATCTAAGTCCTGGGATGCCAGCCTGCAGGTGGAAACTGGGGATCCCCTAGAACAGAGTTGTCAAACTCATTAGTTACGAGGACTGGATCTGACATAAATGTCACTTTGTTGGGCCGAGCCATGTGTGCCATAAAACGTGATGCCCGGTACCGGAGATATAAACTGTACAAAGGACAGCAACTGGTAAACTCCAAGTTGGTGTATCCTCATGGCAAGGCCCGTGGGCTGGGAGGAGGGTGCAAAGGAAAACCCATATGGATAGACTGGAGACCCAGTGGTGCAGCACTGGGCAGACGTTCCCACGCTGCTTGACTGCTGCTGACAAGGTTGTTCTGCCATGCTGAAGCCACAGTCGGAGTGGTTCTGCCCACTCCGTCGAGCAACTCCCTGTTCCCTCCCTTGCACTAGTTGCTCGCAGGCTGCATCAAAGCCCTGGACAGACCAGTTCCGGCCCTCCGGCCTTATGTTTGACACCCCTGCTCTAGAATTACAGCTCCTCTCCAGACTACAGAGATCAGTTCCCCTGGAGAAAATGGATGATTTGGAAGGTGGATTCTGTGGCTTCTCACCCCACTGAGGTCCCTGTCCTTTCCAGTCTCCACCTCCCAAATCTTCAGTAGTTCCCCAACCTGGAGCTGGCAAAAAACCCCATCCCCCGCCAGCATCCAGAAGAGACCTGGCATCTCTATGTGATTCAGCCCCTACCAGCAGCTACCAGGACTAGGGTACGGTTTCCAGCTCTGGGTTGTGAAATACCTGGAGATTTTGGAGGTGGAGCTTGAGGAGGGTGGTGTTTGGGTGAGAGGAGGGGTTTCAATGGGGTACAATGCCATAGAGTCCATCTTCCAAAGTGGCCATTTTCTCCAGGGGAACTGATCTCTTGTCACCTGGAGATCATTTAATCCCAGGAGATCTTCAGAGAGCCGGTTTGGTGTGGTGGTTAGGAGCGTGGACACTAATCTGAGAGAACCGGGTTTGGTTCCCCGCTCCTCCCCATGCAGCTGCTGGTGTGACCCTGGGTCAGTCACAAGCTCTTTCAGAGCTGTTCTCTCATGAGCTGTCCTCAAAAGAGCTCTCTCAGCCCCACCTACCTCACAGGGTGTCTGTTGTGGGGAGGGGAAGGGAAAGGAGATTGTGAGCCCCTCTGGGACTCCTTTGGGTAGTGAAGGGTGGGGTTTAAATCCAATCTCCTCCTCCTCCTCCTCTTCTTCTTCTTCTTCTTCTTCTGCCACCACCTGGAGGTTGGCAACCCGAGACTCAGGACTTGGGGCCTTTAAAGGGAAAACAGAAGAACTTTGGGAAATGAACTCTGCTGGGAATATTATTGCCTTCATTCTCCCCCACTCCCCTCCTGGGGTCACTTGCTAAAGCTTGGAGGGCAACCAGTAAAAAAAAAGCTGCATTTTAGATTCACTGGGTTGCTAGGCCACCCCTGGCCACCAGCAGGGGATGGAGAAGAAGGGTTACCAAATACAGGATGGGAAACTCCTCGAGATTTGGGGACGGAGCCTGGGGAGGACAGGGGCCACAGTGGAGTACGGTGCCACAGAGTCCACCCTCCAAAGGATCCACTTTCTCCAGGAGGAACTGATATCTGTGGCCTGGAGATGAGCTGTAAATCCAGGGGATCCCCAGTTCCCGCCTGGAGGCTGGCATCCCTATGAGCAGGGTTGCCAAGTCTGGGTTGGGAAATACCTGGGGACTTTGGGGGTGGAGCCAGGTGAGGGTGGGGCTTGGGGAGGGGAGGGGCCTCAGCATGGTACAATTCCATAGAGACCACCCTTCAAAGCAGCCATTTTCTCCAGGGGGCTGATCTCTGCCAGCTGGGGATCAGTTGTAAAAGCGGGAGATCCCCAGGCCCCACCTGGAGGCTGGCAACCCTACCTATGAGCATTTTTAACAAGGCCAGCTAATCCAGAGGCCTCCTAGGAACTGCCAAGCACTGCAACTACAATCACACATCCTTCTGCTCTGCACTGGTGCTGCTGACCAGTGTTCCCTCTAAGCTGAATTAGCGCGAGCTAGCTCACAGTTTTCTAGCCTCCGGCTCACGCATTTTTGTCTTCGCTCAGGAAGGAGGGCTCCAGAGCAAACTAATTCATGCCGCAGCCAAATCGCTCGCTCACAACTTCAATGCCAGCAGCTCACAAAGTAGAATTTTGTCTCCCGAGACTCCACAGCTTAGAGGGAGCGTTTGACGAGAGCTCTGTGACTTTTGTGTGGTATTCAGGCAGTCACTTCCCCAGCTAGGGCTGCCAATTTCCAGGTACGGAACGACTCAAGTCTCTGAGAGAAAGCGTCCAGAAAGAAAGCGGGGGTAAGAGAAGCTCTCACTGAGCACGAGCATTGTGCAAAGAGACAGCATGCAGAGATGAATGCTGAGTAGGAGAGGAGTCACTGAGTCTACACATCTTCTGCTCTGAAGAAGCCGTACGAAACAGGTGTTGAAGCAAGCCTGTCTGCAGATTCGTGACCTTTACGCTATTTGCCTGCAATCCAATATTAGTACGAGAAAGACACAAAGAAGATTTTACAGTTTGTAAGAACTTTAGATTATTGGACTGTGGTTGTCAACCGTGTGGAATCCTTTTTTTTAATGTTTATTCTTGTATGAACGTACAGAAATGTATTAGTATTAGTATTGATCTGTTTTTTGAAAAACTATAAAAGAGTGATATTCCCTTCGTAAATAAACCACTGTTGCCATTGACTATTTTCAAACCCCAGGTACAGACTAGAGATCTCCCAGAATTACAACTGGAGCTCAGGCCACAGAGATCAGCTCCTCCAGAGGAAACGGTAGCTTTGGATGGGGACTCTCTGTCTTTCTGCCCTGCTGAAGCCCTTCCCCTCTCCAAACCCTGTCCTCCTCCAGGCTCCACCCCCAAATCTCCAGGGATTTCTCAACCGGGAGTTGGCGACCCTAGGTATCATGCCATAGAGGCCACCCTCCGAAGCAGCCATTTAGTCTTGGGAAAGGGATCTCTGTAGTCTGGAGGTCAGTTGTCATTCTGGGAGATCTCCCAGCCACCACCTGGAGGTTGGCAAGCCTAGGACGGCAGCAGCAGAGAAGCTCGGAAGGCCTTCAGGGAATGGCCAGGGGTAGCGTTTGTTCTCCTAAACTCAGTGTGGGGTAATCATTCAGGTGTCGGATGAGGACCAAGGAGACTGGGATTCTAATTCCTGTTGGAGGTCAGCGAATGGCCAGTTCATTTCTCTCCAACTGGCCTACCTCATAGGGTTCTTGTGAAGCTAAAGTGGAGGAAGGGAGATGCATGGGTGCCTTGAAGATAAAGGAAAGGTGGGCTAAAAAGCTAATGAATAGTCTGCAGTGGATTTCCAGGTTTTGAGCTAAGCCTGAGACTTTGGATATTTGCATGAGAACCAGGACGGGTTGACCATTAAGGCCAATGGGAAAAGTCTTGGTGGGCTGATTTGTTGATTGATTTGAAATATTTATTAGCTGCTTTTCTTCCTGCAGAGCCTTAGGAAGCAGCTCATCATCTCAGCCCAGGCAAGGACTAGCCCCATGGGATGGGGAGGAAGCAGCGAGCTGCCTGAGGCTGGCTGGGCAAGCTCTTTCTCCCTCGCTCCCTCCTTTTCCCACAGGGCCTTCTGCAGGGCCATTTTCTCCATCTCAGTCCAGCCTGTCAGAGAACCCATCTCCTGAGTTATCTGTGCTTCGAGCTGGGAGCAGGCACTAAATAAAGAGATCCAGGGCAAGAGGACTGGCTGAAATGAAGCCCTGCACTCTACTCTGCTCATGTGCTGGGGAACCCTTTATCATGCTTTCCAGGGGTCCTTTCGTAGAAAAAGAGGTGCAGGGACTCATTAGCACAACTCATTAGCATAACTTATTTGCATACGCTACACCACCTGACACCACCGGAAGTATGTCAGAAGGCAAGAAAGACGGGAGAGAGAGAGAGAGAAAGAAAGAAAGAAAGAAAGAAAGAGACAGAGAGAGAGAAAGAAAGAGAGAGAGAGAGAAAGAGAGAGAGACGGAAGGAGAGAGAAAGAGAGAGAAAGAAAGAAAGAAAGAGAAAGAGAGAGAGGGAAGGAGAGAGAGAGAGAGAGAGGGGGGGGGAAGGAAAGAAAGAAAGAAAAAGAAAGAAAGAAAGAAAGAAAGAAAGAAAGAAAGAAAGAAAGAAAGAAAGAAAGAAAGAAAGAAAGAAAGAAAGAAAGCGAGCTGGCAGAGAGGGGAAGCCTCAGAAATACCACTGTTCTGGGAGGATAGCTTCAGTGGTGGCTGAAGCCTTCAGAAGGCTGGTCGGAGGAACAAGGACCTTTCCAAGGGACGGGGTCATTTTGCTGCAGCCATGACACAAGCAGGCATTCCCCTGCGGGGGGGGGGGGGCTGGCACCAACTCCTGGAGCTGCGCTCCCCCGAGCTCCTGCTCAAAATGACCCCTGATTCTTTCCCATGTTTCCAAGCCCCATTCTAAGGCTCATGAACCCTGAGTGAAATAATTAACCCTTGGGCGTATCTCACACAGTCCGCCTTCCTGTAGTTTATCTGTCTGTCTCTCCACTCCATGTGAATATCGTTCCAACCATCTTTCTTAAGGAATGTTTCTAGAATTCTCTAAAATAAAAACCCCTAGTGTTTCTTTCCAACAAAAATTAGGAATCTGTCTTTGCTTTTTTTTTTTTTAACTTCCAGATTTTATATGCAGTGCAGCTTTCAGTTACTTTTTGTTATGCTCTTCCTTCCATGCTTCCGGTGCACTCCTGTGCATTGACCGAGCACCACTGAATGGCCATCTCGATGTGATTGCACGCTAGGCTGTGTTGAGCTCCTTTTGGCGCAGTGGTTTCACAATGTGCAGGAGCGCATGTGAGCATCAGGGAGAAACGCCATACAAAAGAATCCCGATTCAGTCACATCCGGATCGGCTGCTTAGTTTGTTTTGCCGTGCTCTAACCATGTGCCTCTGTGCAGCCATAATGTGTGTGTGGGGGGGGGGGGGGAATACAAACTGTACATGTTCAAATTCCAGAATGAATTTTTGGAATTAAATCAGAATTAAGGGGTCGTGCAACGTAACACGTTTGAAAACAGTACAAGGAAAGGGATGGGGGGGAGGCAATCCATTTGGACTGGCTTTCTGCAAACCAGGTTGCTTCCTCCCAATCTGCCCTCTCCCTTCTGGCTGGCTAGTCCCTCTGACTGCACAGGGGAAGGGGACTGCTCCCGGCCAATGCTCCCTCTAAGCTGTGAAGTCTTGTGAGGAAAAATTCTACTCTGTGAGCTACTGGCATTAAAGTCGTGAGTGGGCGATTTGGCTCCTGCATAAATTAGTCTGCTCTGGAGCCATCCTTCCGGACAAAAATGTGTGAGCCGGAGGCTAAAAACCTGTGAGCTAGCTCACACTAACTCAGCTTAGAGGGAATGCTGCTCCCCGGCCCCCCATTGTTAGCTGTCACAGATGCAGCCGCCTCCCCCCTCCCTTGGGTCTTCAGGACAGGGACCTGGTAACCCTATTCCTCAATGGAGGCCAAATTCTTCTGACATCACCAACAGCAGGGCTGGAAAAACTGGAGCCGGCTATGCAACACCCGGCAGCTGCCAGGAGGGCGGGTTTGAGTTACAGGGTGACATCAGTTCTGTCTGCTCACCTGTCATGGAGAAGGATGGAGGGGCACCGTTGTAGCAGCGAAGGAACAGCTGTGCCATCCATGTGTGTGTCCCCCCCACCCCACCCCAGGAGACTCGACAGCCCTGTACTTTTGTTGCTTGGTTCCACTAGCGGTGTTTCTGAAACTTTTGCTGCCTAATCGGGGGGGGGGGGGGGGGGCACTCCCCCTACCCAGGAAATTCACATTGAAACCCGCTCTCTTTCTTACATCTGAAGGCGTTCCCTTCGAAAGTACGTAAGGGAACAGGTTGCTCGCCCTTTGGGAGCACTGACTGACTTACATTAGCAAGGCCAATGTGGTGATTTGTGCAGAGATGCAACAGGCAGCCTCCTTGGAGAGCCAGTCATTCCAGTACACCTCCATATTGTGTGCGGTCGAGCGATCTAACTGCAACCAGTGAGGCACCATTGCTTGCCCGCGGAGGAATGGGACAAACTAGAGCAGGAAGTCATGCAGAGATGTGGAAGGCAGCTTCCTTTGAAGGTAATTCAGCCGTCATGCTGAACGGGAAGTGAAAGAGCTCATTGTGCGCAATGGAGAGATGCACCAGAATTGTTCCTCTGCTGAGGCTTCGGATGGCGGCAAAGCCAGAGCTGTGACTTGTGCAGAGATGCAACAGGCAACCTCTTCTAAGAAAAAAAAGGAGTTTGGATAAAGAACCATGGTCACATGTATTGCATCGAAGGGAGCATCATCTTTATTTAACAGCGTTAGTCCACTGTGACATTATTTTTTTAAAAAAAACCAGCGCCATTTTAAAGACTAACAAATTTATTGCAGCTGAAGCATTTGTGGGCCAGTGCCCACCTCATCAGATACATGAAATGTTGTCCTCTCTTGGCAGATGGATAGAAGCCATCGTTAATGTTTTCCTTCATCAAACTGATTAAATAAGAGAACTTTCCCTGATATAACAATCCACCACCAAAGCAGAACTAGTTTTGGCCAAAAAACAAGTTCAAAACTGGGGTTGCCAACTCCGGCTTGGGAAATCATTGGAGATTCCGAGGGAGGGGCAGAGTCCATGGAAGGAAGGGAGACGTGATTCCATAGTTTGTCCTCCAGAAGTTGCCGTTTTCCCCAGGTGAACTGATCTCTGGTTTCTGAAGATCCCTCATAATTCTGGGAGATCTCTAGGCCCCGCCTGGAGGATGGTAACCCCAAATCAAGATTCATCAGTACAGTTTTTGAAGATGTTTGGTTATGAACTGAGCCTGTGTTGTTATTGTTTCTAGAGCACTTGGAGGCTTGGGACCCTCGTCAAAGGATTTGGAGAGTGGATCCAGTTCTAATCTGAATAGGGCTGCCATTCTCCAGGTGGGGCCTGGGGATCTCCCGCTTTTACAACTGATCTCCAGCTGACAGAGGTCAGCTCCCCTGGAGAAAATGGCTGCTTTGAAGGCTGGACTCTATGGCATTGTACCATGCTGAGGCCCCTCCCCTCCTCAAACCCCGCCCTCTCCTGGCTCCACCCCCAAAGTCTCCAGGTATTTTCCAACCCAGACTTGGCAACCCTAAATCTGAAACTGAATTATCAGTTGTCTTAATGCACCAGTGCTTTTTGTTTAAGGGGAGAGGTCTGGAGGATGCGTCTTCGAAGTTTGCAAGGGTTTGTGGGGGAGTGGACTCTATGGCGTTCTGCCCTGTTGAGGTTTCTCCCTTCTCCGAACCCTGCCCTCCCCAGGCTCCACCCCACAAATTTCCAGCCTTTCCCAACCCGGAGTTGGCAACCCCAGAACAGTCTCCGATTTCTTTATTTTTTTCCCTCTCGGTTTAGATTCTTGTGAGTTGTCCTCAGTCTGGTTTTCATTGCTGGTTTTATAGATCGTTTGCATTGAGCACAGACACTGGATGTTGGGGGGGGTGGCGGTTACATGTTTGATAAGGTATTTATGCAGGCAACATACCCCATTTATAGGCGTCATATAATGGTAATTTGTTGACAAGGAAATAACATTGAAAAATGCCTTGCTGGGGAAAGTCGGCACTAGGCAATAAAGCCGTCTCCATTTGCACCATTTAGAGCAACAAAATCAAAATAAGGATTTTAGGGTCAAAATGGTGCAGTGTTCTCCTTCCGCTAATACTGATTATCTTGAAAACAGTATAAATATTGTTTATTTTTAATGTTGCCGTTGTGAACCTGTTCGTTTTGTTGCTGGTGTCCTTGATTCAAGCGTGTCTTTAGAGGAGGGGTATTGGCGCACGCTGGCTCAGCATCCGCCTTGAATACACACAGTCCGAGGTTCAGTCCCTGGTAGGGATGCCAATCCCCAGTTTGGGAGCAGGGGTTCCCCTGGTTTGGAGGCCCTCCCCCTGCTTCAGGGTTATCAGAAAGCGGGGAAGGGGGAGGAAATGGAGACCAGTCCCCATAGAGTATAATGGAGAATTGATCAGTGGGTATCTGGGGCTCGGGGGGGGGGCTGTTTTTTTGAGGTAGAGATGCCAAATCTTCAGCATAGCATTTGGTTCCTCTCCTCAACCTCCCCCCCCCCAAGTTTCAAAAGATTGGACCAGGGGATCCAGTTCTATGAGCCCCAAAAGGAGGTGCCCCCATCCTCCATTAGATGTGATGGCCAGAACTCCCTTTGGAGTTCAGTCGTGATGTCAAATCCTTGTTCCTGGCTCTACTCCCAAAGTCTCCTGGCTTCATCTCTAAAGTCCCCAGATATTTCCTAAACTGGACTAATCTAGGGCTGCCAAGTCAGCCCGGGGGGCGGGGGATCCCCTGCTACAGGGGTTCCCGATCTGCCGGCCAGCACTCGGCCGGCGGGGGAACCCCACCCCCGAAGTCGTCCAGTCAGGATAACTTCCCCAGCGTAATGATGTCACCCGGAAGTGACGTCATCACGTTGGGGACGTTGCCGGGACGGCGCTCTAGCAATCGCCCCAAAACTCTATGGTACCATAGAGTTTTGGGGCGATTGCCAGAGCGTCGCCTTGGTGACGCCCCCAACGTGATGATGTCCCTTTCGTGTGGCATAATTGCGGCGCGCGTGCCGGGGAAGCTCCCGGACCCAGGAGGACTCCCCCCCGCCGGTAAGTCACAAGGACTTGGCAACCCTCCCCATATCCCTGGCATCTCCAGTTAAAGGATCTGGCAGTAGGTGATGGGAAAGACCTCTGCCTGAGACCCTGGAGAGCCGCTGCCAGTCTGAGTTGACAATGCTGACTTTGATGGACCAATGGCCTGATTCAGTATCAGGCAGGTTGTGTGCATCTTCCATGGAGTTCCCCCCCCCACACCAATACAAAATCAACATTAAAAATAATGTGCATTTAACAGGGAAGATATCGTGTGAAGAACCAGCAGCTGGCATGAAAATACACATGGATTTGGTTCACAAAGGGGAGAAACCAGTGAGGTATGGTGGTGGAAAGGTTAGATTAATAAACCCTGGGTTCCAAACCCCACGCGAGCATGAAGTTTACTAGAGTGACCCTGGGCCTGTCATTCCCAGAGCCACGCCTACTTTGCAGGGCTGTAGTGAGGATAAAGTGAAGGGGGGGGAGACCCTAGGGAGGGGAGATAGTGGAGATGCTGAGAATGGTAACTCCATCCCACCGGTAGAAAGAGTCACGTTCCCCCAAGGGGGGTGCCCTCTGAAACTTCAGGACCATGGGGGGGGGGGAGGGTGAAGGGCCTTGCTTTTAACAGGAGAGAATGGGGCGGTAACTCGAGCCGGTTTATTGTGTGTGCGAGAAAGAAGAGAGAACGCAGGGAGAGGAGGTGGAACAACTGGCCGGGGAAGGAAGGGCTGGGGGGGGGGAGAGATCGAGTGGCAGAAAGTGACACAGTCACTTTTTTCAAAAGGATTCTATTCACCATTGAGGGGAAGAGATTAAAAAGGATAGCTGGCGGGGAAGGCGAAGGGTGAGGAGAAGACGGAGGCGGTTTTGGATTGGCAGAGGTGAGAGTGCGCGGCAGGTAGTAGGGGGTGCGGTAAGGTAGGGGGTGCAGTAAGGCAGGGGGATGGAAGGAGCGCGGTGGGGGGGGCAGGCTTACGGATGGAGTGGCCGTCGGAAGCGGAATGGGCGGACTACCTTGCTGGATCAGAACCACGGTCCGTCTTGGCTGGCTCTTCGGTTACCCACAGCAGCTAGCCGGATGCTTGCAAGTGAGAAATGAATGGGAGAGCTCATTCCCCCGTCCCCCTGTTTGTTAGAGGTACACATGAAGTTGCCTTAGAGTGAATCTTGGTCCATCCAGGCCAGTATTCTCTACCTAGACTGGCCGCCACTCTCCAGGGTCTCAGGCAGAGGTCTTTCCCAGCACCTACTGCCGGGTCCTTTTAACTGGAGATGCCGGGGATTGAACCTGGGACCTTCTGCCTGCCGAGCAGAGGCTCTTCCACTTAGCCACAGCCCCTCCTCTCCTACTCGAGGTAAGATTAGATCGGATGGGGAGCAATCGGGACACAAACCCCACAAGACCATCTATTAGCTCGCTTCAAATTGAAGACGGAATAGCTGTCCAATTTCTATTCTGAGCCAGTTTGGTGTAGTGGTTAAGTGCGCGGACTCTGATCTGGGAGAACCGGGTTTGTTCCCCCCCCTCCTCCACATGCAGCTGCTGGATGACCTTGGGCAAGCCATAGTTCTGTCCTCTCAAGGACAGTTCCGTCAGAGCTCTCTCAGCCCCACTTACCTCACAGGGTGTCTGTTGTGGGGAGGGGAAGAGAAAGGAGTTTGTAAACAACTCCGAGTAAAGCACGGGGTGTAAATCCAATCTCCTCCTCCTCCTCCTCCTCTTCTTCTTCTTCTTTTTGATGGTCGCCTCGGGTTTCTCCCAGGAAGCCTCTTTGTTTCTGATTGGCAGGATTTCCCTTTAAAATGTCGCTTCTTATCTAGAAAGGCTGTTGTGAGCGTATTTTAGAACTCTTTTTCTCACATGGCCGATCCTTGCTCTCTCCCCTAACTAGATGCTTTTTTTACTAGACCAGGCCCGGGGATATCTGGGTTGAAAACTCCACCCTGCCACAAAGTCCGCTGGGTGATCTCAGACCAGTCACTCCCTCTGTGTGTCTTGCAAGGTTGTTGTGAGGATAAAATGGAGGAGGGGACAGCTCCCCCTGAAAGAAGGGCAGGGTAGAAACCGGACGGCTAGTCTGTCTTCAGTTTGAAGTGAGCTAATAGATGGACTTGTGGGGTTTATGTCCCGATTTGGAACGCTGGTCTGGAATCGTGGCGAAGCTAGGAACATTCAGATCTCGTCTCTGCCGTGAGCTCGCCTGATGGTATTGAGCAAATCTCTTGCTCTGACCCTCTGCACCCTTCTCTGTGGTATGAGAATAAAAATACAGCCGTATTGTCGCGGTTGGTAGTGAGCATTGCTGAATTAGTGTACGTGAACACCTTGAATGTTCCAAAAAGCTAGGGTCGCTGTTGCTTTGCTTCAAAAACTGGGATTCACCTAATAAGCAGATGTCCCCACCCCAGTATCTAGCAGTCAGAGATAGACTACCTCTGTACATGAAGGTTCCATTTAAGTATTGTGGCTAATAACAGGCCGTGAACTTTGTCTAATCCTGTGTGAAGACTTCATTTGCCATGGGCGACCCTATATAAATTTTTCTAGTAAAGGTAAAAGTTCCCCTTGCTCGAAAGCCAGTCGAATCCAACTCTAGGGTTGTGGTGCTCATCTCCGTTTCCAAGCTGAAGAGCCAGCACTGTCTGAAGACATCTCTGTGGTCATGTGGCCGGCATGACTAGACGCCGAAGCGCACGGAACACTGTTACCTCCCTATCGAAGCGGTACCTATTTATCTACTTGCAATTTCTTGCTTTCAGACTGCTAGGTTGGCAGGAGCTGGGGCCAGAGACGGGAGCTCACTCCGTCACGCGGCACTCGGGTCTCGAACTGCTGAACTACCAACCTTCTGGTCTGCAGTTCAGCATTTTAACCACTTAAGCCAATGCAGCCCTTGCAATAAATTTTTCTACTCCCTTTTAATTACAGATTGTTCTCACTTGCTGTGTGGATTGGAGCCATTGTGTGGCTGATCTATCATCTTTCTTCAGTGCAGAGTTCACCTTTTTATCCTCACAACAATGCTGTGAGGTAGATCAGGCGGGAAGGGACAGAGAGTGTCCCAAGGTCGCCCGGTGAGCTTCGTGGCTGAACAGAGAATTCAAGTTTGGATCTTCCTGATCCAAGTCAGCACTCAAACCACTGTGCAATGCAGTCTCCACAATCTTTGGCTGACTGCAGCAGTGACCATGAGATGAAGAGAGAACAGCCAATTAAATTGCCTTTTCACGGCAGCTTCGAAGAGAGGAAGGCACTAGTAAATCCTGATTGTGATTCTGTAGATGCTTAGACCTTCCCGGAAATCTCCACCCCTTTGGCTCCTCCTGCGCTGGAGTTAACCTATTAGCACATTAATTTGTTAATCTATGCCTTAATGTATTAATTTATACATCCAGCATCCCTCTTGCTAAGAAAAGCGGTTTCTTTCTATTCGCTGCTCTCTGCACCGGTCATGATTTTCTTCAACTCTGTTCAGTGCTCTACCTGGTCCGAGTTGTGTGTCTCTTGCACAAATGTCCCTTCATCTCCCCCCCCCCCCTCTTTTTTTAGCTTTCTGAAATTCTGGTACTTTTAGACTGCCTGCAGTGAAACAAGCGCAGGATGCTTTTTCCCTGAAACCAAGAAGAATCTGTGTGCGAGTCAAAGGGACCTAACGCAGGTAGAGTGTTCCTGAGCGTGTGCAGCGTTCCTTTGCTTTATGAGGCTGTTTGCAGACTGAACATAGGCCTGAACAGTGGAACTGGAAAAGCAGATGCTTCTCGGTTCAGAGTGGCTGTAACAATTGATGCATCCAGTTGCGCCTGGCTGGGAAAGGGCTTTTCCAGACCTGGCACCGGCCGTGCTTTGCTAAAGTTCGCTTAGCGCATCAGCCACGTAGGGCGCAGAAGCGGCTCTTCCAGAGCTAGCAGCCACCATGTTGAATCCAGCGGTGGCTGGCTCAGAAGAGACTCTTCAAAAGCTGGCAGCCAGCGATGCTTTCGTGAGGCGTGCGTGGTGCTCCAGCCATGTGTAGCAAAGGTTTTCCCCCAGGCTGGTAGACACCACTGCTTTGCTGAGCTTAAGCACACGTCGTCTCCAACTACGCCCGGCCTGCAAGGGGGCTATTCCAAAGCCGGCAGCCTGTAGTGCCGTGCTGGGGTTCCTGCCATGCACGGCCCAGCAGGATTTCTTCCAAAGCCGGTAGCCAGCCACGCTTTTGCTGAAGTTAGATCTGTCGACGCCAACTATCAATTAACTGACATGACGTTGCCGATTGGTGCTAATTAACTGTGGGGCTGTTCGTTGGGGCTGCCGGGCTCCCTCGCTTCTTTATCGAGTGCACATTGAATTCCTATCAGGATCTGAGCGGCCTCCTCTTCCCATTAGCTAGACGGTCTGGCTTTCACCTCCCCCGCCTGCTCCGCTCTCTTGGCTGTCCTCATAACCCTGGCAAAAAAAGAAAACCCGACAACCCACAACCATCTTTCCTCGATTGCTCTCGGTCTGGCTTTTGCAGAGGTGAATCGCTCGTAATTCGTGCCCATCTTGTCTTCCAAAATATCTCTGACCGAGAGGGCTAGGGCCTTGACCCTGGAGAGGAAACAAATGATCGTTGAAATCCTCGAGAGATTTTTATCTCCGCCGCAAGCTGGATCTATCATGAGCGGCGGCATCCAGTTCATCTTCCTGTCTACCTGCTGGCCCAGCTGGTGATGAACACGGCTGAAATTCTGCTGCGGATAGGTGTGCTGTACAGAAGGGAGAGGTATCTGGATTCCCCGCCCACATTGCTTACGGCCTGCAGTGACTGGGCGAGCAATGGGGGAGGGAAGAAGTCCAAGATTGGGCAAGGGGAGACAGGTCATTGGGTAGAATCTGCTGATCCTGTAGCTCGGTTGACAACTCCGAGTGGGGAAATTCCTGGAGATTCGGGGGTGGAGCTTTAGGAGGGCGGGGCTTTGGGAGGGAAGGGAGTTCAGCAGGGATGTGATGCAATAGAGCCCAACCTTCAATTAGGGTTGCCAGCCTCCAGGTGGGGCCTGGGGATCTCCCGCTTTTACAACTGATCTCCAGCTGACAGAGATCAGCTCCCCTGGAGAAAATGGCTGCTTTGAAGGGTGAACTCTATGGCATTGTACCATGCTGAGGCCCCTCCCCTCCCCAAACCCCACCTTCTCCTGGCTCCACCCCCAAAGTCCCCAGGTATTTTCCAACCTGGACTTGGCAACCCTACCTCCAATGGAGGCTTTTCCCCTAGGGCAACTGAGTCTGTAGATAAGTAGTAATTCTAGGAGAACAATCTGCTGGTAGCATTCGCTGAGGTTTGTGGAGTGCGCCTTTCCCCCCGAAAAGGGAGTAAGAGAAAAGAGCTGGTATCGTTGCAGGGTTAAAAGTGTCAGCTGAAAGCCTTCTAGCCCTGTGTTCAAGTCTTCCCAAGTGGCCTTCACCAAGGTTGGCTCTCTTAACCTTCAGCTTCCATTGGTAACATGAAAGTCATAATTCTTGGTCTGCTTTCCCAGATGGTTGTGATTTCTGACAGAAATGTACCTGGCATTATGATTGCCCATTATAATGGGCAGACTTGAGCTCTGAAGCTTGGGTTGCCAATCTCCAGGTGGGGCCTGGAGACCTTCCACAATTACAACTGGTCTCCGGACGACAGAGATCAGTTCCCCTGGAGAAAATGGCTGCTGTGCTTGGTGACCTCTGTGGCATTATACCCTGCTGAAGTCTCTCCCTTCCCCCAAACCCTGCCATCCCCGCGCTGCATCCCCAAACTTCCAGGAATCTCCCAACATGGAGTTGGCAACTGTGTCAGAAATAGGGGCATCGGTCTCTCCTGTTACTCAACTGTAATACAAAGGCAAGTATTCCTGTCCCAAAACTCTTGCTTGGCACACGTTGTCAATCTGAGGGTGCGGTCACATGGTCGCTTTGATCGTGATTCGCTGCTGTTCCCTCGCGAAATTAAATTTGCTGATCAGACGGGCCAATCTGCCTCCCATGCTGAAGCGGGCTCACTCCCGCAATGCTCCCGGCTCCCTAGTGCGTTTTCCAACCCCGGGAAAATCAAGTACTTTCCCGGTATTTCCACTTTAAGTCCACATTTTCACCAATCTGAACAGACATCTCTCGTTTTGCCCTTCAGCAAAGGGTCTGGCTGCCAGGTCTGGGGTTTCTTGGGGGCCCATGTTGGTCTTGGCAAGGGCAATGCAGTAGACATTCCCTTCCTCTGATCATCAGGGAACACTCCTTCATCACGCTCAAAAGCCCTCCACGGGTAAAACCATTGTGTGATTTCCCGACCAAGGCGAGGAGGGCATTTGGAAGGGAAAGTGGGGGGAACAGGCAAAAGAGGGAGGGGGGAACCGCTGCTCTTTTTGATGGGGGGGAGGGGAGGAGCTGGCTGAATCTGGAGAGCAGGTCTCTCGTTCACGTGCCCTGACGTTTACAAGCCGCGCAAACCTGACTTGTCTCTTTTTACTAGGCAACTGGGTGTTGGAGCCGCTGCGGCCACTCAGGAGAGGCGAGTTGTGTTTCAGGGTTGGACGAGTCCTGTGGTGGTGGATTCGGCCATGCGCATGTGCGCATGCATGCATGAGCAAAGCAATTTTTGAAAAAATCCCACAGTGCACCGCCCAAACGAGGGCACAGCTATCTGGACGCTGCTATGGTTGCGGTTCAGGGGGGATGTATGATCATCCCCAACCCGAAAAAAACCCAGATTCTAGTCATAGTGGGACCTATATCGCAGTTTCCTTGCCGTGTGACCACAGCCCGAGTCAGGGAAGAACTTTCCCTCCTTCTTTCTTCCTTTCCTCTTTCTCTTCCCGCCGCCGCATTTAGCAAGTTGCAGCTTCTGCTTGTGGAAATCGGGTGGATGGGAAGAGAATTCCTCTCGCACGTGCCTGCCTCCCCACTAGGTGGGGCCTGGGGATCTCCCGCTTTTACAACTGATCTCCAGCTGACAGAGAAGGGGAGTTTGTTTCCAAGCCATTTTAAGTTTGGAATTGGCACTGAGGGGATTGCAGAGCATTTGGCATGTAGTTCAATTCCTCCTTGTCTCCTGAACACGTTATAAGGCACAATCAAGATCTCGACTTCTCTCTACGCCTAAGTAGCATTATTAACCGGGAGCGTCCTTTGCTGGGCTAATGTAGCAGGCATCGCTAGATCCTCTCATGGTTCCCCCCCCCCCCCCCACGGTTTGGATTTGAAAAGCCGCATTTTTGTTAAAGGGCCACTGTAGAACCCTGCAACAGTGAGTTCCGTAGTTGAACAAGCATCTTCATGTACCCAAAGTCTTCTTTAATAATTTCTTAGAAATTTAGCCTACCTTATTGTGTGTTTCAGGCTCTTAAGGAAGTAATATCCTTGTCAAGTATAATTGAGTAGGTCTCGTGATTAATAAGTTCACATAATGAAGATAGATCCAGGCAGAGAGCCAGTTTGGTGTAGTGGTTAAGTGCGCGGACTCCAATCTGGGAGAACCGGGTTTGATTCCCCACTCCTCCACTTGCACCTGGCTGGATGACCTTGGGCAAGCCATAGCTCTGTACCAGCTGTTCCCTCAAGGACAGCTTGGGAAAGAGCTCTCTCAGCCCCACCGACCTCACAGGGTGTCTGTTGTGGGGAGGGGAAGGGAAAGGAGTTTGTAAGCTGCTCTGAGACTCCCTTGGGGAGTGGAGGACGGGGTATAAATCCAATCTCTTCTTCTTCTTCTTCTTCAGATAGCCGTGTTGGTCTGAAGCACGCGAAAGCTTATACCTTGGATAAGACTTTGTTGATCTTAAAGGTGACACTGGACTCAAACTTTAATGTAACGAATTATCGATTTATTCGTTTGGAATCATAACACTGGATTGTTATCAATGTTATTATTATTGGCATTTCTGTATTTTGTATGTGTGCGCACACGTGCGTGTGCTCCTGGAAGTCATGTCAACCTCTGGTGAATGATCCTTACTGGGGGCCTGGAGGATATTCAGAGAGGTGGCTGAATAGAGCCTGCCCCCAACTCCCAACTTCTGGTATTCCAAGGAGGTCTCCCATCCAAGTACGAACCATAGGTGACCCTGTTTAGCTTCTGAGATAGGGCTTGCCTGGGCTATCCAGGTCAGGGTAATTGTTATCAATATTACTGATATTTATCATCATCATTATTAGTATATTTAGAAAGCATCTTTATTGACAGTAGGCTTATAGAAATAGGGTTGCCAGCTCTGGGTTGGGAACTACCTAGAGATTTTGAGGGTGAAGCTTGGGGAAGGTGGGGTTTGGGGAGGGGAGGGGCTTCATCGGGGTACAACACCGTAGCGTCCACCCTAGAAAGCAGCCATTTTCTCCAGGGGAACCGATCTCTATTATTTGGAGATCAGTTGTAATTGCTGGAGATCTACAGGTCCTGGCTGGAGGTTGGCGACCCAGTATAGAAAGCAACAAATATTTGGCTGTGTTTTGGCATCAGGTCATTCAGTCGCTTGCTACACAGAGATCCGACAGCAGTAACTGATTTCAGAGGAGCCTCCTGTTGCGACTCTGCAAAAGTCCCTCTGCCGGCTTGGCCTCCTTCCAATCAGGGGGCCAAATGTTTAGGTCACAGGCAATGCTCCCTCTAAGCCAGTGGTTCTCAACCTTTCTAATGCCGCGACCCTTTAATACAGTTCCTCATGTTGTGGTGACCCCCAACCATGAAATTCTGCCAGCACACCCAACAACGAAGCTACTTTTTCAGATGTTTTCTCTTGCGTGGCAATTAGCACCAAGCAACTTTAATACAGACTTTAGACACACATATATTTGCAAGCTAGTCCCAACAAGACACAACAAACACTCAGGCTTCAGACTTACTTTTCTTCAACAGAAGATGCCATGAGAAAATGAAGGTAGGTAGGGGGAGAGGCTGTTGCAGGTGGGGGGGAGAGAGAGAGAGAGAGAAAGGTAGGGGGAGAGAGAGAGAAGGGGGGAAGAGAGAGAAAGAGAGAGAAAGGGGGAAGAGAGAGGGGGGAGAGAGAGAGAAAGGGGGAGAGAGAAAGGGGGAAGAGAGAACAAGAGAGAGAGAAAGTGGGGGAAAGAGAGGGGGGAAGGAAGGTAGGTAGGTGGGGGGCGGCTTTTGCCACCTTTCCTGGGCTCTGCGCTTTGGCACGGAGCCTAGGGAAGGCGACGGGGGGCAGCTTTTGCCCCCTTTCCTGGGCTCTGCGCTTCGGCGTGGAACCCAGGGAAGGCGAAGGCGGCGCGCCCTAAAGGCAGCGGCGGGGAGGGGGAAGCGGCCATTGACTTACCTGCTGGCTTCTTCCTCCTCGTGGTTGCTGCTGGAAGGGCTGCTGGAAGCAGAGGGCGGGGCTCTGGCCCCAACCAACCCCTGGTCTTTGCCCTTAAAGGGAAAGTTCCCTTTGAGGGCAAAGAACTGGGAGGCCAGACCTCACACTCGATCGAACGCGGGGCCCTTTCCTGCCGGCAAGGAGGGGCAGGGTGGGCTCAGACGCCAGCCGGCGACCCCTGTGAAATGGTCGTTCGACCCCAAAAGGGGTCCCAACCCACAGGTTGAGAACCGCTGCTCTAAACTGTGGAGTCTTGTGAGCAAAAATTCTACTTTGCGAACTACTGGCTTTAAAGTTGTGAGCGAGCCATTTGGCTCCCGCATAAATCAGTTTGCTCTGGAGTCATCCCTTCCTGAGCTAAGGCAAGAATGTGTGAGCTGGAAGCTAAACGACTGAGCTAGCTCACACTAACTCAGGTTAGAGGGAACACTGGTCACCGCACCCCCAAGTTATAGGCTAATTTTTGGGGTTGGGGGAGGAGAGAAATCAGATCAAATGCCCCTAAAACTCGGCGGTGTTCAGTGCAGGAGAGCTTAGGGCATTCAGGAAAGGGAAGGCAAGTGGACGTTTCCCTTAGTTGAAGGAAAATCAGTCACTTGCTGCCAGAAGCCTGTCTTTATCAAAAGGTGCTTTGGGAAAAGCAATTAAGAAAGGAGCCGAAAAGTGGAGGCGTGGAGGTCTGTGAGGCATTTCAGAAAAGCCCGGTAGGGGATCCCGGGACACAAAGAGGCGCCTGGTCGTGATGGCTGATTTATGGGGAGTGTGGACGCCTCCAGCACGGGGCCTTGACAAAGGACCAATGTGGAAGGCTGTGGATGGAGAGAGGCTCTTGAGTGGTTAAGTGGAGGCCAAGCAGAAGGCTGGTGGCCGGGAACTGACTTCTGACAAGCTGGTGGAACCGGTCATTGTTAGAAAACTTTCTCTGTCTCTCTGTCCTCCAAGTATCATATTTGACTTTTAAAAATCCTGTTTGCAGATTTGCTGGCAACATGGAGGACTGGGTGGTGGGACATTATTTACTGGTTTTATTTCTACTCTGCCTTTTCCCCAGTGGGAACCCAAAGAGGCGCACATCGATCTCCTCTCCCCAAGAGCCAGTTTGGTGTAGCAGTTAGGAGCGCGGACTCTAATCTGGGAGCACTGGGTTTGATTCTCCCACTCCTCCACATGCAGCTGCTGGTGTGACCTTGGGCCAGTCACAAGTTCTCTCAGAGCTGTTCTCTCAGGAGCAGTTCTCGAGACAGCTTTCTCAGCCCCACCTACCTCACAGGCAGTGTTCCCTCTAAGCTGAGTTAGAGTGAGCTAGCTCACAGTTTTTTAGCCTCTGGCTCACACATTTTTGTCTTAGCTCAGGAAGGATGGCTCCAGAGCAAACTCATTTACGCAGTAGCCAAATCACTTGCTTGCAACTTTCATGCCAGCAGCTCACAAAGTAGAATTTTTGCTCACAGGACTCCACAGCTTAGAGGGAGCATTGATCACAGGCTGTCTGTTGTGGGGAGGGGAAGGGAAAGGAGATTGTAAGCCATTTTGAGACTCCTTCGGGTACTGAAGGATGGGGTATAAATCCAGTCTCTTCTCTTCTTCTTCTTCTTTTTATCCTCACAACAGCCCTGTGAGGTAGATTAGACTGAGAGCATGTGGCTGGCCCGAGGTCACCCAGCAGGTTTTCACAGCAGAATGGGGATTCGAATGTGGGTCTCCCAGATCCTGGGCTAGACACAAAGCGGCATAGATGGGTTATCCAATTTGATCCACACTACAAGTTTGTAATGGTTGATTATACTCAGTGAGGATGGATCCAGGGCCCAACAATGGATATTGTGGTCGTCTGGGGGTTTGAATTTGAGTCTTCTCCCCATGTTTTCTGGTTGAAAATATGATATACAGAGTTTGCCCTTGTTGACTTCTGGTGTGTGGAAATAGGTGAAGTAACTGCTCCGTCAGCAGAGCCCCCATTTCTGTTTGTCTCCTGGCTGGAATCAGAGCAGGTACTCATGCAGAGACAAAACAGACAGGGGTCCTTTCCTAGAAAAAGAGGTGCAGGAGCTCATTAGCATAACTCATTAGCATAACTCATTAGCATATGCCACGTCCCCTGACATCACCAGAAGTGTGTCAGAAAGGGAATGTCAGTTTCAGCCCCATTATACCCTATGGGCCATTGAAATCAATGGCAAAAACTCATAGGGTATAGGAGGGGCTGGAGGAAAGGGGGTTTGAGGGAGAGGCTCCAAACTCGCAGGGCAGCTGCTGGGGCCTCTCCTCGAAATACCCCCCAAGTTTCAAGAAGATTGGACCAGGGGGTCCAATTCTATGGGCCCCCAAACAGGTTGTCTCATCCCCTCCATTGTTCTCTATGGTGGGAAAAAATGTTAACTTTTTTCCTCCCTTAGAGAACAATGGAGGGAATGGGGGCAACCTGTTTGGGGGCCCGTAGAATTGGACCTCCTGGTCCAATCTTCTTGAAACTCGGTGGGTATTTCGAGAAGAGGCCCCAGCAGCTACCCTGCAAGGTTGGAGCCTCTCCCTCAAACCCCCTCCCCTCCAGTCACTTTTAAAGTTGCCGCCGAATTTCGGTGGCAATTCGGCAGCAGGTAGAATCAGATTAGAGAATCTGATTCGGCCCGTGGCTGCCCTACTGGCCACTCCTGAGCTGGCGGAGCTTTGCTCCACGTTGCTCCGGCCCCAACGGACCCCTGAAAACAGAACCCTCCTCTGCGTGCCACCCCTCCCAGCTGGGAACTCACTTCAGACTGCTCCGCAAGGGCAGTCTCCTCCTCCTCTTCTTCTTGTTGTTCTTCTTCTGAGCAGGATATAAAGCCAATTTCTTCTTTTTCTCCTTCTCTAAATCTAATGAAGAAGAAAAAGAAGAAGAAGAGGAGGAGGAGGAGATTGGATTTACACCCGGCCCTTCACTCAGAGTCTCAGAATGGCTTACAAGCTCCTTCCCCTTCCCCTCCCCACAACAGACACCCTGTGAAGTAGGTGGGGCTGAGAGAGCTTTGGGAGAACTGCTCTTTCAAGAACAGCTCTGACAGAAGAACTATGGCTTGCCCAAGGTCATCCAGCAGCCGTAAGTGGAGGAGTGGGGAATCAAACCCGGTTCTCCCAGGTTAGAGTCCGCGCACGTAACCACTACGTCAAACAAAGAGCAGTGAATCATGCAGAGACGTCACAGGAAGCCTCCTCCAGCACCCTTGTATTAATTGCTTTCTTGTAGTACCCTGTGTGGCCTAGTAACTTAATGGCCTTGGGCTATCAGCTGAACTCTGGCAGCCAGCGGAAGGCTTGTGGGCGGAGAAATTCAGCATTCCAGTGGCAACATCACTTCTGGCGTAACCTCAGAAGTGACATCATCATGTCAGGGCAACATTCCAGGAGTCCAGGAATTCTAGAGCGTCACCCTGACATGATCAGGTCACTTACAGGGTTGTGCTGGAAGTAACGTCAGAGTAACACTGATTTTTCCGAGCGTCCTCCCCACATACTGCCCTCCTGAGCACTGGCAGGGGGTCCCAGGCTGCCAGCAGGCCTGATGGTAGAAGACCGTGGAATTTGTTATCACAGGCTTTGAGACGAGATTGGCTCTGTGGGGTCATCTGATGACGAGGAGAATTCTGGTTTTCGGAGTTTGTAGCTCAGCTTGTAATGCCTGTAACCTCTGTGGTCCTGTTGAACTGACCAGCACAGCTCCTAGACCAGTCGCTCGACGTCTGCCCAGGTTTGAGAGGTCGGGTCAGAATCACCTTCCTGTTGTCTAGTGGGTTGCAATCAATAGCTTTTCGCCAGGGGTCCGTTGGAGCGGGAGCGCACAGGAGCGCAGCTCCGGGAGTGAGGAGCCCAGGGGGCGGGCACATGACCAAGCCCCACCCCCTCCTCGGCTTCCCCGAGCAGTGTAGAGGCGCAGCGCCCCAGGGAAAGCCCTTCTAGGGTCTTGATTGTTTTTAATGTTTTGTTTTAATATTGATAATTTTATCATTGTTCCTTTTATGACTGTGTGCTGCTTTTCCAGAGACTTGCTCAAGGTGGCATATAAATTTTCTAAGTATACCATTTTTTATCTGGGCACAGGGCACATAAGTACTGGAGAAATTTCACCAACCCTTCAGCAGCTTCCACCCCATCAGTTTGGTGTAGTGGTCAGAAGTTGGACTCTAATCTGGGAGAACCAGGTTTGATTCCCCACTCCTCCACATGCAGCTGCTGGTGTGACCTTGGGCCAGTCACAAGTTCTCTCAGAGCTGTTCTCTCATGAGCGGTTCTCCAAAGACCTCTCTCAGCCCCACCTACCTCACAAGGTGTCTTGTTGTGGGGAGGGGAAGGGTGGTGCACATGTCCTGGGTATCTCAAGTCTACTTGAAACCTGGTGGTTTCAAGGGAGCAGGAAGAGAATGCGGGTGTGTTCTGTACGCTTATTTTTATTGCCCAAAGTATTGGATGGGGAAGGGAATGGAGGAAGAGCAGGTCAGTTTCACTCACCTGTGGAGTGGAGCCTGAGGGGTGGGTGTTGCCTTCTGACACACTTCAGGTATGTTAGGGGGTGTGGCACATGCAAATGAGTTATGCAAATGAGTTATGCTAATGAGCTCCTGCACCTCTTTTTCTACGAAATGACCCCTGCTTTTCGCTATATTTATGTAGCCTCTCATCCCCTGGGGTTGTTGTTATTGTTCAGTCACACAGTTGAGTCTGACTCTTTGAGACCCCATGGACCACATCACACCAGGCCCTTCTGTCCTCCGCTGCCCCCCGGAATCTGCTCAGTTTCATGTCTGTTGCATCGATAACACTGTCTAACCATCTCATCCTTTGCCGTCCCCTTCTTCTTTTACCTTCAGTCTTTTCCAGCATCGGGGTCTTCTCCAGTGAGCGCTCCCTTCTCATTTGGTGGCCAAAGTATCTGAGCTTCAGCTTCAGGATCTGGCCTTCCAGGGAACAGTCAGGGTTGATTTCTTTTAGGATTGACTGTTCTGATCTCCTTGCAGTCCAAGGGACTCTCAAGAGTCTTCTCCAGCACCATAATCCAAAAGCATCTGTTCTTCAGCGCTCAGCCCCCGGTAGATTCTGGTTATGCAAGGTCAACATCTCTTGGGCTTTCATCTTCCTTTTCTGGTCAAAAGCTGCCGAGGCTGCAGAAGCAAACCTCTCTCTCTCAACGTGTTTGAGCGTTTAAGCGTCCTCCTTCTCATTCCCTTTCTTCCATTCGTAAGGATCAAATCCGCAAGGCTTAACACTGGAGATTTTTCTACCTCCGGCTGCAGTTTCTGTCTGCATTAAAACAAATGCATCGATTTGATGTTTCTTCCTTCCGTTGTGCTTTAGGAACGGCGCATACAGATCACGTTCGTAAAAATGGCTTGGGAGATAGCTCGGTGGCGAGAATTGAATGGAAGTCAACCAGAACTGAGGACGATGACAACACGGGGAGTCCCAGAGGGCTGGAAAGCCCCATTCTGTCACATCATTAGTCAAATCTATTGAACCCCCCCCTCCCCAGAAGTGCTTTTTATTCCTAAGTCCCCCTCCCTTGGTAGGAAATAGACTACGGAACGACACTGAAGTAATTGCGCAGAAAGAGTCGAGACCTAGCAAACCGATCCGCGTTGGCTCCGCTTGGGAAAATATTGATCGAGCCCAAGGAAGTGAGACAGGCACTGTGCAGGTCCCAGGAGGGCTTGGGCTTCTTATTTCTGAAATGAGGTGATTGTATTTGGGGCCTGCTGGTTATATATCGCTCTTCCGCTTCCCCGAGGAGTGGGAAACCCCAAGGCGAGTCAACAGGGTGATTTGCACTCGGCAGCTGGGTTTCCATGTGGCACATTTCAGGTGGTTTGCACATGAAGAAGAAGAAGAGATTGGATTTATACCTGCCCTTACAATCCCTTTCCCTTCCCCTCCCCACAACAGACACCCTGTGAGATAGGGGGGGCTGAGAGAGCTCTTTTGAGGACTGCTCTTGAGAGAACAGCTTATGACTGACCCAAGGTCCCACCAGCCGCTGCATGTGGAGCAGTGGGGAATCAAACTCAGTTCTCCCAGATTAGACTCCGCTCTCCTAACCACTGCACCAAACCGGCTTCTGGCACCTGAGGTCAGCCAGTAGCTTGTCGCCCCACCTCCACCTAGCTCAGAGCCCTGCGCTGGCCTTGAAGGAGGGAGAGAGTAGAACTGCCACAGGAGGTGGTGGCGGCTACAAGCGTGGACGGCTTCAAGAGGGGATTAGATAAACATCTGGAGCAGAGGTCCATCAGTGGCTAGGAGGCACAAGGTATAGATAGGAAGTCTTGAGCTGGGGCAAGTGATGCTCTGTATTCTTGGTGCTTGAGGGGGGCGGCAACAGTGGGAGGGCTTCTAGTGTCCCGGCCCCACTGCTGGACCTCCTGAGGGCACCTGGTGTTTTTGGCCACTGTGTGACAGAGTGTTGGACTGGATGGACCATTGGCCTGATCCAACATTGGCTTCTCTTATGTTCTTATGTTCTTAACCTGGGAGTGGTGGAGCAGGAAGCCTCTTGCTCTTTCTCTCCTCCTTGAGGGAAAAGCAGGCCAGGTCTGCCACAAGGCCAGAAGGAGGGCACAGAGAGCAGAGGCCAGTGCAGTAGAACTGGTGGTGGCCCACTCTTCACTCCCTCCTTCAGGAAGGCAATGTGATGCCGGGGAAAGGAGAGTGAGGCAAGCTGGGGCCATTCACTCCACTTGGAACTGTCCCCCTTAGGGCTGCCACCTCCAGGCTAGGAAATTCCTGGAAATTGTGGGGGTGGAGTCTGGGGAGGGCAGGTTTGGGCAGGGGACGGATCATAACGATATAGAGCTCACCTTCCTAAGTGGCCATTTTCTCCAGAGGAATTGAACTCAGTTGCCTGGAGATCAGTTGTGATCCCAGGAGATCTCCAGCCACCGCCTGGAAGTTGGCAATCCTAGTCCCCCTCCGGACCCCCAACTCTCTAAATCTGGAGTTTCCCACACACACCCCTTTCCCACGCACATACATGTGCAACCCTGACGCAAGGCCGCCAGCACAACTTTCCCCAGGCCGGGCCGGGATGCTCCCTTCCCGCGCCGAGCAAAATGAAACTTTTCCCCACGGCCCCAAATTGGAATTATTTCTGCTTGGGCCGCTCTTTCAAAAAGCCATTAAGGATTTAATTGCAATAATTAAAGACTGGGTATTGCCTCCCCGGGCGGCTCTTCGGCGTACGCGCCACCTGTGCTGAGTTACAGCCCTTTTCTCTGGATGGCTCCCCCGGGGATCGCCAGCAGCAGATTTTCCATCTACCTGCCACCTTTTACAGGCTGCCTGGGAGGGCTTGGCTGGAAATGGCAGCAGAGTGAGGCCGCCCTGCCCCCCCCCCCCCCCACTGGGACTGCCCTTGAATCCTGCCAAGGGCAAAAGCCTCCAGCTTCCTTCCGTCCTTCCCACGAACACTGTTCCTTCCTTACACCGTGAACGCCATCCCCTCGTCTGTTTCTCTTTCCTCGCTTGCTGTCCTCCCCCACCCCCCAGCCCATGGCCGTGCAGGGACGAGTGCCGAGCAATTAGCAGCAGTCTAACATTGCGATAATCAGTCAAAATTCAGATACAGGTCTTGCAAGGAAGAAACCAAATTAAAACGAGTGTTCGAACCGAATCTTCAGGCTTGCGAAATTGGCGCTCAGTCTCCTAGGGATAGCGACGTTACACCTCGCGGTGAATCAAGTCAGTGTTTGGAGGATAACGTCCAAAGAGCCTAGCAGCATTAGACCACTGAGGCCGGTGCCAGGTGCTTCTAGATCGGGGGTCCCCAACCTTTTTGCACCTGCGGGCACGTTTGGAATTCTGAGACGGTATGGTGGGAACAGCAGCAAAATGGCCGGCCGCAAAATGATTGCCACAACTTTAGAAACACAGGGCAGATCCTGGGGTTGTGGTGGCAGCTGCTGCCAAAGCCATAGTTTAAAAAGTGTGCGTGGCTGATCAGTAGGGCCAGGAGGCAGAAGCCCCCCTGGTTTGGGGGGCTTCTGCCTGCTGCCAGCCAACTGGCCAGTGGAGGAATCCTGCCCCCAAACTGTGACACTGCTGTGCAATGTCGCCAACACAATCATGTCACGTGGAAGTGATATCAGTGTCAAGGACATCATGCGGTGACTCTCTGGGTTAAGGTCAAAACTCTATGGTTTGAGGGCAATTTTACCACAGAGAGTTGCCCTGACCAAAGCGTTGCTGCATGACACCCCCAGCATGATGATGTCACTTCCATGTGACATCATTGTGTTGGTGACATCACTATTTGGGGCGGAGCCCTGCCTGACTCCTGGAAGGCTCCCTTCCATCCCCTACTGGGGCGCAGTGAGTACCTGGGAACCCTGCCAATCAAATCTCCACTGGTTTATCAGAAGCCTTGCTGGGCAAAAGCCCTATCTGGCGCCACCCACTCCCTAGAAACACTTTGTGGGTCCCTGCATAGGTATCAGTGGGTGTCATGGCTCCCATGGGCACAATTTTGGGACCTCTGCTCTAGGTGCTCCTAAGCCGGACTCGCACGTGAAGGCTGTTTCTTTGCCCCAGAGGAAGCCTGCCCCTATGTGGATCAGTAAACTGCGCTAAAATAACCTTGACGCAGCTGTACGAAGATGCAGTCTTATTACGATTGCTCTTTTGCAGCATCTTACCAATGCGTGCATAAATCACCCGGCTGAGGGGAGAGAGGCAGATCAACTTGGGCGTGCCCTTACACAGTTCCCCCTCCCCTGACGGAGCGGGAGCCACGAGCTTGCAGTGGTGGCCGACCTTGCCCATCTTTCACGGAGCCCCCATGGGATCCTAGTTTGGGGAGCATCCCCAGGCACTTTCCCCAGAGGCCTGAGTGGCCCAGTCTGGCCCTGGACCCTAACAGAGGGTGAAAGGTTGTTGAAGGGAGGCAAAATGCGCACAGACTGAAACAAAGCAGAACGAAACAGACCCGTGCAAGGGACCAAGACTAGAGCTACGAATCAATGCAGTGTGCAGGGGGGAGGAGTGTTAGAGCTAGCTGTGGCGCAGTGGTTAAGAGTGGCAGACTCTAATCTGGAGAACCGAGTTTGATTCCCCACTCCTCTGCGTGAAGCCAACCGGGTGACCTTAGGTCGCTCGCAAGTTCTCTCTGAGTTTTCTGTGCCACCTACCTTACAGGGTGTCTGTGGTGGGGAGAAGAAGGAAAGGCGATTGTAAGGTGTTCTGGGACTCCTTCAGAGAGTGAAGAGCGGGGTATAAAAGCCAACTGGGTGACCTTGGATCAGTTGCAAGTTATTTCAGAGCTGTTCTCTCACAGGCAGTTCTCTCAGAGCTCTCTCAGCCCCACCTACCTCTGCTGTGGGGAGAGGAAGGAAAGGTGATTGTAAGCTGTTCTGAGACTCTGAGTGAAGGGCGGGGCATAAATCTAATCTCTTCTTCTTCTCCTCCTCCTCCTCTCTTCTTCTCTCTTCTGAAGACCACTGACTATATCTGGTGTCAGCAGAGAAGCAACAGGGTCAGTTTCCTGTGGGAGGGAGTTCCGCAGTCTTAACACCACTGTATAGAATCTGTAGATGTGGCCATTCGATGAACTTTTGGATGTTGAGGTCACACAAGGGAGGGGCTTGGAGAAACTACATGATGTTGGGGGCAGGTTTGCCTGGGAATAAGCAAGCGGTCCTTTAAGGATCCTGGACCCAACTGGTGTGTGGTGTAGTGTTTAAGAGTGTTGGCCTAGGATCTGGGAAACCCAGGTTTGAATCATACCTCTGCCATGGAAGCTTGCTGAGCGACGTTGGGCCGGTTGCACATTCTTATTCTAACCTTTTTCACAGCGTGGTTGTAGGAAGAAAATGGAGGAGAGAAGAATGGTGTGAGCTGCTTTGGGTGCCTCTTAGGGAGAAAGGCAGGGCATCAGTGAAGTAAATCGGTCAACCAGCCCTTGGAAATTAGCCCTGGAAATGAGTGAACGGCCAACAAAGCGGCCGTGAAGCTGGCATGGTGTGGGTCCTGCGCAGGGGTCATTTCGTAGAAAAAGAGGTGCAGGAGCTCATTAGCATAACTCATTTGCATAACTCATTTTGCATGTGCCACACCCCCTAACATACCGGAAGTGTGTCAGAAGGCAACACCCACCCCTCAGGCTCCACTCCACAGGTGAGTGAAACTGACCTGCCCTTCCTCCATTCCCTTCCCCATCCAATACTTTGTGCAATAAAAATGAGCGTAAAGAACACACCCTCATTCTCTTCCTGCTCCCTTGAAACCACCAGGTTTCAAGTAGAATGCCACACCATGCCACCAGGTTTCAAGTAGACTTGAGATACCCAGGACATGTGCACCACCCATCCCTTCCCCTTCCCCTCCCCACAACAAGACGTCCTGTGAGGTAGATGGGGCTGAGAGAGGTCTTTTGAGAACTGCTCATGAGAGAACGGCTCTGAGAGAACTTGTGACTGGCCCAAGGTCACACCAGCAGCTGCATGGGGAGGAGTGGGGAATCAAACCCGGTTCTCCCAGATTAGAGTCCAACTCCTGACCACTACACCAAACTGATAAGGTGGAAGCTGGTGAAGGGTTGGTGAAATTTCTCCAGTACTTATGTGCCATGTGCCCAGATAAAAAATGGTATACTTAGAAAATGTATATGCCACCTTGAGCAAGTCTCTGGAAAAGCAGCACACAGTCATAAAAGGAACAATGATAAAATTATCAATATTAAAGCAAAACATTAAAAACAATAAAGGCCCTAGCAGGGCTTTCCCCGGGGCGCTGCGCCTCTGCACTGCTCGGGGAAGCCGAGGAGGGGGCGGGGCTTGGTCATGTGCCCGCCCCCTAGGCTTCTCACTCCCAGAGCTGTGCTCCTGTGCGCTCCCGCTCCAACGGACCCCTGGTCCTGCGTCTACTCTTGGTTAACCATCCCCTCCCCCCGCCTCGTTGAGCCACGTGTTATGCTGAGCTCCCAACACGAGCACGTCCCGGTTGTCTAATTTCCATGTAATGAAAGTATAGATTAGAGCGCCAATGTTTATGAGCCGTAAATAGTGGCCGGAAGACTTCAGGAGGGATGGCGATGCCCACTTTCTCATTCTGTTCCCCCTCCTCAAAGAAATGAAGGGATTTGTTGATGCTGGGGCGACATTGTATTTGTTCGCTTGTTTGTTTGTCTGACCGTCAAGTGGCAGCCCACTTATGGCCACCCTGTGTAGGGTTTTCAAGGCAAGAGACATTCAGAGGGGGTTGGCCATTGTCTGCCTCTGTGTGGTGACCCCAGCCTTCCTTGGTGGTCTCCCAGCCCTGCTTAGCTTCCAAGATCCAGGGCTGAGTGCATCTCCTCTACAGTGCTAAAATGTGCCCCTGCGACAAGAGCGGCATCAAGTGGGCATGGAAGTGGTGGAAGATCACCCGCATTCCCTGTCTCCAGAGTTCCCTCTAAATGTGAGCCAGCTCACAGTTTTTTAGCCTGCAGCTCCCACATTTTTTGTCTCAGCTCAGGAAGGATGGCTCCAGAGCAAACTAACTTATGCAGTAGCCAAATTGCTGGCTCACAACTTTAATGCCGCCAGCTCGCAGAGTACGATTTTTGCTCACAAGACTCCACAGCGCAGAGGGAGCTTTGCCCATCTCCATGCCGTTTTCGGCCACTGTCCCCCCATCCTCGCCCTTTTCCTCTGTTGCAGCTTTCCAGAAGCACAGATGTGAGGGCCGCCTTCCTGCACCTCCCAGTCTAGAGCTTCCCTTTCCCTTACCCAGCTGGGGTAAACTGTGGGGTGGGGCATCCACATGTACAGCCACCCCACAGTTTCTCTCCCCCCCCCCTTTGAACTAGATTGAGGTTTATCCGGTTTGGAAGGGGAAGGCCCTAAGAAAGCCCACCAGCACTCAAAGTGAGCCTCGTACCATGTGGTCGTTCCCATCTGGGTATTCCTGAATTCCATGCAGGGAAAATCTCTCCGTGTGGAACAGCCCAGGTCACAGAAATGCCAGCTGTTGGTGTGACCTTGGGTCAGTCACAAGTGGTTTCAGAGCTGTTCATTCAGGAGCAGTTCTTGGAAGAGCTCTCTCGGCCCCACCTATCTCACAGGGTGTTTGTTGTGGGGAGGGGAAGGGAATCTATTTATTTATTAGGCTTATATCCCGCCCTCCCCGCCTCTCGGCAGGCTTGGGAAGGCAATTGTAAGCCTCTCTGAGTGAAGGGCGGGGTATAAATTCAATCTCCTCCTCCTCCTCTTCTTCATCTCTGCTTAGTTCTTTTTCAAACTTTGCCTCTTCTGTTGAGGACTAGAAGCTTGCCCCTTCTCTCTGGAGTCATGCCACAGCATTGGCACAGTCTTTCCATTGTATTCTATGGGGCCATAGGGTACAATAAGAGCTTGTGCCACTGCAGCAGCCCGCTTCCCCCGCCAGCCCTCTGGGAGCTGGGGGCAGGGCTTGCCGCCACCATATGTGCCCGCTCCTGGGCTTGTTACTTCCAGAATGCTGTTCCGGCTTGTTCTGGCTCCAAACGACCCCTGCGCATGATACCTTCTATTTCCGTCAAGGTCATTCTTGCCTACTCCGACGGACAGTGGCTCTCCAGGGCCTCAGGTCTTCCGCGTAACCTCCTCTCTGATCAGGGAATTGTGAATTCTTTGAATCCACCCATCGGTTAAGCCAGCCTCTTATCAGCTGGAGATCGTCTCTGTCTTTCTCCTCTGTCTTCGGCCACCCCGCAGAAGTGGTTTCCGGAGCTGTCTTGACGAACTTTGGCTTTCCCAGATCTAAGCGGAGCTGGCCGCAATTCAGCAGACGGGGCTCTTGGACAGAGAGGCTTGAATACCAAGGCTGCGGTCTCCGCCTGCCATCTTGGATCCCTCCGCCAAGCTAGTTAATTAAAACCTGATCCCCTGTCAACAGAGCTGGTCTGGCCATCCTCTTCCTCCGTCTTCCCACAGACATAGCGGGCTGAAAAGGAGAACTCAGCCATCTACGGGGATTAGAGAGATGACTATTAGCCACCCCAGAAGTGCTGAAGAGACCATGCTGGCGTGCTTGTCTTCTGGCTCTTTATGTGAATGTCAAAGCAGCCGTACTGGGCCAGCTGCCTAAGATCTGCCTAGTCCAGCATCCTGTTTAATACAGTGAGCTGCCAAATGCCCCAAGAAGGCCTAGCAGTGGAACCCAGAGCCCCAAACCACCTCTTGTTATTGTGAGCCGTATTTAGAGATATAGAGAGCCAGTTTGGTGTAGTGGTTAAGAGTGCATACTCTAATCTGGGAGAACCGGGTTTGATTCCCCACGGCTCCACATGGCAGCCGCTGGTGTGACCCTGGGTCAGTCACAAATTCTCTCAGAACTGTTCTCTCAAGAGCAGTCCTTGAAAGAGCTCTCTCAGCCCCACCTACCTTACAGGGTGTCTGTTGCAGGGAGCGGGAAGGGAAAGGAGATTGTAAGCCGCTCTGAGACTCTGAGTGAAGGGCAGGGTATAAATCCAATCTCTTCTCCTACGAAAGGAGTTCCTTTCGTAGCAGGAGCTCATCTGCATATTAGGCCACACATCCCTGATGTAGCCAATTTTCCAAGAGCTTACAGTAGCCCCTGTAAGAAGAGCTCTGTAAGCTCTTGGAGGATTGGCTACATTAGGGGTGTGTGGCCTATAGGGTTGCCAACCTCCAGGTGGGGCCTGGGGATCCCCTGTTTTTACAACTGATCTCCAGCTGACAGAGATCAGCTCCCCTGGAGAAAATGGCTGCTTTGAAGGGGAGACTCTATGGCATTGTACCATGCGGAGGCCCCTCCCCTCCCCGAACCCCGCCCTCTCCCGGCTCCACCCCCAAAGTCCCCAGGTATTTTCCAACCTGGACTTGGCAACCGTAGTGGCCTAATATGCAAATGAGCTCCTGCTTGAAGTGAGCCCTGAAAACCTTTTGATATGGGACTAGGCTATTGGTATTTCCTGGTGTGGGGGGGGGGGGGGGGGAGTGCTGACTGAGAAGAAAAACCCAGCCTATAATGTTCCAGCAAACGTCCACTCGCTTCTGTCTCTTATCTCTTCCCATGAACAGCCCCTATTCCCTGCTTCTCCTCAGCCTTTACAAGCTGACAGGTATTTAAACTTCTGAGCAGTTGGAATGTTTCTGAGCATTCCGTAACACCTCTCCAGCTCGGGAAGACTCGTACCTTGAAAACCAGAGCTGCTATAGCCAGCGGCTAGAGAGATTTTGAAGGCTGCCAACTGCAGGCTTTTCTTCTTAAGTCGAATTTTACTGTGGCCGGGGTAACAAGGAGCAAAATTCCTGCAAACCCGTGCTTTCTCATTTCCTCTGCAAACACAGAGAGGGCCTGGGCAGATTATCTGAAGCTCGCTTTAACTTAGAAAATAGATCTAGAGAATAAATCTCTGTGGCCTTGTGCTGATACGTGCAAACGGAACATCTCCAAGGACATGTTCTACCTTGCGTTACAAGACGCTCTAGTTAAAAGGAACGTGCTCTCCCCACCCTCTTCTCGCCCCCCCCCTTCTCTTTCTCTCCTTTTCCTCCTCTTTGCAAGAAAACCTCAGAGACTCTGTAGCCCCAGGGAGCTCTGGGGTGCAGGGCTGTCTTGTCACTTCGAGAGAGCCTCATTATCCTTACCTCTCTCATTATGTCTGTCGTTAACCTTCCCAAAACAGGGCACACTTGGGAGGGTTGAGAAATAAATTTAATAAAATTACGGGAACCCCATAGGTATCCTTACCTCAGTGGTTAGCGCATCTGTTCGCGTGCAAAAGGACTCGGATTCAGTCTCCAGTTCCCGGGATCTCAAGCAGAAGATGCTGTTTGTCTGTCGACCCATCTCTATCTGGCCCTTTCTCCGATGAGTTATTATCTGCTTTGAGATGCGTCGGAGCGCCCACATTCATAGGAGGCTCCCTGTTCTGCCTTGCGTGAGTCCCTGCTCTGGGCTTACTTTCTTCTGATCAAAATGTAGGGGCGGCCTTGTCCAGTTTGGGAGAGCCAGTTTGGGGCAGTGGTTAAGGACGTGGACTCTAATCTGGGAGAAAAGGGTTTGATTCCCCACTCCTCCACATGCAGCTGCTGGTGTGACCTTGGGTCAGTCACAAGTTCTCTCCGAGCTGTTCTCTCACGAGCAGTTCTCAAAAGAGCTCTCTCAGCCCCACCTCCCTCACAGGGTGTCTGTTGTGGGGAGGGGAAGGGAAAGGAGAGTGTAAGCTGCTCTGAGACTCCTTCAGATAGTGAAGGGCGGGGTATAAATCCAGTCTCTTCTAGTTCCTCAGAGGCGTCAAATCTGACTCTAGAATAGGGGTCCCCAGCCTTTTTGAGCCTGTGGGAACCTTGGGAATCCTGACGCCTCAAAATGGCTGCTGCCAAATGACTTTGGTAGGAGGCGGAGCCTGCCACAAAATGGCTGCCAGGGCTCACCTTCAGTGATACAGGGAAGACCTTTGTGCTGTGGTGACAGCTGCTGCCAAACTAATGATTTTTTAAAAATCTGTACAACAAATCAAATCTCCAGTAGCTAGGCTTGCATACGCCCTCTCCTGGCTCCACCCCCAAAGTCTCCAGGTATTTTCCAACCCAGACTTGGCAACCCTACCAGTAGCCATTCAGAAGTCGTGCTGGGCAAAAGACCCTACTTTCTAAAGCACCTGGCAGACACCAGGAAAGGTGCCTATAGATGCCACGTTGGAGACCACTGCTCCAGAAGTATACCATTTTGGAGCACAAAAACAAAGTGAGCCTCCCGATTTAATTCAGAGAAGAGCGCACCAGACACAAGTTCAGAAACAAAACAAAACATTGCTCTGAATCTTCCCCAAAATGGCTTCTCCTCCCCAAGCAGCATCTGTGACCTGAAATTTCTTTTCGGAGCACAGCAGATGGCCTCTCTCATCAGAGCCGCCCCTCTGGGGCTCAAAGCAAGAAGTGTTTCAGCTGGAAGTCAATAACGATGCGCCCCAGACATATTCCGTACGGGATATCCTAAAATGGAGTTTTGGAGATGGGTGGGAAGAGGACATAAAACCAGCCACCAGCGAAGGGAGCCGTTCGCTCAGACAGGAGAGATTTAATTTTGCCTCAAGTCGTTTATTTTTAATCTGCCAGCTTGAAACAGCATCATGTGCCTATCCTTGTGTGATAAGTACGGGAGTCTTCCTTGTTGTTAAGTTTTGGGGGAAACTTTCCCTCAAGATTTCTCTCTTCCCCCACCCCTCCCTGGGGCCAGTTCACCCCCCAAGTGACCCAAGCCACTGCATGGGAAGGTACAATTTGCCAAGGGTATCAGCGTACTGCTGGGTCATGGGAGGAGAGGATTGATGTGGTTTGCTCCTGTCTCCCCCACCCGAAAGATGGGGCTGCTTCTGGAGCATGGAAGGAAACCAGGGGGCATGGAAGGAAACCAAGTACCCCGTTGCCTCCTCCACCACTGCTTGTGGATGGGCAAAATACCCCCATTCAGAGGTGCTTCTGGAGAACATCTTTCTTCTGTGGGATGGAGACAGGCAGGGGTCCGATGGAGCGGGAGTGCACAGGAGCACAGCTCCGGGAGTGAGGAGCCCAGGGGGCGGGCACATGACCAAGCCCCACCCCCTCCTCGGCTTCCCCGAGCAGTGCAGAGGCGCAGCGCCCCGGGGAAAGCCCTGCTTGGGTCTTCATTGTTTTTAATGTTTTGTTTTAGTATTGATAATTTTATCATTGTTCCTTTTATGACTGTGTGCTGCTTTTCCAGAGACTTGCTCAAGGTGGCATATAAATTTTCTAAGTATACCATTTTTTATCTGGGCACATGGCACATAAGTACTGGAGAAATTTCACCAACCCTTGTACTATGCTGCGAATGTGCTGTGCCTTGTCTTTTGATTCCATTTTCCCCCATGCCTTTTGATTCCATTTCCCACCTCTGCATTACTGCTGCGCATGAGCTACATCCCTGCTGTGCATGGGCACACTGATAATACACATCACAGACAAAAATAAATCCATCTTGGTGTGCTACTACATCTATTTGCAGAAGGATTCTTTTGGTGTGGTGTGTCACTCGGGTTCATGTACACTTAGGGCAGCCAAGTCAGCCCGGGGGGCGGGGGATCCCCCGCTACAGGGATTCCCGATCCGCCGGCCAGCATTCGGCCGGCGGGGGAAACCCCGCCCCCGAAGTCGTCCAGCCTGGACGACTTTCCCTCACGTAATGACGTCACCCGGAAGTGACGTCAGCACGTTGGGGGCGTTGCCAGGGCGACGCTCTGGCAACGCCCCCAACGTGCTGACATCACTTCTGGTGATGTCAGCCGGCATCCGCGCAAAGCACGCGCACCGATGAAGCTCCCGGCCAGCAGAGGACTCCCCCCCCGCCGGTAAGCTCGAGGGACTTGGCAACCCTCTGTACACTCTTTGTAAGACGTGTACACCAAATCTTAACACCATGGGATGCAGAAGGGGCGCCCAGGTTGACTTCGGCAATGCTGCGCCGATGCTTATGGCCAACATAAAGGGGGAACGATGCACATGCAGTGAAGGATTTGAGAGTTAGTTGTAGGTTCTTTCGTAGTTAAACTCAGGAAAAGCGGACCTTAGAGCCAAGCAAAATTCTGGGGGAAAGTAGAGAAACCAAACAGAGGAAATCCACTCATGCCTCATTCTGGAAAAGCAGTGTCAGAGTCCCACAATGAGAGATGAATCAGTTCTTTGCCAGGCCACACAGTGACCTCCAAACCCTGGAACAAATAGACATGAGTCATGCCGAGCTTTCTTTTCTTTTTTTTTCCAAATGGTAATTTCAAATCTGTGAGCTGGAGTGTATGATATGTGTTGTACGAGAATGACTAATATGCAGTCCTAAGAGGGGGGTGGTGTTTTAGAAGTTAAGATGCTGAGCTGCAGACCGAAAGGTCGGTAGCTCAGCAGTTTGAGACCTGAGTGCCGCATGACGGAGTGAGCTCCCGTCTCTGGCCCCAACTCCTGCCAACCTAGCAGTCCAAAAGCAAGAAATTGCAAGTAGATAAATAGGTACTGCTTCAGTGGGAAGGTAACAGCGTTCCGTGCGCCTCGGTGTTTAGTCATGCCAGCCTCATGACCACGGAAAAAGTCTTAGGACTGTGCTGGCTCTTCGGCTTGGAAACGGAGATGAGCACTGCCCCCTAGAGTCGGATTTGTCTGGCTTTCAAGCAAGGGAAACCTTTACCTATAAGAAGACTACTTGGAAGGTTAAGATCCTCCTTCTGAGTCTGCAGAACCTCCCCCTGAATGAGGCTACCCTGTTGTATCTCTGCATGAATTTCTGTTCTGGTCTACACAACTGACTCATATTGTATCAGTAAGGCTAAGTAATTTTAATGTGTCAGAAGCTTGTAGAAGAGAAGAAGAAGAGATGGGATTTATACCCTGTCCTTCACTTGTAGTCTCAGAGCAGGTTACAAACTCCTTTCCCTCCCCACAACAGACACCCTGTGAGGTAGGTGGAGCTGCGAGAGCTCTGAGACAACTGTCCTTGTGACACTTAGTGGTCCTCTCTGAGCCCTGCGAAACCTTTACCTGGCATTCCTTACCAGGCTACGCTGTTTTTTACCATTTCCAAAACAATGACTTCTCTCTCTCTTGCTGCCATTCACTCACCATTCCTCTACTTACCTATCTTCCCAATCAAAAACCGTTTTTGAAGAACGTAAGTTTCATTATATTGGATGAAAGTTGTCTCAGGCTAAGGAGGAGGCACCCCCAAACCAGCAGCTTAGCTGCGTCTCTTAGAACCAGATAGCGTTCTTGTACATCTAAATTCATCCGATGAACTGTTCTGTAGCCACAGGACCATAGCTGAGGCTTGTTCGCTCTGTGCCTGCCACCGTCACCGCCCCCTACACAATGTAGGACAAGGCAGCTCAACCTTTTTGAGCCTGCAGGCACCTTGGAAATTCTAGTACAGCGTGGTTGCATGACCACAAAATGGCTGCTGTAGGAGGTAGAGCCAACCACAAAAGGCCTGCTGCAGCTTACCCTCAGTCACACAATGGATTTATACCCCACCTTATACCTGAAGGAGTCTCAGAGTGGCTTACAATCTCCTTTCCCTTCCCCTCCCCACAACAGACACCCTGTGAGGTAGGTGGGACTGAGAGAGCTCTTTTGATAACTGCTCCTGAGAGAACAGCTCTGAGAGAACGTGTGACTGACCCAAGGTCACACCAGCAGCTGCATGTGAAGGAGTGGGGAATCAAACCCAGTTCTCCCAGATTAGAGTCCACGCTGTTAACCACCACACCAAACCGTGTGGTGTGGTGGGCAGCTGCTGCCAATGCAGTGTTTTAAAAAATCTGCACAGCCGATAAAATCTCCAATAGCCAGTCAGAAGTCTTGCTAGGCCAATAGGCAGTCACTCCCTCAAAGAACACTAACAGGTTAGTGAGACAAGATCTTCCCTTACAGAACCCATGCTTGAGTCTTCCTCAATAGTTTTTGTTCATCAATGTGCCCACTAATTTTTTCCTTAATAACAGTTTCTACCAACTTACCCGGTATCAACATCAGACTGACTGGCCTGTAATTTCCCGGATCTCCTCTGGAACCCTTTTCAAAGATGGGAGTGACATTCGCTACCTTCCAGTCCTCAGGAATGGAGGCAGATTTTAAGGAAAGATTACATATTTTTGTCAGGAGATCCACAAGTTCCCCTTTGAGTTCTTTCAGAACTCTTGGATGTATGCCATCCAGACCCAGTGATTTATTTGTTTTCAAGTTGTCTATCAGTCGTAGGACCTCCTCTCTTGTCACCTCAATCTGGCTCAGGTCTTTCAACCCCCCTCCCGAAATCAGTGGTTCTGGAGTGGGCAGGCACTTCTCATCTTCCACAGTGAAGACAGAGGCAAAAAATGCATTCAGCTTCTCAGCCATTTCCCTGTCATCCTTCAGTACACCTTTTACCCCAGGGTCATCCAAGGGCCCCACTGCTTCCCTGGCTGGTTTCCTACTTCTAACGTATTTGAAGAAAGTTTTATTGTTGGTCTTTATGTTTTTTGCGATATGCTCCTCATATTCCCTTTTTGCCTGCCTGATCACAGAGTTCCATTTTATTTGCCACAGCCTGTGTTCCCTTTTATCAGCCTCACTGAGACTAGCTTTCCGCCGCTTAAAGAAATCCTTCTTACCTTTTACAGCTTCCATTACTTTGTTTGTTAACCATGCAGGCTTTTTTCTATACCTATTTGTGCCTTTCCTAACCCGCGGTATATATTTTCTCGGAGCCTCTAGGATTGTAATTTTAAATAGTCTCCAAGCTTACTCAATGGTTTTGGCCAGGGTCCGTTGGAGCAGGAGCGCACAGGAGCGCAGCTCCGGGAGTGAGGAGCCCAGGGGGCAGGCACATGACCAAGCCCTGCCCCCTCCTTGGCTTCCCCGAGCAGTGCAGAGGTGCAGCGCCCCGGGGAAAGCCCTGCTAGGGTCTTTATTGTTTTCAATGTTTTGTTTTAATATTGATAATTTTATCATTGTTCCTTTTATGACTGCGTGCTGCTTTTCTAGAGACTTGCTCAAGGTGGCATATAAATTTTCTAAGTATACCATTTTTTATCTGGGCACATGGCACATAAGTACTGGAGAAATTTCACCAACCCTTCAGCAGCTTCCACCCCATCAGTTTGGTGTAGTGGTCAGGAGTTGGACTCTAATCTGGGAGAACCGGGTTTGATTCCCCACGCCTCCACATGCAGCTGCTGGTGTGACCTTGGGCCAGTCACAAGTTCTCTCAGAGCTGTTCTCTCATGAGCAGTTCTCCAAAGACCTCTCTCAGCCCCACCTACCTCACAGGGTGCCTTGTTGTGGGGAGGGGAAGGGAAAGGGATGGGTGGTGCACATGTCCTGGGTATCTCAAGTCTACTTGAAACCTGGTGGTTTCAAGGGAGCAGGAAGAGAATGCGGGTGTGTTCTTTATACTTATTTTTATTGCACGAAGCATTGGATGGGGAAGGGAATGGAGGAAGAGCAGGTCAGTTTCACTCACCTGTGGAGTGGAACCTGATGGGTGGGTGTTGCCTTCTGACACACTTTCGGTATGTTAGGGAGTGTGGCATATGCAAATGAGTTATGCTAATGAGTTATGCTAATGAGCTCCTGCACCTCTTTTTTTACGAAATGACCCCTGCCTATTTGTGCCTTTCCTAACCTGCAGTATATATTTTCTCGGAGCCTCTAGGATTGTAATTTTAAATAGTCTCCAAGCTTCCCCAGTGGTTTTGGCCCTTTCTACTTTTCCTTTCAGTTTTCTCCTCACATGTCCCCTCATATCTAATCTCCTCCCACATCCTCTTCCCCCATGACGGGGGGCCCCTGATCTAGGATCCAGAGGGCCAGCTTTCCATCTCCAAAGGCCGGGCTTCTCGGGAGTTTTAAACCCAAACTTGCTTTATTTCGAGAAATGAAGCCATCCTGCAGCTGGGATTAAGAGGAGGTGACCAAAAGAGCATCTCACGATCAAATACCCTAATGTGATTATGGGAGTCCAAAGCAAGTCTCTGAATGCTGTCGCATAAATCTGAGATGCGGCTGGACTTGGAATCCTGTGCTCCATCGTAGTTAATCCATCTCAGAAAGGACTTTGTCAAGCTGGGAAGAGGGCAAAAAAGGGCGTCCCAAGAGGATCCCCGAGGCCGGAGTCCCTCCTTTGTTAGGAAAGGCAAAATCATTCCGGACTCTTTAGCTTCGTGGTGGCTGTGATTAAAACGGCACTCACGTCTGTTTGGCTCAGGTGATATGCCGCTGATTGGGGGGGCAGAGAGAGAAAAAATAAAATTATGCGTCGCCTGGAGAAAGTGGATGAGGCTGCTAATTTATTTAACTACCACCATCCGTCTGCTTCACACTTTCCAGAGTTCAAGGAGACGGGTCTCTCCCCCAAGGAGTTTACAGTGGAAGATGCGCCGTAATGGGGACCACAAAGAGGAGAGAGAAAATGTGGTGTGTTTGTGCACCGGGGGGGGGGGGGGGGGAGGAGTTGATCATAAAGAGAATATCCAGCGAGATCGGCTCTTCTCTCCCATATTAAATTTCTGGGCCTCCCAGTGAAATTGGCGGGAAGACAGGAAAGCTGGATTTGTCGTGCTTAACCTGTGGGACTCACTGCTGCAAGTTGCAGCGGATGTCAAAGGAGGCTAGAGAAATTAGCATCCTGTTAAAGGCCAGCGACCGCACAAACAGGACGGGTCCTCCATGTTCAGAGGCAGTCGACCTCAGTGGTTCCCATGTCTCCATCATGCCCTCCTTGCACAACTCATCTTAAGGAACTCATTGCCGCTAGATGCAGTTTAGGTGGCTTTCAAAGGAGGCTGGACAAATTCATGGCTTAATCACAGGCGGGAGTTGTAATAGTGAAATAGAACCTCCATATTCAGGGGCAGCCTACCTCTTTGGTTGTCAAAAACCATAGGCAAGCTTCATAGAATGGAATCGTAGAATCACGGAGTTGGAAGGGACCTCCAGGGTCATCTGGTCCAACCCCCTGCAGAATGCTTCCCTTGTGCCCTGCTGTTGCAGGCTTCTTGGTTGGTTCTTCTCGGACTTGTCAGGCCATTCTGATAACACTGGACTGCAACGCATTCCTGACTCGTGGTCATTTTGGTTTTGCTTTGTTTCTTTTGGACGGAGCCCTGTTGCCAATTCTCAGTGGTTCTCACACCCCTCTATAGCTCCAGCGGTTTCCTTCAAACCAGATGTTTTTCTTCTCCTGGGATCTTGGCACCGACAAGACGTCTTTTGGCACTTAGTGACTTGGGGCCGGCCACTCTGTCGTCATCGTCTCCAGATGCCCGAGAGCGATTTCTCAGCATGACAAAAGTGCAACTTCCCACCCGTTTTTTGTTGTTGTGAAAACACCCCCCCCCCCTCTTTTGAAAAAACAAATCACTTTCTTCTTTTCCCAGCTCTGAGATAGTTTTCCCTTTCTGCCCTTTTTGGAAGACCAATGGAGCTCACCCTTGCAATAAGAGGGGTTCTCCGTTATATCCATTTCCTCAGCTGGCAAACGGAGGCCAACATCTGGAAAATTTTCTCCCCCAAATGCCCCTGGCTTGAAATGGGGCTTTGCTCCAAAGTTAAACTGGGTGGGGGGGAAGGAAGACAGTCTCACCCAACAAATTCAGGTGCAAAGAAGATAATTTCGACCCCAGTCGACAATGAAGGACCTTTTTCTCTCTCATTATAAAAAGTTTCAAGGTGTGTGTTTGTACTGGGTGTGGGGTGGGGATGTTGAACCAGCTATTTGTGCAGTGTGAATGGAGGAGGAAGCTAAAAATGAATCAAGACCCCAACAGTCAGCACTGAAAACTTAGGGCTGTGTCTGAGATTTAACTCTCCTGGAGGTCATTGGCAGTGGGAGTTCACACGATTGGATGCTTTTCCATCCAAAAAGTATTCCCCGCATATAGAAAACTAGTGTGTCAGGGAGAAAGCTAGACTAGACCCAGGGCTGTGGGTTGCACACACAAAATAATCCACTTTCAATCCACTTTCAGTGCACTTTCCAACTGGACTTCGCTGTGTGAATTGGCAAAATCCAGTTGAAAAGTGCATTGAAAGTGGATTATTTTAGCATGTGTCACCGCAGCCCTGGTCAGAGACAACAGTATTGAGTTAGACAGACCACGTTGATAATACTGATATAATGGTTTCGGTGGCTATATATCGATCTTTCTGAAATCCATCTGACAGCTCTGAAGGATAAGCAGGGGTCCAATGGAGCGGGAGCGCACAGGAGCGCAGCTCTGGGAGTGAGGAGCCCAGGGGGCGGGCACATGACCAAGCCCCGCCCCCTCCTCGGCTTCCCCAAATAGTGCAGAGGCTCTGCGCCCCGGGGAAAGCCCTGCTAGGATCTTTGTTTTTAATGTTTTGTTTTAATATTGATAATTTTATCATTGTTCCTTTTATGACTGTGTGCTGCTTTTCCAGAGACTTGCTCAAGGTGGCATATAAATTTTCTAAGTATACCATTTTTTATCTGGGCACATGGCACATAAGTACTGGAGAAATTTCACCAACCCTTCAGCAGCTTCCACCCCATCAGTTTGGTGTAGTGGTCAGGAGTTGGACTCTAATCTGGGAGAACCGGGTTTGATTCCCCAGTCCTCCACATGCAGCTGCTGGTGTGACCTTGGGCCAGTCACAAGTTCTCTCAGAGCTGTTCTCTCATGAGCAGTTCTCAAAAGACCTCTCTCAGCCCCACCTACCGCACAGGGTGTCTTTGTTGTGGGGAGGGGAAGGGGAAGGGATGGGTGGTGCACATGTCCTGGGTATCTCAAGTCTACTTGAAACCTGGTGGTTTCAAGGGAGCAGGAAGAGAATGAGGGTGTGTTCTTTACGCTTCTTTTTATTGCCCAAAGTATTGGATGGGGAAGGGAATGGAGGAAGAGCAGGTCAGTTTTGCTCACCTGTGGAGTGGAGCCTGAGGGGTGGGTGTTGCCTTCTGACACACTTCCGGTGTGTTAGGGGGTGTGGCATATGCAAATGAGTTATGCTAATGAGCTCCTGCACCTCTTTTTCTACGAAATGACCCCTGAGGTTAAGTACATTTTTTTCCTCTTGAAATAGCAGATGGGGAGACAGAAGCTGGTCTTGTGGCCCAGGCAACATTTGGACCTGGGCCCTCCCAGATAATGGCTCCTTCTCTCAGAGTTAAGCTGCGCCACTTCCTAATGGGCTGATTTTGTATAAAGCAGTGTCCCATCTTTGTGGCCGTAATAGCTATTTCTTCTGGTTGATCATCCCCCCAGTATGTCTGTTATTCCCCATTTCCCTGTCATAATGGTTCACAAAGCAGTTCTCACTAATGAGATCAGTCACTCAGGAGAGGGAGAGAGCTCTTTGAAGGTTACTGAAGAAAATGCTTTCCAAGCATTGCTTAATCCTGTTGGTTGGAGAGACCTTTGGAGGCTCTGAGTGGCTATCAAGAGAAAAGTCTTTGGGACTGCGGGAGCCAGGGGTCATTTCATAGAAAAAGAGGTGCAGGAGCTCATTAGCATAACTCATTTGCATATGCCACACCCCCTAACACACCGGAAGTGTGTCAGAAGGCAACACCCACCCCTCAGGCTCCACTCCACAGGTGAGGGAAACTGACGTGCTCTTCCTCCATTCCCTTCCCCATCCAATACTTTGGGCAATAAAAATAGGCGTAAAGAACACACCCTCATTCTCTTCCTGCTCCCTTGAAACCACCAGGTTTCAAGTAGACTTGAGATACCCAGGACATGTGCACCACCCATCCCTTCCCCTTCCCCTCCCCACAACAAGACACCCTGCGAGGTAGGTGGGGCTGAGAGAGGTCTTTTGAGAACTGCTTATGAGAGAACAGCTCTGAGAGAACTTGGGACTGGCCCAAGGTCCCACCAGCAGCTGCACGTGGAGGAGTGGGGAATCAAACCCGGTTCTCCCAGATTAGAGTCCAACTCCTGACCACTACACCAAACTGATGGGGTGGAAGCTGCTAAAGGGTTGGTGAAATTTCTCCAGTACTTATGTGCCATGTGCCCACATAAAAAATGGTATACTTAGAAAATTTATATGCCACCTTGAGCAAGTCTCTGGAAAAGCAGCACACAGTCATAAAAGGAACAATGATAAAATTATCAATATTAAAACAAAACATTAAAACCAATAAAGACCCTAGCAGGGCTTTCCCCGGGGCGCTGCGCCTCTGCACTGCTCGGGGAAGCTGAAGAGGGGGTGGGGCTTGGTCATGTGCCCGCCCCCTGGGCTCCTCACTCCTGGAGCTGCGCTCCTGTGCGCTCCCGCTCCATTGGACCCCTGCCTGTCTCCATACCACAGAAGAAAGATGTTCTCCAGAAGCACCTCTGAATTGGGGTATTTTGCCCATCCACAAGCAGTGGTGGAGGAGGCAACGGGGTACAATCATCCAATGTGCTGAAGTAGGGTTGCCAACCTCCAGGAGGTGGCTGGAGATCTCCCCAATTTAAAACTGGTGTTCAGGCAACAGAGATCAGTTCACCTGGAGAAAATGGCCACTTTGGAAGGTGAACTCTATGGCCTTGTATACCACTGAAGTCCCTCCCCAGACCCCACCCTCCTCAGACTCCACTCCCAAAATCTCCAGCTATTTCCCAACCCAGAGCTGGCAACCCTATGTTTGAAGGAACATTTGAACCCAAGTCCCCCGCTCTAAGCACTACACCACTGCATGCCTACGTTTAGTGTGGGGATGTTACCAAATTGATATGAATATCCTCCTTTTGGAAATATTGTTTTTCCTGCTTGGGCAAGCAGCGATCAGATATTGTCTTTTTTCCCCCTCGTGCCAATATGAAAGAAATCTGATTCCACGGCTTCCGTGAAACGCAGCCCCCGTGCGTGCATCAGTTGCACCAAAATGACATCTAACGTGCTGCGAAGGAAATTCTCAAATCGAGGCCGCCGTCGACAGAATTCAGCAAAACGAAACAAGCTTGCGACAGGCGGCTACAGAAGCGAAAAGAAATTAAAACAGGCTGATTGGTACCTCCGGAGTTAAGACTTCTTTTAATGTGCTGACTCCTTTATCTCCCCTCGCTTCTCTTCCTCCCCGCCCTCATGCCTGTGTGCATAAACACTCCTGACATTATCACCTGAAGTTCTCTGCCAGCTAAAGGTGAGAATTAGGGTTGATAGCACCTCCTCTGGCAAAGAAAGGATGAGGACATAGTTATTGCTCTTTTTTAAAAAAAACCAGACTGGTTAATTTATTTCTGAAGGAGCGCGTTGAGAACTCAGTCTAGTTGTGAGACTGAGCATTAAAACACTCACCTGCGCATGGAAGGAGGCGGGCAAACAAAGGGTCCTTCTAGAGAGCGGTTAGGAGCACAGAAACTAATCTGGGAGAACCAGGTTTGATTCTCCACTCCTCCACATGCAGCTGCTGGTGTGACCTTGGGTCAGTCAGAACTGTTCTCTCAGGAGCAGTTCTTGAAAGAGCTCTCTCAGCCCCATCTACCTCACAGGGTGTCTTGTTGTGGGGAGGGGAAGAGAAAGGAGTTTGTAAGCTGCTCTGAGACTCCTTCGGGTGGGCAAACAAAGGGTCCTTCTAGAGAGCGGTTAGGAGCACAGAAACTAATCTGGGAGAACCAGGTTTGATTCTCCACTCCTCCACATGCAGCTGCTGGTGTGACCTTGGGTCAGTCAGAACTGTTCTCTCAGGAGCAGTTCTTGAAAGAGCTCTCTCAGCCCCATCTACCTCACAGGGTGTCTTGTTGTGGGGAGGGGAAGAGAAAGGAGACTGTAAACTGCTCTGAGACTCCTTCGGGGAGTGAAGGGCAGGGTATAAATCCAATCTCTTCTCCTCTTCTTCTAGAAGGCAGCTTTCCAGCAAGCCGAGACCAGAAGTGGAACTGAAAGTATGTCAGATACCTGATGGAACACTATTGGCTAGGGCTGCCAACTCGGAAAAGCTGGAGATTTTGGGGGTGTAGCCTAAGAAGGCTGGGTTTGGGGCATTATGCCATAGAGTCTACCTTCCAAGGCATCCATTTTGTCCAGGGGAATTTATCTCTGTCATCTGGAGATCAGTTGTAACCTGGGGAGGTCTTAGGGTTGCCAAGTCTGGGTTGGGAAATACCTGGAGACTTTGGGGGTGGATCCGGGAGAGGGCGGGATTTGGGGAGGGGAGGGGCCTCAACATGGTACAATGCCATCGAGTCCACCCTTCAAAGCAGCCATGTTCTCCAGTAGAGCTGATCTCTGTCAGCTGGGGGTCAGTTGTAAAAGCGGGAGATCCCCAGGCCCCACCTGGAGGCTGGCAACCCTAGGCGGTCTCCAGCCCACGCCTGGAGGTTGGCAACCATAACTATTGCCACTTGGGTCGTGTCATCGCTGGGAGAGGTTGGGCACTGCCTTGTGTGTGCAAAGTGCTGTCAAGCGGTAGCCAACTTGGTGTCCTCAGCAAGGGGGCTCTCCAGGCATGCGAGAAGGAGAGTAGGTTTGCCATTACTTTCCCCTGCAGTCTTCCTTGCCGGTCTCCCTTCCAACACCGACCCTGCTTAGCGTCTGAGATAGGGTTGCCCGGCAACCGATGGGGGCCGACTTACCTGGAGAACAAGAAAGGCCCAGAACTGGTCACCGGCATCGCACAGGAAGTGACGTCATCACCCCAGCGACAGCCAGGTGATGCTCCGGTATTTGGACGGAACTCTATAATAGAAGCCAGCTTTACCATAAGAGTTTTAACCCAAATACCGTACTGTTGCCTGGATGTCGCTGATGTGATGATGTCACTTCCTGTGCAATGCCAACAACGAGGCCTAGCCCTTTCTTTTTCTCCAGGCAAGTCCCCCCCCCCCCCATCCAGCTGATTGGCAACTGGGAAGCAGGGCCTGGTAGCGGGGCACCCCCGCCTCCACCAAGGGGGTCTGGCAGCCCTGTTCTGCGATCTATACCATGCTGCCTTCCCTTCCCAAAGGTCAGATAGGTACCTGGTTGAGTGATGAGGAGGATCTCTAGGCAACAAACCAAGCAAGAGCCAGTTTGGTATCGTGGTTGGGAGTGCGGACTCTAATCTGGGAGAACTGGGTTTGATTCCCCGCTCCTCCACATGCAGCTGCTGGCGTGACCTTGGGTCAGTTACAAGTTCTGTCAGAGCTGTTCTCTCAAGGGCAGTTCTGGAAAGAGCTCTCTCAGCCCCACCGACCTCACACAGGGTGTCGTTTTTGGGAAGGGGAAGGGATTGTAAACCACTCTGAGACTCCTTTGGGTAGTGAAGGGCAGGGTTCTCCCAAATTAGAGTCCGCGCTCTTAACCAGTGCACCAAACTGGCTCTAGGAATTTTCAAGCCGAACATTCGTAACCATCGTGGCAGTGCGTGAAGAGGTGGTGGGCATGGCTTCAACCTATTGTTGCTCCCTGGACTTGCAAGACTACCGGGCAGTATGAAATAAGCATCTGTGGCTTAAGGCCATTGTCTCTTTCTGGACCCATGGAGCCACCTTCTGACCCCAAGGTGGGCCCCTGAGATGCTGGCAACCCTGCTGGGGCTCAAAATCACCGGGTAGCCTACCCCTGTCCTCGACTCCTGGACCCACACCACCACAGCTGGGACTGAGCTGAGGCCCTGCAGTGGGTCTAGCAGCCCCAGGGGTCAGCTTGTTTTTTCGTTAGTGTGACATCCTTAAAATTAGCCTGACATTGAAGTGAGCCTGCAGGATTTGTGTCAGACATGCCTTAGAGTATCCACACGCCCTGAAACAAATATTCGGAGGATGTGCTGAAATGTCCCATTTTGGTCGTTCCAACACTGAATGCAAAATGTTGCTTTTGGGAATACCTGAGACACATTGTTTGATCGCTGCTGAGATCTCGTGTTTGAGATCTATCGGATGTCAACCGTACCAAGCTCCTCTGGATCACATCTGTCAAACTACAGCCTGAAAATTGAGTACCATTATGTGCGACATGGGAAACAGCCCATTGCCCCAGACATCATAACACATTACGGTTAACCAACTCCCTACATGGATTCTGTATTGTGTGATAAACATCTTCCCTCTGTTTATTTTCAACCTACCGATTACATCGGCCAGCCCCTATCTTATCTTTTGAAGCAGTGAGAGAGAATAAGGTCATCTTATCGCGGGACCATTCGTGATGTTCTAAACCACTATTCCATCCAACTCTCTGTTTTCTAAATGAAAGAACCTAAACTGTTCTTTGGTGGGAAGTATCCCCTATCCAATGCAACGCTTGGGGGAGAGCCGTTCCCTGATTCCCTAGTGGGATTTTATGACCTGGGAGAGATCAGGACATTTTGAAAAGGCATTCCTTGTAACCTAACAGACAGTTGGCTGACTTTTTGTCTCTCAACAACTGGGGTGTGTGAAGAGGGGGAGGAAAGAAGAAGACTTCCCTCATCAGCCCCCTCTTGTCAGCAGGAAACCTGAGCCCGACCCCCATTGTATCCACACATGATGGTGCAGAACAGGTGTTTTGGTGGACATCCTTGGAACCAGAGCATTTGCAAGTTCCCTCTGTGTGTGTGTGTGTGTGTGTGTGTGTGTGTGTGTGTGTGTGTGTGTACAAAGGACAATTTATCATTTAATTTGGCTTCCTGGCAACTCCTGGTTTGCTGCACCTGTGCTAAACTTGGTGATCCGAGGAGCAGTTGCGGGGGGAAATGAATGCCACCCACTGTGTAGATTTTTCTTGGGGAGGGGGTCAATATCTCTCCAAGTCAAGATGTACCATCCATTCTAGCTCCGAGATTTCCCACCCCTTCCACAGAGATCAGCAGGGCATAATTGATGCACGCTACAAGTGTTCCCAATTTTGTGTCACAGATAGGTCCTGCCTAGAATTTCCACCAAACTGGGGGAGTGATTTTTGGTAATTCCTCCCCCCCTCCCCACAGCAGAACTCTGATTCCCCACCAGGCTATTCCTGGGAGTCCCCATCCTCACGTAGCAGCATTGGGGGGGGGGGTTGTTTTGGGCTGCAGCCAGAGCGCAGGGGTAGGGAAATTGTGTTTCCATGGACGGAAATCCTTCCGATTGCGGAAACCGTAGGCGGGATCCAAGCCCTTGCTGAGTCTCATAGCACCAGCTTTGGGTCTCTGCCTTTTGTTCTCGGTTTTGTAGATGCAACACATATCTCAGGCTGAGTAGGGGTTTTTTATGCTATTGTATTTACCTGTACACATTGTAAGTCATGTCTGCGTATACTCACAACACCGATTTATTGAAGCTGAAAAAAGGTGTGCCGCTCGCAAGGGGAAATCATGCAAAGAGACTGGAATTGGCACAAAAGAATTGCAGGTTTGATTTGCATAAAATGGAAGTTGGGATTTCAGGTTGGATGAGAAACCTTCCCTGGAGTCTCTCCTATCACCCTGACTGTTGCCACGCAGATTGCCGGGGCGTAACTTTGTGACCCTCTAATGGATGGATGCCACACACTAAGACAAAAGTCTCCACAAGGGGAAACTGGGTTTTAAGGCTGATTTTACACCTCCCCTCTAAAGTAGTTTGACTGCTGTCTTTTCCTGTGCTGATTTCACAGTGGTGTGAAATTTCACTCCAGGGGGTCTAAGTGCACTAATCAACAGCAATTGTTTAAAGCAGAATAAAGCGGTATTATACTAGCTTGACCACAGGAGGGCAATTAGTAGATATGGACATTTCAGTAGCAGCACGGTTTCACACCGCAGAGGTGTGGGCAGGTTTTATTTGGAACTAGAATGATTCCAGCGGGAAAGTCAGATGTAAAATCAGCCTAAGTCTCTTCTCTCAACTTGAACTCCGTAGGTTTGACGGGCCCTCCCCATGGAGACCATGACCCCGCCATATATCCCGCTTGTCCTGCTATTGCTGCTGGAGGGGACAACCCAGGCCTTGTTCCCCGAAGAGCCCGGACCAATCAGCATAGCCCTTGAAGACTGTAAGTACTTTGGGATTGGGGGACATGGGCTCGGAATTTACAATAGAAGCGCCATTTTGGGGGAAGCAGCTGAATCGTTCTTTTTTACCCCAGGGTTACTCTACTTGCAGTGGATGGCATGGGGGAGGGGGCCCTAGTTTAGTGGCAGGGCATCTGGTTTGCATGCAGAAGGTCTCAGTTTCTGGCATCTCCAATTAAAAGGGATCAAGTAGTGGGTGATGTGAAAGCCCTCCGCCTGAAACCCTGGAGAGCTGCTGTTAGTCTGAGTAGACAGGGCTGACCTTGATGGCCCTTGACGGCCCTTCTTCATCCCACTCTAACGATGTCACAAGTGCTAGCCACTCAGCACAACCCACTGCCACCAAAAACAGGTAGGATTTCATTCTTTCTATTGTGAATCTGCTACACTGCTATCCTATCTTTCTTTTAAGGCCTTATAGTTTCCCCCCATTGTGTTGTTACAATGATCCTGTAGCAAGCCCATAGCTACGATGGGGCTTTGGGGGGCTCTGCCCCCTTTCTTAAAGGCAAGAATTTAAGAGCCCCACAAGAATTTTAAGAGCCCCACAAGAATTTCTCCCGTAAATGCTTTTTTCAGTGATTTTAAAATATTTTTAAAAGGCATGTGCTCCTTTAAGCAGAGTGGGGTGGTGTAGTTGACTAATTCCCACACTGAGCAAGGGGGTTGGAGTAGGTGACCTCTAGGATCCCTTCTAACTCTGTGTCAAGAAACTGGTCTCCTTTAAGAGAGTCTTTCTGCCAAAGTGTTAGCAGAAGTCATCATCCCCACCTGCTGACTTGTTATCAGAATTGTTGCTTAGGCTAGTGGAAGTGATTAACTTGCAGCAGTTGAGAACTGTCACCTAAAGTGGTTGACAGCTTGCAGTTTAGAGATCTATCCTGGTAGCAGCTTTCTATCAGCTAAATGGCTTTTCTTTCTGCACTATGAACTTCAGCCTCACCGGAAAAAATCCTGGCTACAGCCCTGTAGGTAGGCTGTGTTGACACAAAAGGTACCTAGTAGCTTCTTGGCCAAGTAGAAATTTGAACTGGATCTCTCAGTCCAGTGCTGATATCCTGCCAGTTCCCATACCCAAACCAGACAGACTCAACAGCGGTTCAATTTAAGAAACACCCAGAACTACCCATCCTCTTTTGTCATCTTCCCACAGCTGTGAAGCAATATTCGGTCTTTGTGGGGAATGGTATGGGCCGGTACTCCAGCCAAGATGGTGGGGCAGAGCGGCTCAGCATTCAGCGAATGGTGACCATCAACAGGACCCTGTACATTGGGGGCAGGTAACATGAGATGTTCGCTGTCTTCCTCATTGCTTTGGTTCATCACTGGCATGAGAAGATCTCACCTCTTAGAAACGGTGTTCGGAAAGGAAAACAGATGGGAATGGCATCACTTATTTAACAGTTTTTTTAATGATCATTGTACGCTGGATTAAACCAGTTGTCCATCAAGCCCAGGGATCCTCCACAGTGTCTGTAGGCACCTTTGGAATCCTAACAAGGGGCGGTGGGCGCAGTCACAAAATGGCTGCCAAAGGAGGTGGAGCTGCTGTAGGTGGGGCTAAGCACAAAATGTCAGGGATCAAGGTTCTTTCTATATCTCTAATAGCCAAGTGGCCCACCCCCGTGCGGATACCTAAATCCGCGCGGGGGGGGCACTTGGAGGGCAGAGGGGGGGTTCTGCAGGTGGGGGGTGACCCCCCCGCTTGCAGGAAAATCCAAAAACTTTAAAAAACTTTTCGGGGGATATTTAAATCCCCCGAAAAGTAAAAGAGCGTCCCCTGCGCATGCGCAGGGAACGCTCTACGGACTGCCGCGGCCGGGGGGGAGGGAGGGGGCGAGCGGCGGGCCCAGCGAGGCCCGCCGGGACTCTTGGGGGGGGAAGGGGGCGAGCGGCGGGCCCGGCGAGGCCCACCGGGACTCTTTGGGGGGGTGGGGGAAGGGGGCGAGCTCCTTCTCTCCCCCCCCCACGAGTATCGCGGGTCCCCACCTTGTACAACTCTAATAGTAACTCTTCAACATTTTGTACAGAAACTCTGTTTGAGAGGATTCCTTTTAATCTGCACAGCCAATCAGAAGGCCTGTTGGGGGAAAGCCCCACCTAGCCCCTCCCACTTTCTAAAAGCAGTTGGCAAGTGCCAGGAAAGGCGTCGACAGGCTTGGGGCCTATGATCTAGTCCAACTTCCTGTTTCCTATAGCATCCCTCTGAGAAGCTTCTCCAAAATGGAGATAACTACCACTGTTGCTTTGTTCTTGGGGGTGTACTGTACTGTATTGCACTTGCAGAGTTGAAGCCTCACCCAACACCGATTGACTGAAGTCAGGTAGTTACGGCACGTTTGCGAACATTCTGACTGCTCAGGGGATGAGCCCAACCCATCAGAAGAGTTGCGGTCCATCTCATTTGAGGAAAGGAAAAGTTGGGAGGTGGCAGCAAGGATTGGAAATCGGTTCCTCTTCTTTCTGTTTTTCTTGATTCCTTCTCCAGCCTCTGCGATTTGTTTTGTTCGTGACCCTCAGAGAGGATTTTCAGTGCAAATGGCAGGCTGCGGGAAAGGGGAAAGGAGATCCACTTCACCAACTCCATCAATGAGCTTCTCCGCAGGAGCCGACCCGTCGGGTCAATAAATGGAGCGTTGTACAAAACTTGTCCAAATAAACACCAACTCCATTACCAATTGCTGTGCTGACTCCAGATAATACAAAAACAGGCAAGAGACATCCAAACAGGCCAACAGAAGTTTGACTTTCACTTAAATCCCAAAGCTTGTACGCTCAAACTCCACATTCAGTTCAGGATGGTGTTTCGTATTTCCATGTAAGGAAGATTACCACCTGATATATTTCTGCTGGTCAGGCAGCCATGGGCTGTTTCTAGAAAAAGAGGGCGACAAAAAAAGAGCGTGGTGTAATATTCGAGCTTTCGAATGCTGCAGAATTCTTCATCACAAAGCAAGACACAAAACTCGAATTTTCGCAAAATGTTGCACCAATCTCTTCCGGCCCAAAGAAAGAGACAAGCTTGTAAGTACATCTCAAGATTAGAAACAATGAAGATGCATCCGTGATGCTGTGATTCTGTATTTGAAAACTGAGCCTATGTTCGGGTTGCCAACCTCCAGGCAGGGCCTGGGGCTCACCCAGAATTACAATGGATTTCCAGACTTACAGAGATCAGTTCCCCTAGAGCAGGGGTGGGCAAAGTTGCTCAGCGTAAGAGCCACCTAGAACAGGGGTGGCCAAACTTGCTTAACGTAAGAGCCGCATAGAATAAACATCAGATGTTTTGAGAGCCACAAGACATGAACAAATATTACCTGCTTTCATTGGAAAATAAGCACATTTGCTTTTTATTAACATTAAATGAGACTGCCAAAAATAATAACAAAAGGGGTAAAAGCAGATATTGATAATGATATTCATTTGTCCAATGATATTTGTTTGCTAATGATATTTAGCTTCCCCAGCCGCCCTGCCGGGAGCCACATAATATATGTGAAAGAGCCGCATGCAGCTCCCGAGCCACAGTTTGCCCACCCCTGCCCTAGAGCTATTGGAAGGTTCAGAGGGCCAACTCTATGAGGGATCCCCAACATGGTGCCTGTGGTTGCCATGGCACCTTCCACCTTTTCTAGTGCCCACCAAGTGATTTAGGAAGTGGGTGGGGCCAGGTGGGGTTTTTGCCTAGTCAGACTTCTTATTAACTGCTGAAAATTCGATTGGTTGTGCAGATTTTTTTTTAAATGTTGCTTTAGCGGCAGCTGCCTCCAAAGTACAGGGATCTGCATTGTGTTACTGAAGTTAAACTGTGGCAACCATTCCATAGCTGGCTCCGCCTCCTGTGGCCACCATTTTGTCGTGGCAGAATTCGAAGTGTGCCCACAGGCTCAAAAACGTTGGTGATCCCTTCTCGGTGACATCACATCCCTGCTGGGCTTTCTGCTCTCTGAAGGATCTGTCTCAACATTTCCAGGCGTTTCCCAGTCCAGAGCTGGCAACCGTAGCCTGCATAATGGTCTCATTTTCTCTCGAGTTGAGCCCTCCATACGATCGAATGACCGATCTGTTCCCATCTAAAACAAGCAATATTTTCGGAGTGTACTTTTTTCCGCGTCTTTGGCGGTGTTCATCACAAGGTAGGCAGGTGGCTGGTAGCTACCGTTGGAGCATGCTCAGAATTAACCGGGTTGCTCAGGAGGATGGGAATTGTAGTTTATACCTGGCCATCTGTTTCAATTTGGGAGGCAGCAGAAATTACAATTCCGATCATTCTGGCAGAAAATCGGACCAGGGAAAATTGGAGCGGCTTGTGGGGGCAAGGGGGACAGGCATCTTTGTGTTGGTACGCCCACCCGGGCATTCATTTTGCAAGCATCCTGACAAACCCTCATTAATGCATACCGAGTGCTTTTCAAGTGTTCCGGAGGGACGTTCTCAAAAGCGACACATATGTTTGGATTGAGTACAGGGGTGTTTGCCCGTTGTTACTAATAAAATTTTGATTTCTGAGATGACCGACTAGAGGCCTCTTCTCATCCCTGACAGTGCGTCTCCCCTTTCCGGTTTGCACTTTGCATATGATCAGCGGCTCATCAATTCTAGGACTGAGCTGCGTCGTTTAAAGCAGGTTCTGGGGACAGAACCCTGTTGAGGTTTAAGACAGCATAGAGGTCCTAGAATGGTGATCCCCCGAAGCTAGTTCAGCATCGGTCTTCCCCTCCCCCAGCCCAAAATACTGATTTATTTAAGGATGTAATAACAGCCATGCTGGATCAGGCCAGCAGTCCATCTTGTTCAGCGTTCAACTTCACCTAGTGGTCACCCAGAAGATCTACAAGCAGGGCATGGAAGCTGAACCCTTGTTTTCGCCATCCCCCCAGCATTGGTATTCAGAAATACTGCCTTTGAACACGGAGGTTTCATCATGACAGCACAGCTATCGATGGAGCGCTCCTCCAGGAATTGAAGTCCCTTACTAGCAGCCAGTGGACAAGAGCTCCCCAAGCCGTTTGCACTCTTTTGAGCACAGAAATCATGGGCTTCCTAATTCCTTGGGGTTCTTGTGGCCCCACCCAGGGAAGAAAATGTGCCCTGCCCATGTTTGGAAGGGACTCTGCCCTCTTTTCACCACTCACCCGGTCCAACTGTCACCCCTCGTCAAGGCGAAGGCATTCCTGTGTCTTTAGGGGCAGTATTTCATCTATAATAAAGGAATAAAGTGATGGGGGGGGAGGGAGGCTTGACTACAAAGGGGGCTCAGTGCTGCCCGTATCCCTTGCACGCGGACTGCGGCAGGGCTGAGCTCGTGGCCTGCTGCGTCGCCATGGCAACCTGCAATGTGCGGAAAGAGCTAAAGAGGAAAGTGAAATAAATTAGCAATGGGGGCCAGGTTGCGGGGGGGGGGGACACGACACCGAGGCCCCCCCACGGTGGTAGATATGAGTATGCTCCAGGTAGGCCGTCTCGCCTGATAGCTAGAAGGATCCCCTCCTTCCCTTCTGGGAAAGGGCACAGCCTGTTTGGATGAGGACTAGTGCCTTGCCACGTCTTATACTGGGTGTTCGGTCTCCTGAGGTTGCCAAGTCGCCCCCCCCACCCGTGCCAGTGGCAGGGGATTGGCGGTAGGGTTGCCAGCTCCCGGTTGAGGAACTGCTGGAGCTTTGGGGGTGCAGCCCCTGAAGGGGAAGGACCTCAGCAGGATAGAACACCATAGAGTCCACCCTGCTAAGCATAAAATCTCCAGGTAAACTGATCTCTGTCGTCTGGAGATGAGCTGCTATTTTAGGGGATCCCCAGATCCCACCTGGAGGCTGGCATCCCTAGCCCTCTCCTTTTTGTCTATTGCCCCATCTGGACACAAAACAAAACAGAAGTCTGGCTGCACCTGTAAGACTAGCCAAATTTATTCCAACAGAAGGTTCTGGGAGTTCATCGGGTACATTGAAGTGAGCTCTGACTCACAAAGGCTTCCGCTGGGATGAATTTGCTGGTATTTAAGATACCCCCGGACTCCTGTTTAATTTTGCTCTTGCTGCCTTTCTGGATTGATCCCAACCAGCCACCAGGTTGCCAAGCTCCAGGTGGGGCCTAGATAGGGTGCCAACCCTCAGGTGGGGCCAGGAGAACCCCTGGACTTACAACAAATCTCCAGGCAACAGAGATCAGTTTGCTTGGAGGAAATGGCTGCTACGGAGAATGGGCTGTATAGCATCATTCCTTATTAAGGCTCCTCTCCTCCCCAGACCCTGCCCTCCCCAGACTTCACCCCCAAATCTCGAGGTATTTCCCAACCTGGAGCCATAGGCGTAGAGTACGGGGGGGCTCGAGCCACCCCCAAAATTTCCCGGGGGGGCTCAGCCACCCCCGGCAAAATGGAGCGCCTGCTGCCACACCTCCCGAGGTCCTAGGGTTGCCAAGTCTGGGTTGGAAAATACCTGGAGACTTTGGGGGTGGAGCCAGGAGAAGGCGGGGTTTGGGGAGGGGAAGGGCCTCAGCAGGGTACAATGCCATAGAGTCCACCCTTCAAAGCAGCCATTTTCTCCAGGGGAGCTGATCTCTGTCAGCTGGGGATCAATTGTAAAAGCGGGAGATCCCCAGGCCCCACCTGGAGGCTGGCAACTCTACCGGGTCCTTCCAAGGCCCGGCCGCCACTGCTGGAGAGGGAGAGGGAAGGGGTGGCCGGGGGGGAGAGAGAGGCACCGGCAGCAGCGGCTGGCGAGCCTCAGAAGGGCCCGGGGAGGCACGGCGGTTTCCAGTCTAGGGTTGCCAGTTCTGGTGTTTTGGGGGTGTGGAGCCAGGAGAGGGCGGGGTTTGGGGGAGGGAAAGAACCTCAGTAAGGTACAAGGCCACAGAGACCCCCCTCGAAAACAGCCATTTTCTCCAGGTGAGCTGATCTCTGTAGTCTGGAAATCAGTTGCAATAGCAAGAGATTTCCTGCCCCACCTGGAGGTTGAAAGCCCTGGATCCCCACACCAATTTCCCCCTCTGAAACTATTGCCATTGGCAGAGTGCCTCTGAGCATGGGCAGTGAGCAAAAGCAATGCCATCCACATGCATCGAAGAATTCCGAGCCTAAGGTGGTTTCCTCCGGTCCATTTGTTTCCCCTTGACACAGCGGGAACAGGGATTCCTTTCCAGAGGGAATTTCCTCAAGTTCGCCTCCAGCTTATGTAGGGATTTCGCCTCAATTTCTCCCCCCCCCCCCCCGCCGCCCCCGGCAGGCTCTGAACATCATAAATCCCGTTCTGGGTATATAATTTTTATCTATTTATGTCTTTAATGGGACTTTTAAACTCCGGGCTGTGCGCATCAGATGGCGGGGTAATGAAGCGGGGCAGCGCCGTTTGTAAACAGAGCGCTGGAGTTCAGTGGGCCCCTCAGCTTCTTGAGTCTGAGCAGGAGAGCTGTTCGGGGCTTCCCTTGTGAGGGGCTGTTGGGATGAGCGAACACTTGACTGCCTGCCTAGGGTTGCCAACTTCCAGTTGGGGCCTGGAGATCTCCTGGGATTACAACTGGTCTCCAGATGACTGGGATCAGGTCCCCCGGAGGAAATGGCTGCTTTGGAAGGTGGACTCTGTGGCATTAGGCCTAGAGATGCCGGCCTCCAGGTGGGACCAACCAGGGATCCCCTAGAATTACAGCTCATCTGCAGACTACAGAGATCCGTTCCTCTGGAGAAAAGGGATGCTTTGGAGGGTGGACTCTATATGGCATTGTACCCCACTAAAGTGTCTGTCATCCCCAGGCTTCGACCCCAAACCCTAATTATACCCCACTGAGGACCCTCCTCTTCCCAAACCCCACCCTCCCGAGGCTCCACCCCCAAAGACTCCAGGAATTTCCTTACCCAGAGTTGGCAGCCCTGCTTTATGGCAGGGTGCTACTTTGGCCTTCAAAAGCCCAAAATGTTAAAGGTGTACAGTTTTATTTTCATATTCTTTTCTCTTTTTTTAAGCATACCACTATTCAGTTTCTGGCTTCACCTCCTTTATTTCCCGTCTAGTTTGGTTGATGGTTTCCACGATTTCAGTTTCTTTTAATAGATTGAGTGGGAGAAATTGTGTTTGGGGGGGGGGGGGTTCTTCAATGTCGTGTCAGCGTGCGACTCCACTTCCAGTACAAAATCAGAAGTGATGTCATTGCACTGGGGCAATGCTCTAGGAGTTGCAGCAACATCCACCCAACTCGGTGGTTAAACCATAGAGCTTGAGGTGAATCCTAGAGAATACGAGAAGAGACTGGATTTATACCCCGCCCTTCCCTTGGAGTCTCAGAGCGGCTGACAAACTCCTTTCTCTTCCCCTCCCCACAACAGACCCCCTGCGAGGTAGGTGGGGCTGAGAGTGCTCTTTCGAGGACTGCCCTTTGAAGAACAGCTCTGACAGAACTATGGCTTGCCCAAGGTCATCCAGCAGCTGCAAGTGGAGGAGTGGGGGAATCAAACCCGGTTCTCCCAGGTTAGAGTCCGCGCACTTAACCACGACACCAAACTGGCCCCAGCATGAGGACATCACCCCTGGTTTTACACCAGAAGTGATGTCGTGGTGTTGGCACAACACCAAGGGGATTGTCGCATTTTCCACCAGTCAGCCTTTCAAGCGAGGGTGGGGAACGAGTGGCCGAGGGCAGCCAGTCTCCTGCTGTAGCAGGAGATCTGCCCGCCCTAGGATCCTTCCTTGAAAATAAGAGATGAGATAAAATGTTCCAGTTTTATAGGCAAGTAATGGCAAAATGTAGGGAAACTAATGGCATTTCTTCATTTATATTCCCATTTCTTTTCATTGTCCCCATGAAAATAACAAATGGGTTTGTTTTTTTTTCCATTAGTGTTTAGAAACGAATGCACATTTCCACAAGAAATGCCAAGGCGGTTCTTAATTTCAGTAATAGTCCTCCAGGGTTGGTCTGGGATCTATTTTCAAAGCCTAGTTTTAGACGTCGGTGGGTGGAAGAAAGGCAGTACTTCAAAGCACGGAGAGAGCTGCGCCTCCTCACCGTTAAACAACCCGAGGTTGGGATAGACGTAATATTTCCAGTGGGGCCATTCTCTGTTTTGTTTTTATTTACTTCATTTAGACCCCATCTTCCTCCCCAGTGGGGGCTTAATGCAGCTGACATCATTCTCCTCCTCTTCATTTTATCTTCACAACAACCCTGTGAGGTAGGATAGCTGAGAGGCTGGCCCAAGGATACCCAGCAAGCTCTCATATCAGAGTGGGGGTTCAGACCTGAGTTGCCAGATCCTGGCCCTGACACTCTAAACGCTATGATACACGGTTGCCAAGAGACTTCCCACAAAATACAAGCCTGTTTTCCCTCAGCTTTGCAGTGCTTGTCTCTTCATCGAGATGGCTGCTGGGTCAGCTCCTGCACTTTATCCTTGCCCTCAGGGCTACAGGCCGTGCTCCCATCTTCTTTATTGTTAATTTCCTAAATCATCACAAATTCTTTTCTAAGGTCATCCGACTTATTATAGTTTTTTTCCTGCAACCGTGAGGGTGACATCACAGGCACCAGCCAATCAATGCTGCCCATTGCCAGCTTTTGCTACATATCAGAAGAATTATTTATTTCTATGTACTCTGTTCTGAGAAGGAAAATATATCTTTTCAAGGGAATCCTCCTCGGGTGCCACCAGCCCTTGCCCATTACAAAATACCTTTAAATCAGGCCCGTAGCTACAGTGGGGCATCTTGGGGCACAGCCCTCTGACTTACCGCCAGGGCCCCCTCAACTTCCCATCCAGCCCAGGTGCTCCCTTGGGGAGGGGGGTGCAGGGCTGTGTGCAGGATGCCCCCTGACTTATTTAAAGGCCCCCCGAATTTAAAAAAAACCTGGCTACGGGCCTGCTTTAAATGACTAAATCAGTACCTTAAGCAAATGTGCTGTGCTTGAAATTAGCTATTTGAGCTCCTTTCAGATACTGCCCAAATTAGCTCAGGCTTATTTTGAGCTCCACATCTTCTTGAGATGCTGCTGATGTCGCTGGCAGTAGAATGAATAAGGACCTAAAAGCCATGGAAAGCTACTTTCCCCAGGAGTCTTGGGGCTCACAAGGCTCCCGTTGAAGCCCGCAGCCGTGCCACCTCTGTCCTGTGCTCGATTTCGAATTGGGCTCTCCAAAAAGAGAGAGGTCATTTTGATCTCAGCAGGGATCCGGCTCAGAGCTGATTGTTTTAAGTGCGGGTTTTCCCCCCACCCACCCCCCGAGCACCACGCTTTGTTGTTCTCCTGAAGTGATGATGTCATCGGAAATAGGTTATGCCCTTAGTTAGAACCCAGAGACCCTGGGGAACTGCATTTTCCAGGAGTCTTCGTTTTGGCAAGGCCTAAGGAAGGTCACTCCTCCTGAGTAAGCTTCAGCAGAAAGAGGGCAGCCGCAGCGATGAGGGGAAGGCCTGGGACAAGGTTATTACAAGTCGTCTGAACTCCAGAAAGGCCCAGACTTCGCTTGTAATTATCCTCCAGGTTGAGAAAGCTGGAGCGCCCCCTCCTGGCCAATCGTTGTAACACTGGTGTGTGGCAGACAAATGGCCTAGCGTTGACGTGAGCAAACAGAAGTGTCAAAGCTTGAAGCAGATGACAACTTCCACCCCTGCCCCCAAAGCCCAGGTCATTAAACCATCTGTACCAACTTCAAATGTGCCGATTGGTAAGCGTGGGCATACAGCCAGCTGGACCATCCCAAAGACGCAGTAAATTCAGTGTTCTAATGGGGCTGGCCTGATAACTCTGTGGATGCTCCCCAATAAATCACAAAAGCCAATATTCCTCTCCCCCTTTGTCCTTGTTACTGTTGGTATACTGCTCTTGAACGTGGAGGTTCCATTTAGCTGTCAGAGCTAATAGGCTTCACTTCTTTAAGTCTGATCTGGATTAGACCAAAAGCCTAGCTATCTAGCGTCTGAATTAGACCGAAAGTCTATCTAGCTACCCTACCTTCTCTGACAGTGGCTAGCATGATCCCCACAATTGTGAAGGCGAGAGAGGGAAACTCGCATTTCTAACATTATAATTTTAAATGATTTTTTTTTTAAAAAATAGACAATGCAGTTTTACGGAGGATAGCTTGAGCAATGGCCAAATGACAGCTAAATGGAACCTCCAGGTTCAGGTACAGTCTACCTCCGAATAACCTACTGTTGGCATTCTGTCCATCTGATGTGTTTTGTATCCCATCTTGCTTCTGAGGAGCCCAGAGCAGCATCCATGGCTCTCCCCTCCTCTGTTTCATTCTCACAATGACCCTGTGAGGTGGGCCATGAGCATGTGACTGGCCCAAGGTCACCCAGCGTGCTTCATGTTAGAGTGGGGGAATTTGAAACTAGGTTTTCAGATCCTAGTCCAGTGCTCTGTTTGAGAGGGACCTGACCCAGCAAAGGACTTCTCAGATTGAGTTTTCCTTTCTGCATGGAAGACTCCGGCTAATCACAATGAGCACATTGTCTGTGTTCATGTAAGTTTTCTTTCTGTTCTCCCCAAGAGGTCAGGGAGGGGGGAAGAAGCACCATCATTCTACCTTTTCAAAGGGGCATCTTCAGTAGATGCATGTGCCCCCTGCCACACAATCTCAGGGTATGCATCTCGGGCTGCAGTCACACGGGCCCTTTTAAATCCGGGAGCCCTCCCAGATTAAAGGGGCCGCATTTTTCTACCTTGGGTTGGGATGTCTACACATCCCAACCCCTGCGGCCGCAGAAGAGGCGGTGAAGGAGCCGGCCGCGGCGGCAGCAAAAGCAGCGGTGGCGGGAGAAGCAGCAAAGGACCCGCCAGCCGCCTGGTAAGTTTGGGGTGGGGGTTTCCCCTTTTACACTTGGGCGCCCAAGCACCCAAGTGTAAAAGGGGGGGGGGGGAATGGCCGACGGGACCATCTGGACAGCCCTGCTCTCGCAATGATTGCGAGAGAGGGCTGTCCAGATACCTCAAATGCAGGTTCCTCCCGCGACTCCCGGGAAAACTGTCGATTTTCCCGGGGTCGGAAAATGCGGGAGGAACCCGCATTTGAGCCCGCTTCGGCGTGGGACTTTCTGCGGCCGTTGTAGATGGCCCCTTTAAATGCGGGAGGAAATAGCCCTTCCTCCCGCATTTAAGGGCCGTGTGACCGCAGCCTCGGTGTTTGAGAACTCTGAAGTCTTTCTCACTGGCTTTCTGATAAAGCCACAGCCTGCTTGTGGGGCCAAACAGCTCCAGCACACACACCCCAGCACAATCTGGGACACAGAAGAACCCTCCCCTATAAACTGGTCAGGGTTCCCTAGGTTGGAAAACGTTTTGTGAAACAGAAAGACTTGGCAACCAAGAAGCATCTGTTGAAAAAGAAACACCTGGAGATGGAGCCTTGGTCCAGTTCAAGAGGGCTGTGCTTTCTCTTGACCTCTTAATCTCTTGACTGGCTGTTCCCCAGAACAGCTGAACCCCCATGGGAAGTAGCAGTCTATCTGAATCCTCGTTGTTGGGGTTAAAGAACAGGGGAAGGACGGGGCCTTCATGCATTGCTTGTGGGGTTCTGGGAATGATTGGCTGCCCACTCGATGAAACAGGATGTTGGATTAGCTGGAAGAAGAAGAAGAAGAGAAGAGATTGGATTTATACCCTGCCCTTCACTACCCAAGGGAGTCTCAGAGCGGCTTGCAAACTCCTTTCCCTTCCCCTCCCCACAACAGACACCCTGTGAGGTGGGGGCTGAGAGAGCTCTGACAGAACCTGCTCTTTTTCAAGAACAGCTATGCCAGAGCTATGGCTTGCCCAAGGTCATCCAGCAGCTGCAAGTGGAGGAGTGAGGAATCAAACCTGGTTCTCCCAGTTAGAGTCCGTGCACTTAACCACTACACCAAACAGGCTAGACCTTTGGGCCAGATCCAGCAGGTTGTAGTTATGCTCCTTAAAAGGGTTAGACAAATACTTGGAGAAGGAGAGGTCCCTCAGTGATAATTGGCCAGGACAGATAAGTGCAACCTCCATGTTCAGAGGCAGTCTACCTTTTGAATTTCATTTTCTGGGAGGCAACAGTAGAGGGAAGCTTGGGCCCCTGTACTCTGCTTGTTAAGTCTTTGGCTTGGGGGGGGGGGGGTGGCTGCGCACTGTGGAAACTAGATGGACCTTTGGTCTGATCTGCCTGGGTTCCTAGGCCACCAACAGGTTTTGGATATGGTAGAGAAATGGAACCTCCATGCCCAGAGACAGTAAACATCCAAGTTTCGGCTACTGAGACTTTCATATAAGGCTACTGTTTTCTGTCCTGCTTATGGGCCTTTTGGGAACTCAGTGTATGGCCCCAATGATCCAGGAGGTTTTTATGTTCTTAGAATGGTTAAATAAACTCATGGCGGAGAGACCCATCTCTGACTCTCTGCACTATGGACTACTGTAATGTGTTATGTATGGGGCTGCCCTTAGAGACAGCTTGGAGCCTGTCTGTTGATTGGGGCAGGTCACTTTGAACAATTCTGAAACTGCTTGGTTGCATGCTGTGCTTCCAGGCTCAATTTAAGCTGCTACTTTCCTATATATAAAGCCCTTCACAACCCAGCACCCATGTTTCTGTGTACTGTTAGGGATTTTAGGTAAAAAACAGAGTGGCACAGCGGAAGTGTGCTGGGCCCATAACCTTGTTAAGGATTTCAGGTAAAAAGCTAAGAGACTAAATGGAGCAGAACGCTTGTATTAGCTTTTAAACAACAAAGTTTACTTCACTAATGCAGGAAGGGTCACTGGGAAATGCTAGAAACAAAACACAGGATTAACATCCTCTCTGACTTGACTAATCTACATGTTGACTGTAAAGTCTAAACCACATATGTTAGACGCGGGCAGAGTTAGAGACAAAGAACAATAAACTTTCTAAGCCTCCACCTGGGACATCTTCTGATCTATTCATTACCAGAGTGGAGAAACCCAAACCCTAACCAATTATGCGTTTTAACACCTTGCTCTGGAGGCAAATACGTGCATCGTCTAGCTCCAGGTGCTCAGCCATGTTGGTCTGAAGCAGTAGAACAAATCTAGAGTCCAGTGGCACCTTTAAGACCAACAAAGGTTTATTCAAGGTGTGAGCTTTTGTGTGCGTGCACACTTTTTCGAATACATTGGAATGGCAGGTAAGGTTCTAACAACAAATTAACAAGTAACATGATGATGTTTAAGTGATACAAAGCGAAAAACTAAATAGCAAGGTTAGAAGGAGATAATTAAGATTCTATTACTTCCCAGAATTAGGGAAAAAACACCTTTAGACATTTATCTGCTATTTTGACAGATTGGTTGCTTTTCAACTGTTGACCTTATAACCTTAATTTGTTATTTAGTTTTTCACTTTGCATAACTTAAACATCAGAAGAAGAAGAAGAAGATATTGGATTTATATCCCGCTCTTCACTCACTTAAGAGTCTAGTAAGGTAATATTAAGCAAATGTTAAAGCACACTCTGTATAAGGTAAATATAGCTTAGAAAAGTAGCGATGTAGTAGTAGAAATAGATAAAATCAATTTAAAAAAAAAAAAAGAGTCTCAGAGCGGCTTACAAACTCCTTTCCCTTCCCCTCCCCACAACAGACACCCTGTGAGGTAGGCGGGGCTGAGAGAGCTCTGAGACAATTGTCCTTGAGAGAACAGCTGGTACAGAGCTATGGCTTGCCCAAGGTCATCCAGCCAGGTGCAAGTGGAGGAGTGGGGAATCAAACCCGGTTCTCCCAGATTAGAGTCCGCACACTTAACCCTTACACCAAACTGGCTCTCAATGTTAATGTTACATGTTAATTTGCTGTGAAGGGCCTCTCTATAAGTTTAGAACCTCATCTACCATTGCAGTGTATTTGAAAAAGTGTGCCTTGCACACGAAAGCTCATACCCTGAATAAACCTTTGTTGGTCTTAAAGGTGCCCCTGGACTCTAAATTTGTTCGTGAGCATGGTCTGTTATTGGTTTCTCTACCTAAATAGCTAGGATAACAACTTGCATAAACAAATATGTAAATTCTTCCATGACTTCAGGGAGAGAACTTGCAACCTCCAAAATATACCAGTTACATTCTTTGGGTCACCCATTGCTTCCACTCCCATAGATCCATGCATAACTCCCTTAGATCCATGGGCTTTGGGGTTTCTGTGGAATGAATTGCCGGAGGAGATCAGGAGGGCACCTCTGGCATGTAAGAACTTTTTATGTCATAGCTGAAGTGATTGTTCAATGACTTTGGGTTGAGAATGCCAGTAAGCCTGAACAGGTTGTTTCATTTTAGATCTATCCATTTTGGGATGAATCTTTTTCCCCCCTGCGCTTTGTTTGTTTGGGGTTTGGGGTTTTTTAACTTTGTTTCTTGCTGTGCTTGGCTTTTCTCGTGAGTCTTTGCAGAAAGGCAGGCTATCAACATTTTAGTCAATCCATCAGTAAAATAAAACTCTGAGTTGCTGTCGCTAAACGGAACCTCTGAGTTCAGGGGCAGTCTACCTTTGACAACCCAATGCTGTGGATGAGAAAGGGTTTTTACCCTTCAAGCCCGACTTGGGGACTTCTCGAATGCAACTCCTGGAATCAGGATGATAAACAGACTTTGGGGCCGATTTTTTCGGATGTTCTTTGCATGTAGAATCGGGGGGGCGGGGAGAGAAGGTCGAGAGTAGGGCACGGTTCCCTGTCAGACTGCTGGCTAATTTTGAGTGGCACTGATTGTTGGCGGCCTCGGCTCGAGACACTTCTGATGCTTTGCGCAAGGCAGCAGCTCCGCGTCCCGATGAGTCATGCCAGTACTGTTCAGAGATTCTGAGTCGGCACTCTTGCATTGCCAATTTAAAAGCCATCAGCAAACTGCAGGGGTCTGTGTCCAAAACCTGGAGCGTGCGCGAATAAAGTCAGGCCACCCTTGGCTTTGTAATCCAAGAAGGAAGCTGTTCCCCATCTTCCTCTTTCATTCAGTATTGCTCTAAATTGTGTTTTTTCTATTCCCCCCCCCCCTCCCAGGGATAACTTGTACCGTATAAGCCTGGAGCCTTCCACAGCTGGAGAGCTGCGCTATCACCAGGTGAGTGCCGAGAGCCACAGATGGCGCTCCCCGTGTCCCAGAGCCCCTCCCCCCACATGCACACACATCGTTGTTTGGTGGAGCAAGCTCCTTTGACAGAGTGCAGTTTTTGAAAAGTCTTCAGGAAGACATCTGTCCTTCAACAGCCCAGCGAGGTAGGCCAGTCTGGGAGAGAGAGCAAATGGGCCGAGGTCACCCAGCCCATAAGAAGAGTTGAGCTTGGATCTCCCTAGTCAAGGCTGCAACCCCTGTACCAGATGGTCATTCCATTGGGGGTTCCCCTCCCTTGGAGGAGTTGGATTTATACAATCTCCAGGGCCAGTGCTACCATTAGGTCAAGTAAGGTGACCGCCTAGGGCGCAGATCTGAGAAGGGTGCAGAACAGACAATCAGTGCCCCCCCAACCGGCCGCAGGTTCTCGCACTCACTCACTCACCAGCCCCGGCTCTCTCGCACTTCTGCTCCTCCGGGCAGTTGCGGGGGCTGCAACAGCAGCTCCTGCTCACCTGCACTCTTCAGCCATGAGCCCCAGGAAGTGCAAGACCAGACAAGGAACCACTGAGTGCACCCAGCTTGGGGGAAGAAGTGAGGTGGGGTCTCCCCAGCAGCTGGCCGTGGAGGGAGACTTGAGCGACCCTCCTGGCCCTGAAGCTAAACAAGGGCAATTAGAGGGCAAAGGCAGCCCAGAGGCCAAGTGCTTGCCTCCCCCCGCCCAAGTCCACGGGAGACAAGGGCAAGGCTGCAGGGGCTTGGAAATTAACAATGTCAAGTTTTTGCTTTTAATTTTCCCTAGAATTCATCTGTTTTTGAAAATTGGTTTGCGGGAGGGGGGGGCACAAGCCTAAGGCACAAAAAAGCAGCCCTGACAATCTCCCTCCCTTCCTCTCCCCACAACAGACACCCTGTGAGGTAGGTAGGGCTGAGAGAGCTCTTTCAAGGACCGCCCTTGAGAGAACTGCTCTTGAGAGAACAACTCTGAGAAAACTGTGACTGACTCAAGGTCACACCACCAGCTGCATGTGGAGAAGTGGGGACTCAAACCCAGTTCTCCCAGATTAGAGTCCGCGCTCTTAACCACAACACCAAACAACAGACACCCTGTGAGGTAGGTGGGGCTGAGAGAGCTCTTTCAAGGACTGCTCTTGAGAGAACAGCTCTGAGAGGACTTGTGACTGGCTCAAGGTCCTCCAGCAGCTGCATGTGAAGGGTGGGGGATCAAACCCAGTTCTCCCAGATTAGAGTTCTTGCTCCTAACCACTACACCAAACTGGCTGTCTCAGATTCACCTCCCTCGCTGGGCTGTTGGAGGAAAGATGTCTTTTTTGAAGACCTTTAGAAATTGTGCTCTGTCAGAAGCGCTTACTCCACCAAACAACAGTGCGTGTGCATCATTGCCGGGGGAAGCTCTTAAACATATGCCTTGACATGAGCACCATACATGGCGGCTGCGCAATTGCGAACTGAAAAGAAAATCTGATTGCACACGTGCCGGTTCCAAAATGAATTTTCAGAAACGTCATCGACCCGTGTTTGGATACATATTCTCCTTCTGGAAATGTTACAGAAGTGTGGATTGCCGCATGTGTCCACGATATAGTAAGCATGTGTATATAAATGTACATCATGCATTGAGCCACATGAGGTTCACAGTACTCTGCCGGGGGGGGGGGGGGGGGTTTGTCGGATATCCATTTGGCTCCATATCCGTAAAGCACAGGTTGCCACGTGTATCAAAGACATAGAAAACGTGTCCAAATATGCATCATGTGTACAGCTGCACAAAATTCCTGGGACTCAGCAGGGGGGGTCATTGGAAGGACAGGGACTGGAATTCAAAGCTACAGAACCTGATAGAATGAGTGACATTTATCCATCCCTAGCTAGAATGATAATTGGCTGCGCAGCTTTCAAGGCCGTGCGTTCGATGCCTGGTTCTCCTTGACTCATCTCCTATTGTCTGGTTTTCATACAGAAGCTGACGTGGAGGTCAAATCAGCATGATATCAACATCTGCCGCATGAAAGGAAAGCACGAGGTAAGTGCAGGTTAAGGCACCAGCGAGCCGCTGCCGAGGGAGGAAGGTGGCAGGGATGGCGTCCCAATTTTGTGTACGCCCTTGTCCCGCTTTTGGATTTTTAAAAAGAAACAATAACCCCGAGTGGTTTTGGTTTTCCTCCGAGAAAAGGTGGGCCGTGCAACTTGAAGACATTTCACCTGTTCTGCAGACTTGGCTCGTTGGCATCCTCAGGCTTGCCTCTTTGGCTGCAGCGCTTCTGTTTGTGCAACACCTCTCAAGCTTTCACCCCGAGCAATGGAAATCTTATTCGGTCCTCTCTCTGGTTTGGGGGTGATTTCTGATGTGCCTCTATGCTTGCAGTCTTAGGTCTGTCGCAATGAGCGTTTGGAAGAATCTTTTCTCTTTTTTTAATGCAGACATGCTCTGCTGTACTTGACAAGGTACTCAGCAAAGGATTCTGGCTGAGCTTGATGGTATGTTCGAAACAGCAGCCGTGTTTAAACAAACTGTAGCCAGGGAAAAAAAAAACAGTACACAGACTGCTACACTGTGGTCCCTTCCACACGAGCGAGATAATCCGGAGGGGAAGCGAGGCTTTTTTGCTCCGAAGCAATTTGCCCCACAGTTGCATGATCGCACAGGTCTGTGGACCTGCCAGGGCCACTGTGTGATCAGACGCAACCGTGGGCAAGTTGGGTTTTTTTGTGTGTGTGGTTGGTTTCCAAGGCACTTAAACAGGGGATTGATGAATCGCCTCCCCACCCTAAGGGCTTTCGATGATGCGCACACAGAGAAGGGGGGAAAAACAACAGTGTGGCATTGGGATAGCGTGTGATCACGCTATCCGCAATGCCACACTTCGGCGCTGGAGTGACCACACAGGGAAACTCCGGCTGTGAACTGCAGCAAACCATTTGATACTGGCGTTTCACTAGTAGCTTTTTACCATGATGGTTTGCGACGGTTTAACAACGGTTGCGGGACGCTTCCCAGATGTGCTGGTTTGATCGTGCCACTTTGACCCGGTGGTGAATCGTCCCTCTTCTGTGGCAAATGGGTGCATATGATCACGCCCTGTATGTATTTTATTCAGGAGTAAAAATTGCTCTCCCAACTATACTTAAAGCAAAAGAGTGTTTTATACAAGACTTACAAAAACTGTCTCGTTTGTGGACAATAATTCATTCACATCAAAGCAGCACATCAAGGCAACACATTAGTATACAGTCCTACGACGATGGGCCCCGGTTGGTACTCGTTTCCCTCAGCTTCGTCAGGCCGCAATCTGTCAGGTGCCCTGAAGCTCCTCCAACTATCTGTCCTGCTGGTTCTGGTGTATTCCAACTGGCTTCTGAAGAGGTTCCACACTGTCGTGGACTGTTTCCTCAAGTACAGGAGCCCAAAAGCGCAACCGTTTTCAAAACAGATCATCTATATATCTAATACCCAAGGCGCCCCCTGCGTGCAGATATCTAAATCCAGAGAGCCAGTCTGGTGTAGTGGTTAAGTGCGCGGACTCTAATCTGGGAGAACCGGGTTTGATTCCCCACTCCTCCACTCGCAGCTGCTGGATGACCTTGGGCAAGCCATAGCTCTGTACCAGCTGTTCTCTCAAGGACAGCTTGGGAAAGTGCTCTCTCAGCCCCACTACCTCACAGGGTGTCTGTTGTGGGGAGGGGAAGGGAAAGGAGTTTGTAAGCCGCTCTGAGACTCTTAGTGAGTGAAGGGCAGGATATAAATCCAATCTCTTCTTCTTCTTCACGCTGGGGGGACAGGGAGATTTTTCTGCACACTTGGGGGACTCCCCAGGTGTGCACAAAAATCCAAAAAGTTTAAAAAACTATATGGAGGATATTTAAATCCCCTGAAAAGTTAAAGAGTGTGCAGGGAACGCTCTCAGAACTGCCGTGGCCGGCAGTTGGGAGGCGTCCAAGCCTTGCTGCCAGAGCCGCGTGGGGAGGGGGAATCGGCGGGCCCGGTGAGAGCTGCTCAGGCCTTGTCGGGGCCAGAGGGGAAGCAGCGGGCCAAGTGGGCCCGCCACGGTAGCTGAAGGTGGGAAGGAGAGAAACGGCGGGCCGGAGCTCCTCTTGGGCACTGAGGCCCACCGCGGCAGCCGGGGGGGATGGCGGGGGGGGGAGAGAAGCGGCGGGCCGAGCACCTCTTGGGCACTCAGGCCTGCCGCAGCAGCGGAGGGGGAAGGGAGGGAGAGAAGACTCACCTGTGGGTGCTTCCTCCACTCAGTGGGGCTCCTTCCCTCCCCCCCCCCCCCCCACGAGTATCGTGGGTCCCCCTTCCTTCTTGTAAGGTCTAAATCTTAATTCGGCCCTGTGGCTTCCTGTATTCAGTTGTGCTGGGCTGAGACGTATCAGTGGGACAGATAGTCGGATGAGCTTCAGGGCACCTGACAGATTGCCCTGGCTCTTCGGCGTGGAAACGGAGATGAGCACTGCATCCCTAGAGTCGTATTTGACTGGCTTTCGAGCAAGGGAAACCTTTACCCTTACCTAAAACACATGAAGTGTAACAGTCTGTGTACTGTTTTTTCTGGCTACAGTTTATAAATAACTGTATTTTTCAGTGTTTGTTACATATCATGTTTAAACAAATGGCAGATCCTTCCATTTAAGAACTCGGAGTGATGAATGGGGTTCACCCCCGCCCCCCTTTTATCTTCATGGCAACCCTAGATGGTAGGCTAAACGATTGACCCAGGGTCATCCATTGAGGTTCACGGTCGAGCGGGATCTGAACCCAGGTCTGTCTCCCCAAGTCGAGTTCAACACCCTTATGGGCTCAGCCCATCTCCTGACATCATGATGCTTACTGTTTCCCCCTGATGGCAGCAGGTGGTAATGTGAAGCTGTGGGAAATCCAGAACCTCGCGATGTCAGGAGATCAGGAAATTCTCCAAGATGTTACATAAGGGGGAGTTATTGATAATAATCTAGTGGTTTCGGTGCTCGGAGTTTCACCGATGCTTCCCAACGACCCTGTAAGGTAGGCTAGTGTTATTTGTTGTCCCCGTATCGCAGATGAAAAGACTGGGAATGACAGAATTCACGGCAGAGGTGAGAAATGGACTTGATTCCAGCTCAGCTGAGCCAATGTGGTGTAGTGGTTAAGAGCGGCGGACTCTAATCTGGAGAACTGGGTTTGGTTACCCATTCCTCCCCATGAAGCCAGCTGGGCGACCTTGGGTCAGTCACAGTTCTCTCAGAGCTGTTCTCTCAAGAGCAGTTCTCTCAGAGCTCTCTCAGCCCCTCCTACCTGACAGGGTGTCTGTTGTGGGGAGAGGAAGGGAAAGGAGATTGTAAACCACTCTGAGACTCCAAGTGAAGGGCGGGGTATAAATCCAATCTCCTCCTCCTCCCCCTCCTCGTCGTCTTCTTAAGAAGAAGAAGAAAAAGAAGAGATTCGATTTATACCCCACCCTTCCGTACCTGAAGGAGTCTCCGAGCGGCTTACAAACTTCTTTCCCTTCCCCTCCCCATAACAGACACCCTGCTCACAGGGGTCATTTCGTAGAAAAAGAGGTGCAGGAGCTCATTAGCATAACTCATTTGCATAACTCATTTGCATATGCCACACCCCCTAACATACCGGAAGTGTGTCAGAAGGCGACACCCACCCCTCAGGCTCCACTCCACAGGTGAGTGAAACTGACCTGCTCTTCCTCCATTCCCTTCCCCATCCAATACTTTGTGCAATAAAAAGAAGCGTAAAGAACACACCCTCATTCTCTTCCTGCTCCCTTGAAACCACCAGGTTTCAAGTAGACTTGAGATACCCAGGACATGTGCACCACCAATCCCTTTCCCTTCCCCTCCCCACAACAAGACACCCTGTGAGTTAGGTGGGGCTGAGAGAGGTCTTTTGAGAACTGCTCATGAGAGAACAGCTCTGAGAGAACTTGTGACTAGCCCAAGGTCACACCAGCAGCTGCATGTGGAGGAGTGGGGAATCAAACCCGGATCTCCCAGATTAGAGTCCAGCTCCTGGCCACTACACCAAACTGATGGGGTGGAAGCTGCTGAAGGGCTGGTGAAATTTTTCCAGTACTTATGTGCTATGTGCCCAGATAAAAAATGGTATACTTAGAAAATTTATATGCCACCTTGAGCAAGTCTCTGGAAAAGCAGCACACAGTCATAAAAGGAACAATGATAAAATTATCAAGGTTAAAACAAAACATTAAAAACAATAAAGACCCTAGCAGGGCTTTCCTCGGGGCGCTGCACCTCTGCACTGCTTGGGGAAGCCGAGGAGGGGGCGGGGCTTGGTCATGTGCCCGCCCCCTGGGCTCCTCACTCCCGGAGCTGCGCTCCTGTGCGCTCCCGCTCCAACGGACCCCTGCGTGAGGTAGGTGAAGCGGAGAGAGCTCTGACAGAAACTGCTTTTTCGGATTAGAGTCCACGCACTTAACCACTACACCAAACCATTCCACAGAGGATAATTTGTCAGTGCCTGTTCATTGGTTTCAGTGGGGATGAACTAGATGCTTCATTGCTGTGTAACACAGTATTGCTGTATGAACAGAAGCATAATTCTGTCTCTAATAAACAGTTTATCCTAAATGCTCCAAAGCATGGACCCTCTTCCGACTTTTGGCCACAGCCCTGCAAGTTTGGGTGACAGAACCATCCCCATGTGGCAGACCGGGTTGAGGCTTTCCAAAGCTCACCAAGTGAATGTGTGGTAGACATCCAGAGTTAACAGAGGGCTATTCAGCTGTCTCTTGACCATGCTGTGTTTGCGAAATTCACACTGCGTGTGGCTGCAGCAATCCAAGAGGGCTTCTGGCAGACAGTAGGCTCTGTCACAAATATGTCTCCAGTCCTGTAACCCTGATATTCACCAGCCAAAGGACCGGCCCCCGTGTTGGCAAGACTGGGATGGACCCCCCCCCCCCCCCGGGCCCAACCCAGTGAGCTGTGCGTTCTGTACAGTGCCTGTTCAGTGAGAGCCAGTTTGGTGCAGTGGTTAAGAGCAGTGGACTCTAATCTGGGAGAGCTGGGTTTGATTCCCCACTTCTGCACATGCAGCCAGCTGGGTGACCTGGGTCAATCACAAGTTCTCTCAGAACTCTCTCAGCCCCAGTCTCACAGGGGAGAGGAAGGCGATTGTAAGTCGCTCTGGGACTCCTTTGGGTAGTAAAAAGCGGGGTATAAAAACCGACTCTTCTTCTTCTATGGCAGTTTAATGGAATCTGGCCATTAGTGGGTCAACTCAGACTGACAGTGTTGGACGGAAGTGGGTGGGGATTCCACTTCTTTGGAGACGGGGGGCTGGCAATGAAAAGCAGCCCGTGGGGGTGGGGGTGGAGCTGCAGCATTGGCAATGAGAGGGGTTAGCTTTTCTCCTTCTGGATCTTGCTTCCCCAGTTGCTCCTTATCTGTTTTATACCCAGGGGTCCTTTCGTAGAAAAAGAGGTGCAGGAGCTCATTAGCATAACTCATTAGCATAACTCATTAGCATATGCCACGTCCCCTGACATCACCAGAAGTGTGTCAGAAAGGGAATGTCAGTTTCAGCCCCGTTATACCCTATGGGCCATTGAAATCAATGGCAAAAACTCATAGGGTATAGGAGGGGCTGGAGGAAAGGGGGTTTGAGGGAGAGGCTCCAAACTTGCAGGGTAGCTGCTGGGGCCTCTCCTTGAAATACCCACCAAGTTTCAAGAAGATTGGACCAGGGGATCCAATTCTATGGGGCCCCAAACAGATTGTCCCATCCCCTCCATTGTTCTCTATGGAAGGAAAAAATGTTAACATTTTTCTTCCCATAGAGAACAATGGAGGGAATGGGGGCAACCTGTTTGGGGGCCTGTAGAATTGGACCCCCTGGTCCAATCTTCTTGAAACTTGGTGGGTATTTCAAGGAGAGGCCCCAGCAGCTACCCTGCAAGTTTGGAACCTCTTCCTCAAACCCCCTCCCCTCCAGTGGCTTTTAAAGTTGTCGCCGAATTTCAGCAGCAATTCGGCGGCGAGCTGAATCAGATTAGAGAATCTGATTCAGCCCGTGGCTGCCCTACTGGCCAGTCCTCAGCTGGCTCCAGTCCCAACGGACCCCTGTTTATACCCTTTTATGGAAAGGGGGCAAGGTATTGTTGCCCTGCTGGGGTATAAAGCAGCTGGGGGGCATTTCCAATAAAGGAAATGGGGCACAATGTAGAGTTTACACCCCTCCACACACACAGTTCTTCAGCCCCAATCCATATTACATGCATGCCTCTCAGTTACCAGCCTGGGGCAGGGAATTACCCGCCCAAGTTCCCCACTCTCAAGGAATTGAGGAGTGGTAGAAAAATGGCCCCCGCATAGCGACATTCTAGGAATTTCCCTTAGTCTCTATGGTAAAGATGATGGAGACTAGGGGAGGCAGCCTAGAGTGTCACCCAGAAGTGACATCACCCCAAACTCTGCCCCCATCACGCACTGCCCACCCAAATCCCCTGCCATTTGCCAAGGCAGTGTTGGGAACCCTGTTTGAGGGCCACATTCCACATCTGGAATTCTAGCATCCCGTGTGGTTTGTCCTCAAAATGCCCACACCGCTTCTTTGGGAGGTAGATGAATTCCCTAAGATGGAGGTGTGTCAGATAATAAAGCACAGTTGAGTGTCAGAGTCTCTAGTAATCAGCACTCAACAACGTTCCTTAAGCAGGCTCAGTTTATTGTAGTCAGTTTACTATACACACTCTAAACACTAGCTGTGCTAAGACTAAAGAGGGGAAGCGGGAAAAGGGATTTTATATGGGGTTCAAACTGGGGTGTCAGATGGCTACAAGCCAACGAATGCCACGTTACCCTCACGTGGAAAATAACGGCTTTTACTTCCAAACGGGAAACTCTCAAGAGAAACCCACGATCTTATGTAAACAGAGACAAATGCTGGAGGAGAATCTAAGCAGAGACAAATGGCAGAGGGGAATCAAAAAGCTACATTCCAAGCGTCAATAAACTTTCCCCCCTCCTTTTCTTCATAGCGGCCATTCTCTTCCCCCCCACACCTTTTATTTATGATAGCCTAGCTGACATTGAGGAGCATTTGGAAAACCCACTTGGCCTCTTTTGCTAATTAATATGGGGCATGATCCACCAGAGAGTTTTTCTGCACAAGCCCTGCACCAGGGGGGGAAATGGAGACTGGCGTAGTCCCCCACATCCATTCCTTTTAACAGGGCCAGTGCAGGCCAAGTCCCCCACAAATGTGAGCCCTCTTCGCTTCAAGATGCTTCCGAAATTCTCCACGTCCTGAGTCCTTCCTGAATTTTTTAGTTCTGAATTACCGAACCTCCTTTCGAAGTGGAAGCAGTAGAAATCTTCCCTTTCCCCAGTTTTTAAATTTCTGGGTATTGTCTCGTGCCCTGTCCCTGCACGGCTGGCCACAGCTCTTCGCTCCTTTCGTTCATTCTCGTCGTTCTTGCCCTTTTGCACTGACCAAACGCATCGATCGAATGCTGCTAAGAGAAAGATCCTGTCTGCATGCAATGCTGCATGCTGTTGTGTGAAAACTGTTGAGCAGCACACAGGAACGCTTGTGCGCATCAGCAAAACAACATCTTCATACGCTCTGTGTGTAACTGTACCTTCAAGCTTGTTCTTTTGCTGTTTTTATTGGTGCGTGTAGAAGGGAGAAAATACGAAAAAGCTGCGCTAAAATCAGTTAGAGAACTCATTGTTAAACCAGAATTAACAAAGAGTGCTAACTCTACTGCCAGAACAATAAAGGACCTGAACCAGTTTTGCTCGTAATGGTCAGGGGTCCTTTCGTAGAAAAAGAGGTGCAGGAGCTCATTAGCATAACTCATTAGCATAACTCATTAGCATATGCTACATCCCCTGACATCACCAGAAGTGTGTCAGAAAGGGAATGTCAGTTTCAGCCCCATTATACCCTATCGGCTATTGAAATCAATGGCAAAAACTCATAGGGTATATGAGGGGCTGGAGGAAAGGGGGTTTGAGGGAGAGGCTCCAGACTTGCCAGGCAGCTGCTGGGGCCTCTCCTCGAAATACCCACCAAGTTTCAAGAAGATTGGACCAGGGGGTCCAATTCTACAGGCCCCCAAACAGGTTGTCCCATGCCCTCCATTGTTCTCTATGCTGGGAAAAAGTGTTACTTTTTTCCTCCCATAGAGAACAATGGAGGGAATGGGGGCAACCTGTTTGGGGGCCCGTAGAATTGGACCCCCTGGTCCAATCTTCTTGAAACTTGGTGGGTATTTCGAGAAGAGGCCCCAGCAGCTACCCTGCAAGTTTGGAACCTCTCCCTCAAACCCCCTCCCCTCCAGTCGCTTTTAAAGTTGCAGCCAAATTTTGGCGGCAATCCGGCAGCGGGCCGAATCAGATCAGAGAATCTGATTCGGCCCATGGCTGCCCTCGTGGCCACTCCTGGGCTGGCGGAGCATTGCTCCGCCTCGCTCCGGCCCCAAAGGACCCCTGGTAATGGTGGAGGGAATTTGGGAATATCATTGGAAGGGGTTGCTGGCTGCTCCTAAAGAGAGATCTTTTTCTCCAAGGGCTGGTTGTCACCCCATGCCCGAGCTGATTTGTTGTAGCTGATCTTCGTGTATGTATAGTCTCGATCCAGATGTTCCTTCTTGGTCTCACTGGACTGCAACCAAATGTTGAGAAGTGCTTTTGTGGATCTCACTATGGAGTTTGCAAAGCCCAGTTCTCAAAATGATTTTACACTTCTCTTCTCCACTCTTGTAGCCTAGAAGTCCCCACTTCAGTTTTGCTTCTCTCTTGCATGAATCGGATCCATTATTCTTTATTTTTACACCCAGTTTTCTGTTTTCTCTCGTCAGCTCCCTCCCCACCATAACACGCATGCCTTTTTTCAAAGTTTTGTCAACATTCTGCGCATATAGAACGTCTCGATGACATCTGTTTCACATGCACTGTATGAATTGCATGCGCAGGACATCAACAAGAACCGAAAAGCAGAGAAGCAAAACTCGGGGTAAAACTCTGCGCAAATCTGCCGAGAGACCAAATGAGGAACGTTGGCTCATCTCGGCATGACATGCGCTTCCTGCAGGTGTGAGGTGTCTGCACACATTCCTCCCCAGCTGCAAACACCGCCCCCCGGGGATCCTGGGATCTTTTCGGCTTGGGTCCCGAGTCCTCCTAGCCCCCCTAGGGAGCCCGGAGTGTTGCCACACTCGCAGTCCAGGGAGGCGTTAATAGAATCTGGAAATTGGATTTCTCACCGATTATGAGATGTGTCTGTTCCGATCAACAGACCGGAAATAATTAATTACAAAACCAATTATACCAGCCTCCTAATAAATCACGTTTGATATAAAATGTTTGCTGGGAGTTGAAAGGAGGCAAGCATGTGAAGTGTTGCGCGCAACTCCCAGCGGGGGAGCCGTCGTGGACCACCCGGCAAAGTTCCCTGGGAAGATGGGGACAGATGGGAGGGGGACAGAGCAGAGCTTAATTTGTAAATGCACCAGTGCCTGTGGTTGACTGGCAGCCTTTCCTCCCGTTGAAGGAGGACTGAGGATGGCTGCAGGGACTCAGTGATGAATGTGTCACACTTTGCATGTGCTCAGAGTCCCCGTTTTCACTGTTATCGCTCTTGGATAATGTCCCCAAGGCCAAATGTGGAGCTTGTTTGCACCATTTCCGTTGGAGGCCTCAACACAGGGCCAATTGGGGGGGGGGGGCTGCCTCACTTTCCCTCTTGTTCCAAGGTTATTTGTTGGGGGGGGGGGCGGGGTTAAATCGGAAATAAAAGCCAAAAAGAATAGCACCAATGTGCCAGCCCACTGGAATGGCAAACAAACCCCATGGAGGTGAGCGTTTGGAAGGCGTTTGGCTGCTTCGCTTCCCCCGAAACCTTTGTACATCAAACATGTTTGCAAATGAATGTTCGTAAACATATGTGATTGGTTTGACAGATTATGGTACTAGATCAGGTGTTCCCAGCGTGGCGGCCATGGGCTCAATGGTGCCCCCCTGAGCCCTTCCTGGTGCCCACAAAGTATTTTTAGAAAGTGGGCAGGGCCAGGTGGGGCATCTGCCCAACAAGGGTGTCTTATTGGCTGTTCGAGATCTGAGTGCCTGCGCAAATCAAAATGACATTGTTTCGGCAGAAGCTGCCAGTGCGAGCATTTGTTTTATTCTCTCTCACACTCCTCTTTACTAGTGTATTTTTTCTTTAAAAAATTCCTTATTGCCCCTGCCCTTCGGCTTTCAGCGCGCGCGTGTGTGTGTGTGTGTGTGTGTGTGTGACTCCTGTGTCAGAATTCCAGCGGTGCCCACAGGCTCAAAAAGGTTGGGGACCCTTGCACTAAATGAACAAGTTAAGAACCAAAAAAGTCAGAAGAAGAAGAACAACAACAACAACAACACAACAACAACAACAACAACAGTTGGATTTCTACCCTGCCCTTCACTCAGAGTCTCAGAGCAGCTTACAATCTCCTTCTCTTCCTCTCCCCACAACAGACACCCTGCGAGGTGGGGGAGGGGGGCTGAGAGAGCTCTGAGAGATCTGCTCTTGAGAGAACTGCTCTGAGAGAACTGTGACTGGCCCAAGGTCACCTAGCTGGCTGCATGCAGAAGTGTGGGGAATCAAACCCGGCTCTCCAGATTAGAGCCCGCCGCTCTTAAAACACTACACCACGCTGAGTTTAGGATTTTCTTTTTCGCCGTTGGTCAGCACGGTGAGAATACACAGAGATAAAGAGCCTTTCTGAAGCACCAAAAAGTGGCCAGGCAGTTTGTCTCCTGCAGGGTTTCCTGTTCTTTAACCTCTCCTGCCCCCAATTCCTCCAGGAGAGTCTTGTTCAAAAAAGCCGGTTTCCCTTCCCTTTCCAAACCACCACCCCCCGCTTGGCATGACTAAAGGGCTCTGTTCTCCCAAACAGGGCTGTGTCCTGGCGCCTTTTTTATTAGCAGTGTGTTTGGGGATTGTTGCTTCAGTTGTTGCTGTTTTTGAGCAAACAAATGCTGGGTATTGTTGCCAAAAAACGAGGGTGTCAGAAGGAAAAGAAAGGCAGCTACAGAGAATTTAAAAACATCCAACCTAGCTCCCCCCCCCGCCCAGAAACCATGGAAACCAACCGAGGGGGGGAACCCGATTCTTGGATAGGAGCGGAGGAAGACCGACAATAGCAACACAAAGGCCTGTTCAGGGGGTGGGAGGAAGGGTGGCAGGTCCTTGTACGGAGAAGGCCTTGATCCAAACCTCTTGCGTGAGTGGTACGTGTGAAGGCGTAAGGAAGTTTCGGCTGATGTTGCAGGATGGGGGGGGATTATATGCCTCCCCCCTGCTCCCACCCACATATTATTAGTGAGCTAATTGAGCCAGAGGTGGTCCAGACTCTGCCCCCAGAAAAGGGGAATCCTGCCACCAATTCACACATTTTTGCCACGAGTGTTTTCCCTGGCTTGGAGACAAAAGTCTGTGAAAGTTCGGTGCCTGCAAATTTGTACTAGCTTCGCAGCTAGGTTGTGCCCACAAATTTGCAAAGGAACCAGTTTGCAAAGGCTGGTCGCCTGGGGTAGATGCTCTGCTCACTTGTGGCGAGCAGCCAATTGCCGGCTTTTCCTGGTTAAAGGGGGGGGGGGGAGAGAGAAAGAAGTACTATGGGATCATAAAGTGTTGAATCCTTGACATCAAGCGGCCCAGTTTTTCCCGCCATCCACCCTCCACCCCAGCAGATAAACAGATTTACACAAGCAGAGCACAAAGAATTTGGGCAGCAGTTTAGTGATTGGGATCCAGCTGTTGTACTCAGGAGCCAAGAAAGTCCCTGGTTCAAATCTTCCCATAGTCGTGAGCTCATTCCCCACCTTCAAGCAAGTCCTGCTTTAGCCTTCCCACTGGCGATTCGGTACTAAGAAGAGCAGCTGTTACATGCATTCGGTTTAAAAATGAATGCGTAAAGCGCTTTCATCACTCCAAACCGCTGTATAAATTGTTGTTGCTGTTGAGAGCTGGTTCAGCAGAACGGCAAAGAGTCTGAGTGAGTTCACATCGCAGCCGATCGGCAGTGTGGGGGTACATAACACTGGCCGACCTTACAAGGCTGTTGTAAGGGTCCCTCGAATACGGGGTTTGGTTCCTACAGTCTTTTTCTGTCAGGACAAGGGCATATCTGCTGGTGGAGAGAAGAGTCATGTTTGCCACTTCTGCCTTCCCACTATAGGCCCCAGATTGCAACCTAGCTGTCCCCTGTAGCATTTAGGGACATAAGAGAGCCAGTTTGGTGTAGAGAGCCAGTTTGGTGTAGTGGTTAAGTGTGTGGACTCTAATCTGGGAGAACTGGGTTTGATTCCCCACTCCTCCACTGGCACCTGCTGGATGACCTTGGGCAAGCCATAGCTCTGTACCAGCTGTTCTCTCAAGGACAGTTGTCTCAGAGCTCTCTCAGCCCCACCCACCTCACAGGGTGTCTGTTGTGGGGAGGGGAAGGGAAAGGAGTTTGTAAGCCGCTCTGAGACTCCAAGTGAGTGAAAGGCAGAGTATAAATCCAATCTCCTCTTCTTCTTCATATGGGGAGGCAGGAAAGTTTCGTACAATGGGGGGGGGGTCCACTTAGAGGTACACCAATCCAGTGTATGGACACTCGTAAAGGTAAAGGTTTTCTTTGCTCGAAAGCCAGTCAAATCTGACTCTAAGGGGTGGTGCTCATCTCCATTTCCAAGCTGTAGAGCCAGCACTGTCTGAAGACATTTTCCGTGGTCATGTGGCCGGCATGACTAAACACTGAGGCGCACGGAATGCTGTTACCTTCCCTCCAAAGTGGTACTTATTTATCTACTTGCAGTTTCTTGCTTTCGAACTGCTAGGCTGGCAGGCGCTAGGGCCAGAGACGGGAGCTCACTCCATCACATGGCACTCGGGTCTCGAACTGCCCAGCTGCCGACCTTCCGGTCTGCAGCTCAGTGTCTTAACCTCTGAGCCACCATATAAATGCTCCAAGCATATTTATTCAGGGAGCCACTGTGGTGTAGCAGTTCGAGCTGGGGTCCCCAACCTTTCTGAGGCTGTGGGCACCTTTGGAATTTTGAGAGGGGGTGGTGAACACCACCCCAAAATGGCCGCCTGCAGATGAACAGCCAGACACAATACCTCCCTTCTCATACGTCCTGTGAATAAGGAAATCCTAAAGGGGGAATGGAGCCACACACTAACTAAGGGATGCTTTCCATCCCTCCTGATCCTCCGGTGGAAAGCCCTTTTGTTTGAGTGAGGCAAGCCAGTAACAAGTCATGTCTTACAATGGCACCATCTCCATGCTGAAAAGCTCGGCAGGCACCAAGGGAAGTACTGGTGGGCACCATGGCACCCTCCGGTGCCACCTTGGGGAACACTGGGTTTGGGTGTTAGAATAGGACATGGGAGACCTGAGTTCCAATCCTTGCTCATCCACAAAACTTACTGGTTGATCTTCAGCCCATTGCATTCTGTGAGCCTGATATACCTCACAGGGACATCATGGGAAACTCCCTGTCAGCTGACTTAAACTCCTTTGTAGGAACACTGAGATAAAAAGGCATATATATTCTCTATATTTCTATATTCTCATTTTCCACTCTTGTAAGTTCCTGTTCCTTTGGCGGGTTTTTCCTGTTCTGCGTGTGGTTTGCTCCCTCTAATGGTCAATTCGATATTACACTGGTTTGCATCTGGCGTAGAAACCTGCAGTTTAAATCTGCAGGGAGCTATGCCGGACATAAACCAGTGTAATATCGAACTGATCTCCAGAGGGAGCAAAACATTTGCAGAACAAGGGGGGAAAAAACCCTGGCAGAAACAGGAACTTACAGGTGCGGGAAATGAGAATGCAGAAAAGCCCATCGCTAGGAGAACGGGCTTGGTTTAGGGAGTGAGGAAAGATCAAGGAAGGAGGTGTTATCTGAATTAGGGCCAGAATTCCCAGAAGATCCTCGCTGTTCCAAAGCGTGGTTCAAGAGACAGCAAAATATCGTCCCTGTGGAAGAGTACCCCCTTGCTTTCCAGCTTTCATTGCTCGTCTTTTCTTTCCCAGGCAGAATGCCGGAATTTTATTAAGGTTCTCCTTCTCCGCAATGACAACATGCTTTTTGTGTGTGGCACCAATGCCTTCAACCCAGTCTGTGCCAACTACAGTGTGAGTATCTGTACCTGGACTTCACCCAGGCTGGCTCAGCCAGCACTGAAATACGTTTTTAAGGAATTATCGTTGTTGTACCAGAATCAAGGGAGTGTGGAATGCAGCGTAAAATTCCAGAAAAGGAAAGGAATTAAATGGGGCAAAAATTCAGCTTTCTAGTATAAGACCAGAGCAGGGACTTATACAGATGTGCATCAGGGCAGCTTCCTTTGAGAGCTAGCAATTCAGCTGCCCCATGAATGACTAAAGGATCCAGTCACAGATAATACAACAGAACTACCCCACTCACAACGGAGGCTAGTCTAGATCTGTGACTCATGCAGAGATACAGCAGGCAGCCTCCTTTGTGGGTATTTTAGATGCTTTGGAATTCTAGGGCTTTTCCACATTCTCCTTTTCCTCACCTGCAAGTTACTGTTTGTTGGGGGGAGGGGGGTCTGTTCTACATGCATTTTGCTCCCTCTGGTGGTCAACTCAGTACTACACCAGCTTATGTCTGCCGGGAGATATGCTGGACATAAACTGGTGTAATATCAAACTGACCAACAGAGGGAGCAAAACACGTTGGAACGGGTGGGGTGGGGGGACAGAAGCAAGGAAAATGAGAATGTGGGAAAGCCCTTAATTGTTAGACCTTAAAAAGTCAGTATTTGCATTTGAGTAATCAGGATATCATGATTTCTGTGTGCACCAAATTTAAGTTTATGGTTGGAGCTGGGCACATCTGGCAAGTTGATCGCAGAGAGACATCCAAGCACATACAGGGACTGCAAGCACATTTAGGACTGTTGCATGACGTTGCCTTCCTAGGGACCCTGGCTTTACTAACTAGCCTCTCTTTCCATCAGATGGACAAGCTAGAACCCATCGGGGACAACATCAGCGGCATGGCCCGGTGCCCCTATGACCCTAAGCATGCCAATGTGGCCCTCTTCACAGGTCAGTAGTGCCTTCAGGCGGGGTGGGGGTGGAGGCTTTGGTCTCGATCGTGGGCTCTTCCAAGAACACAACCCCGTCGGTGATCGGGAAGAAGGCTGGAGCTTGATTTTGGGAACCGGGCACCGTGATGTGCGTGGTAGGGTTGCCAGCCTCCCTGCAGGGCCTGGGGTGCACCCAGAATTACAACTGATCTCCGGACTACAGAGATCAGTTCCCCTGGATAATGCACTCTAGCAATCATTTGCAGGCAGGAAAACCCACTTGCAAACTGTCACTAAGGTGCATTGAAATGTGCGTTATCCGCAGGGCTCATTTCGTAGAAAAAGAGGTGCAGGAGCTCATTAGCATGACTCATTTGCATGACTCATTTGCATATGCCACACCCCCTAACATACCGGAAGTGTGTCCGAAGGCAACACCCACCCCTCAGGCTCCACTCCACAGGGGAGTGAAACTGACCTGCTCTTCCTCCATTCCCTTCCCCATCCAATACTTTGTGCAATAAAAAGAAGCGTAAAGAACACACCTTCATTCTCTTCCTGCTCCCTTGAAACCACCAGGTTTCAAGTAGACTTGAGATACGCAGGACATGTGCGCCACCCATCCCTTCCCCTCCCCCTCCCCATAACAAGACACCCTGTGAGGTAGGTGGGGCTGAGAGAGGTCTTTTGAGAACTGCTCATGAGAGAACAGCTCTGAGAGAACTTGGGACTGGCCCAAGGTCACACCAGCAGCTGCATGTGGAGGAGTGGGGAATCAAACCCGGTTCTCCCAGATTAGAGTCCAACTCCTGACCACTACACCCAATTGATGGGGTGGAAGCTGCTGAAGGGTTGGTGAAATTTCTCCAGTACTTATGTGCCATGTGCCCAGATAAAAAATGGTATACTTAGAAAATTTATATACCACCTTGAGCAAGTCTCTGGAAAAGCAGCACACAGTCATAAAAGGAACAATGATAAAATTATCAATACTAAAACAAAACATTAAAAACAATAAAGACCCTAGCAGGGCTTTCCCCGGGGCGCTGCGCCTCTGCACTGCTCGGGGAAGCCGAGGAGGGGGCGGGGCTTGATCATGTGCCCGCCCCCTGGGCTCCTCACTCCCGGAGCTGCGCTCCTGTCCGCTCCCGCTCCAACGGACCCCTGGGTAAAGCCAAGAGATCCTAAGATTGTCTGGCAGCCTCAAGTTCTAGTTCATTTAGCATAATCACCACAAGCTGGTGAGCTAGGCTTATTTTGGGGGGCCGAGAGAGCTCTGAAAAAGCTGTGACTGACCCAAGGTCACCTGGCTGGCTTCAAGTGGAGGAGGGCGGAATGGAACACAGTTCTCCAGATTAGAGTCTGCCGCTCTTAACCACTGCACCACACTGGCCCTCTTGCCACTCAGAGTTCTATGCCTCTTATCATGGAGGTCCCCTTTAGCCATCCTTGATGGACCATGATTTTGCCTAGCCCCCTTTTTAAAGCCATCTATACTAGTCACCATGGCCCCACCCAGAGAATGCCAGTGTTGTATAGCGCTGGACTAGGATCTGGGAGACCCAAGTTCAAATCCCCACTCCGCCGTGGAAGCCTGTTGGGTGACCTTGGGTCAGTCCCACCTTCTCAGCCTAATCTAACCTCACCGGGTTGTCGTGTAGGAGAGGAGAATGATGTAAGCTCCTTTGAGTCCCCCTTGGAGAGAAAAGTGGGGCACCAGTGAAGTAAATTAAAAAAAAGAATCTAGTGGCAATGAATTCCACAAGTTATGCATCCATTGGGGGAAGAAGCCTTTTCCTTTACCCTGCCATCTGTTTCTCTGGGTGGCAAGAGCAACCTCAGTGGGCTCCGTTTGGTGTAGTGGTTAGGAGCACGGACTCTAATCTGGGAGAACTGGGTTTGATTCCCCACTCCTCCACATGCAGCGGCTGGTGTGACCTTGGGCCAGTCACAAGTTCTCTCAGAGCTGTTCTCTCACGAGCAGTTCTCAAGAGAGCGCTCTCTCAGCCCCACCTACCTCACAGGCAATGCTCCCTCTAAGCTGTGGAGTCTTGTGAGCAAAAATACTGCTTTGTGAGCTACTGGCATAAAAGCCGTGAGCGAGCAATTTGGCTACTGCATAAATTAGTTTGCTCTGGAGCCACCCTTCCTGAGCGAAGGCAAAAATCTGTGAGCTGGAGGCTAAAAACCTGTGAGCTAGCTCACCACTAACTCAGCTTAGAGGGAACACTGCTCACAGGGTGTCTGTTGTGGGGAGGGGAAGGGAAAGGAGATTGTAAGCTGCTCTGAGACTCCTTTGGGTAGTAAAGGGCAGGGTATATATCCAATCTCCTTCTTCTCCTCCTCCTCTTCCTCCCCTTCTCCTTCATCTTCATCTTCACCATCTTCACCTCCTCCTCCTCTTCTTTTTCCTCTCCTCCTTCATCTTCACCTCCTCCTCCTCCTCCTTCTGTCCTGAAGGGATCTGGCTTCCCTCCTGAGATGCATGTGCCATCACATGGTACCTGTCTTCTTCACCACACTGCCAACAGTTGGGTGGGCACCTCTGTGAGTGGCAGAAAACTGCAACAGCTGGGCACGAGCCTTCCCCCGGCTGCCAGCAGGGAAGCCTGCAGCTGGTACCATTTGTGTCTGTGCCTTGTGCAAAGGGTCGGGCAGCTCAAATCAGCTCCCGCCATGGAGAGGGGGATCGGAAGGCCAGAGAGTGGCAGATGCTTTTAACCCAGGAACAGAGGGCCTGGTCCCAGTACACAGCAAAGCAGAGCGCTCCAGAACTCTCAGTCTAGCTCTGTCTCTTTCCTTCCAAGCATGTACCCTCTTTGCCTTCTCCTTTTCCGCCCTTCATCTGCTCCCTCCCTGTCCTCCTCTCTCTTAGCGCTTCTCTCCACTGTCTGCCTGCGGGAAAGCTCCCTGCGCTGCAGCAGCATTAGACCCCACTGGGCATTATTAACGACATCCCCTATCCATCCTTCTTCTTTGTCTCCCCTTGACAGGAGGGATGCTCTTCACAGCCACGGTGACTGATTTCCTGGCCATCGATGCCGTGATTTACCGCAGCCTGGGAGACAGCCCGACCCTGCGCACCGTCAAGCATGACTCCAAGTGGTTCAAAGGTAGCTTTCTGGCTGGGCCCTGCGTCTCTGACAAGGCCTGTGTGTGTTGGAGGGGGAAGGAAAATAGCGGCTGGTCAAACATGGGGAGCAACTGTCATTACATGCCGTCAAAACATTACATGCCCTGATGTGCTCCCAAGCTTAGGTTACTGTGAAGTAGTGGATGTGGTTACGTCATGCACAGGGTGCAAAATGAACCAACAACAACAATCCCCCCCCCCCCAGCTGATTTTTAATTCAGATCGACACGTCTAGAAATCTGAATGAGAGCCAGTGTGGTGTAGTGGTTAAAGTGCTGGATTCGGATCTGGGAAATCCAGTCTCAGATCCCCACTCCTGCCATAGAAGCTCGCTGGGTGTCCTTGTGCCAGTCACTCTCCGCCTAACCTACCTCGCAGGGTGGTTGTGAGGGTACAACGGAGGAGAGGAGAATGACGCAAGCCGCTTTGAGTCCCTATTGGGGTGAGAGGGGGCATGGCTCAGTGGAAGAGCTTCCAGTTGGCGTGCAGAAGGTCCCAGGTTCAATCACTGGCACCTTCAGCTAAAAGGAGCAGTGTCGGTCATTTTACTGATTTTAAATGGACTGTCACAATATATTTTTAATTGTAAATCATTAATTGCAGACCCATATGCTGGTGCCCACCCTGAGCCTACAATGTGGGGAGGGCAGGATAGAAGTCTGACAAAATAAAATAAATAAAATAGGTGCTGTGAAAGATCTCTGTCTGACACCTTGGAGAGCTGCTGCCCGTCTGAGTAGGCAATACTGACCTTGATGGACCAGGGGTCTGACTCAGTAGGCGGCAGCTTCAAAGAAGAAGAAAAGGAGGAGGAGGAGGAGTGGGTTTTTATACCCCTCTTTTCTCTCTCCTAAGGATTCTCCGAGCGGCTTACAATCACCTTCCCTTCCTCTCCCCACAACTCTGTGAGGTAGGTGGGGCTGAGAGAGCTCTGAGAGAACTGTGACTGGCCCATGGTCACCCAGCTGGCTGCATGTGGAGGAGTGGGGAACCACACCTGGTACTCCAGATTAGAGCCCGCGCACTTAACCACTACGCCACAGCTGGCTCTCCAACAGATCAATACAGTTCCTGTGGTGGAAGCCTATTTTTTTTAATGTTCCGGCGTATAGAAACGTCAAAAGATGGTCTGATTTGGATGACTGTCAGAATTGGAAGTGGTGTGGAACCACCCCACGAGTACAGTTGTCTGGAAGATGTATAAAACATTAAAAGGAACATAAGCTTGGCTGATCCTTTTTTGCTTCCTCCCTCACCCTGCGTCCGTGCAGAGCCGTATTTTGTCCATGCTGTAGAATGGAAGAGCCACGTCTATTTCTTCTTCAGGGAGATCGCCATCGAGTTTAACTACCTCGAAAAGGTAAGCTGGACAATGCGTAAGACAGCCTGGACCGGACTGTGAATGCTGAACTTTTTAGAGGGTCAAGAATGACAGTTTTAGGCTGCGGTCACATAGCGAGGTTTTCGCGATTTGTTCCTGCGATAAATTTGATCGGGAATGTTTTTTTCCCAGGTTGGGGTGACCACACATCCCTCCCCGAACCGCAAGCATTGCATGACGAGGCTCTGGGCACCACCTAGATAGCTGCACCGCCGCCTGGGCGGTGCAGCACAAGTTCTTTTTAAAATTTGCTCATGCGCGCACGCACACAGCCAAGTCACCACCCCCACCTGTACTCGCCATACTCCCTTGTTTTTACAGGTCCCCCCCCCCCAACAGCAAACAAAATGGACTGGTGACGTACTACCAAGTGCTGGAATCTAAATGTGTGCTTGAACGTTTAAACACTGAATTTATTCAGCATAGGATTGTTCAGGTGCACAAAGATGGAAGCTGGGGGGGGGACCTCATTGCGCGAAGAACGGTCAGACAGCCCTAATCGCAATCCATGCGAGAGATGGTGGTCCAGATTGGCGAAATCACGGACTTAAAGTGCAAACACCCGGAAAGTACTTGATTTTCCCGGTGTCGGAAAACTCGCTAGGGAACTGAGAGGGTTGTGTGAGTGAGCCCACTTTGGTGCGGGAGGCAGATGCGGCTGTCCGATCAGCGATTTTAAATGCGAGAGGGAACAGCGGTGAAACCCAGTCAAAATGACCGTGTGACCACAGCCTGAGTCTGCAGGCCCAGTGAAGGGTACCACTACACTAGAAAGGGAAATGGTTCTTTGTGTGGTATTTCTTTCCTGTCTCAGCTAAGCTAAGGGCAAGGGACACTTGCAGAGTCTGGGAGGTGTATCAGCGTGGATTCTGTAAGGGAATCATAGATTCATAGAGTTGGAAGGGGGCCATACAGACCATCTAGTCCAACCCCCTGCCCAATGCAGGACCAGCCTAAAGCATCTCTGACAAATATTCATCCAGCCTCTTCTTGAAAACTGCCAGTGAAGGGTTGTTTTCCACTTCCCTAGGCAGCTGATTCCACCTTTGAACCACTCTGACAGGGAAAATGTTTTTCCTAATATCCATCCAATACCTTTCTGCATGTAATTTGGCTATTAGCCACAAACTGTAGATAGGAACTCTCAGTCTGGGGCAAGTGATGCTCGGTATTCTTGGTGTTTGGGGGGGGCAACAGTGGGAGGGCTTCTGGTGTCCTGCCCCCACTGCTGGACCTTCTGAGGGCACCTGGTGTTTTTGGCCACTGTGTGACAGAGTGTTGGACTGGATGGGCCACTGGCCTGATCCAACATTGGCTTTTCTTATGTTCTTAATTTAAACCCGTTGCTTTGGGTTCCATCCTCTGCTGCCAACAGAAACAGCTCCTTGCCCTCCTCCAAATGACAGCCTTTCAAATAGTTAAAGAGAGCAATCATGTCGTCCCCCCCCCCACAAATCTCTTCTTCTCCATACTAAACATTCCCAAGGCCCTTAGCCTTTCCTTGTAGGGCTCAGTCTCCAGGCCCCCGATCATCCTCGTCACTCTCCTCTGCACCCTCTCAATTTTGTCCACATCCCTTTTGAAGTGAGGCGTCCAGAACTGCACACAGTTCTCAATGTGCGGCCTGACCAAGGCAGTACACAGAGGGGCTATGACCTCCTGCGATTTCGATGCTATCTTGTCTCACTAACCTTTTAGAGTTCTTTGAGGGGGTGAACAAACATGTGGGTGACCCAGTAGATGTAGTTTTAGCTAGACTTCCAGAAAGCTTTTGATAAAGTCCCTCATCAAAGGCTAATAAGTAAAGTCAAAGTCAGCAGTTGTGGGATAAGAGGACAAGTCCTCTTGTGGGTGAGAAACTGGTTAATTCACATCAACATGGCGAGGTTCCTAACTGGACGTGACATTGCAGTGTTGTGCAAAGCCATTTCCCCCATCACCGTTCCACTAAGCCCCGGTAGAGGATGGGGGAGCACTGGGAGGGGGTTCCCCTGCAAGCAGTGAGCGTCTAGCAACCCCTACCACTCCCCCACTCGAGCAAGTGGCCATGGCTCAGGAGCAGCAACAGCGGGGCTCCAGACAGCCTGAGTGGGGCCCAGCAGCTGCCAAGGATTCTGGTCTGGGTAGCTGGCCCAAAATACAGGTCCTAGATTTCGGATGGAGGAGATAGACAGTGGATCCCAAAGTGGAGACCCAGGTTTTGCAAAATGGCAAAGGGCAGTTAAAGGTGTCAGGCACAGAAATGTCAACCCTATTTCCCCATAATACAGTAAATACATTTCTAGAATCCTAATGGGGGAGGTGCGGGTGCCCTTCCCAGCTGTCATGTCCATGACAAATTACCATGTATCCCCACTGCTTGCAGCTAGAGACTTGGATTCCAGGTCTGAATGTTCTTTGCTGAATGGGCTAAGCTGAGTCTGAATAGTCATGCTGGAACTTGGGGGACCATTCCGGGGCATTCAGGGTTGCCAACTGACCAGGAGAGAGCAACCCAGCCTGCCCTTGTGCACTTTTAAATTTACCTTCCATTTGTTTCTAGACATATGAATTAATAAAATCAGCTTGAAACATCCTGTATGTGCTGGTTTTTGCCCAGCTCCTACATCTTCAGTTTTATTCACGGTATAAGCTTTCATGTGCCTTTCAGACATCTCTTGGCCAGTCGGGGTCTCTGGCTTTTAGGTTTCTTCCTGGCCTGGGAGAAGCAGGTGCCCAACAGGGTTGTGGGATGGACCAAGCAAGTAGTCTCGCCAATTCTGGGCTGGGAAACACCTGAAGCTTTAGGGGGTGGTGGGTTTCGGAGAGGGGCCTCAGCAAGGTATAAGGCCATAGAGTTCTCCCTCCAAAGCAGCCATTTTCTTCAGGAAACTGATCTCCTCCCCCCAATTTTTAAATATCTTTTATTAAATAAATATGAAACAATTGATACAGTGAATCCCAAACAATACAAACTATTTAACGTTAATAATAATCTTGATATTCCCTTCATTATCTATATATCTAATAGCCAAGGCGCCCACTGCGTGCAGATATCTAAATCCACACATCAGGGGCACCTAGGGGGGAAAGAGATTATCCTGCACATTTGGGGCACTCCCCAGACATGCAGAAAAATCTGAAATCTGTAAAAAAAACTATAGGGGGGATACTTAAATCCCGCCAAAAGTAACAGAGCCGCTCAGCCCTCACCGCCGCTGCTGGGGGGGAGGCAGAAGTCTTGGCGGGCCCAACGGCTGAGAGCCGCATAAGCCTCGCCATTGGCATCGGGGGGGAGGGGAGGAGGCTCACCTGTGACTGCTTCCTTCTCCTCCCCCCCACGAGTATCGTGGCTTCCCCTTCTTGTAGCTATCTAAAACTTAACTATTTAAAACTCTTAACATGTCTTCTAATAATACAGTTGGGTTAGCAACTGTCTTATATCAATGTCAGAATTTGAGTTCAACTAGCTAGTATTTATTGATCAAGATTAAAACATACTCTAAACCTGGGCTTTATAGAATAAACACTCCAGATGAAACTAAATAAACAGGAATAATTCCATTCTGAGCCATGGAACATGACCGGAAACCATTTTTCAACAAAAGTTGATTGATAGTTTTTATGTTCACGGTGTAACAGACTATTTGTGATTTTTTTCTTGATTGTCTAGAGATCAGTTATGATAGCAGGAGATCTCCAGGTACCACCTGGAGGTTGGTAACCCTACAAGGAAGGCATAGGGCAAATAGGTACACTTTATCCATATGCAAGTCCATTACTAAGATTATGTAGTCTAAGGATAAGTTTTGGGAAATCAAATAAGACATTTTATGTTGATGACTCATGGAAGAAATTGAGAAGGGGAACTCGTGTTGCAAAGTTTGTACAAAGTGTACAGAACCGATGTTTGGGTTCTGGCTTGTGGGTTACAGGCATTTACCCCCCCCCCCCCGGTCCCTCCTTCTTTCCTCCACATAGGTGGTGGTTTCGCGAGTGGCCCGGGTGTGTAAGAACGACATGGGTGGCTCCCAGCGGGTGCTGGAGAAACAGTGGACTTCCTTCCTGAAGGCGCGGCTCAACTGCTCGGTTCCAGGAGACTCACATTTCTACTTCAACGTCATCCAGTCGGTCACAGACGTCTTCCAGCTTGACGGCCGACCCGTGGTCCTGGCGGTCTTCTCCACACCTGCTAACAGGTGAGGGCTGAGAGAAGGGTCTGAGGCGGGATACAACCCCTTAGAAGAGAAGAGGAGACTGGATTTATACCCCACCCTTCATGCAGAGTCTCAGACCAGTCTACAAACTCCTTTCCCTTCCTCCCCCCACAACAGACACCCTGTGAGGGAGGCGGGGCTGAGAGAGCTCTGACAGAAACTGCCCTTTTTCAAGAACAGCTGTGCCAGAGCTACGGCTTGCCCAAGGTCATCCAGCAGGTGCAAGTGGAGGAGGTGCAAGTGGTGGATTTGACCTGACGCGTTTCGGCCTGTTAGGGCCTTCTTCAGAGGTCAAACACAATGAGGAATGAATTGGCTTATACCACAGTACATAATACAATACGATTATACAGCATAGGTACAAAATGGACCAGAAAGGAATTGCTGTAAAAATTTTTTAAAAAACGTGAAATTAAATACATATAATAAAACTGATAAATAAACAATGCCTATATTGTCCATTAGCCCTTGTGTATATATGATTTTGGAATTTTTACATGAGGTGTGATTGGGCCCCTATATGTTTTTTTAATCCTTTACAAATAAATACATGTATTTTTTACATATTATTTATACATTAAGTTTTAATTGTTGGCCCTCTACCCAGTTTGACTTACCTTTTCAGGTTCTTGATCCTACTTTTTAGGGTTAAGTTTGTTTCCCTTCTTCGTTCAAAGTAAAACCAATCTTGACATGACATCTCGCTGCTCTAGGATTCAGTGGGAACTCTGTGGTAACACCATGGGGGCTTCTGCTGGATCCTAGAGTGGCATGACATCACTTCTGGTTTTGCCCAGGAATGACGTTGGACCTGCCATTGACGGCATGCTCCACCCCCCACAAGTCACTTGCTCCCCCCTCCTACCCACACACATATACCTTTTCTTTTCTTTATTTTGTGCCATCAAATCACAGCTGACTTATGGCACCTGCGTAGGTTTTTCAAGGCAAGTGACATTCAGAGATAGTTCATGTCATGAGTCCTGGCTGCACTGAGGCTGACTATTCCTCAGATGAGGAAGAGGCATGGAGCAACCCAGCCTCCTCTGGAGTCAGCCCAGAAGAGGAACCTTTGCCAGCACCTGAGGGAAAAGAGGCCCCAGCAGCTGCGCAGGAGGGGCAGCAAGGCGAAGAGGCTGAGGTGCGGTCAGAGGGAGACACTGGTCCAGAGGCCTGGCCCAGCACCCCCAGTTGGAGACACCCCGAGGCCAGGATCCCCACCTAGCTCACCTGAGTGTCCCAGACACAGGGGACGCCAGCGTCTGAATACGCAATAGAGAAGGAGGAGTGCCAGACAACAGCTGTTACAAAGGCAGCCTGAGGGGCTGTGAGTCTTTGCAAGTCACCTCCCAGGAAAGGGAGGATCCGGTCATAAGCAACCACGCTTACCTGCCTCAGTGCGGATGCAACCGTGTGATCTTGGACCTTGTCCCGGCTGCCAGCCTCCGCTCCTTGCTCCTGAAAACTCTGACTGATTTCCCGGCATTCTGACCCTTGGCACTGTTTCTTGGCTTGCTTTTGGACTGCGTATCCAGCTTTCAGTGAAGTGTATCCGTGGCGACTGCCCAGACCCAGCGCAACTTGCCATTGCCTGCTTCTGCATAGCAACCCTGGTATTCTTTGGTGGTCTCCCATCCAAATACTGATGAGGATAGACCCTGCTTAACTTCCAAGATCTGATAAAATCGAGCTAGCCTGGGCTATCCAGGTCACGGCATATGCGCACCGCCATAGCACCAGGTTAATCCTTCAGGCTTTTGTGAAATCCTTGTCATCCACATTTCTCCACCGATTCTGAGGTTCTAAATGACGGTCTTGCTTCTAAAGTGAAACAAATGCATTTCAAGTAGCCTGTCATTCCAATCCTTCTTTCCAAATTCTGGACACCGCACTGCTGGCGGCAGCTCTTAGTTCTTTAATTCTATTGCAGTCATATCTCCCCTCCCCATGTGCTTGAGGAAAACACTACAAAGGCCACCGTTTATTTGGCTGTATGTAGAAGGTTTTTTTTAAATACGCAGGGGTAGACATGCGCCCCAGAAAAACAGTGCATATATACATCAGCAGAGGAGGGAAAGTGGCACGGTATCGTCAGATCTTGGAAGCTAAGCAGGGTAGGTTGTTGTGGGAGACCACCAAGAAAGGCTCTGCGGAGGAAGGCAACGGCAAACTACTCTGCTTAGAATCACAGAGCTGGAAGGGTCCATACAGGCTATCTAGTCCAACCCCCTGCTCAATGCAAGATCAGTCTAGAGCATCCCTGACAAGTGTTTGTCCAGCCGCTGCTTAGAGGCTGCCATTGAGGGGGAGCTCACCACCTCCCGAGGCAGCTGATACCACTGTTGCACAACTCTAAGAGTACAATGGTTTTTCCTAATATCCAGCCGGTACCTTCCCACCCTTAGTTTAAACCCATTATTGTGAATCTTGTCCTCTGCTGCCAACAGGAACAGCTCCCTGCCCTCCTCTAAGGCCGTGATCACACAGCATCCTAATCCCGGATAAAGTCCCACTGGACTTTAATCCGGGATTCTTTATTTCGGGTTGGGATGTTCACACATCCCATCCCCAGCGGCGGCGGTAGCAGCAGCGGCTGGGGGGAGGCAAGGCGAGGGCCACCCGCACACCCGCGCACAGCTGCCTCCCCCGAAAGCTGGAGGAGTCTCCGCTCAGGGAGGAGGGCTCCAGAGCTGCAGCAGCCAAATCACTCACTCACCACTTTAATGCCGGTAGGTCACAGTAGCAGGAAGAACTGGCTGGTGGCTCGCCCCGCACTCCACTCCAGGCCCTGAGCCCCACCGGCTGCCGCCGGATCAGAAGTTGGAAGCATGGGGGGGTGCTAGGTGGCAGTGGCCGGTGGGGCTTGGTGCCTGGAGTGGAGTGCAGGGCGTATTCTTTTCTTTTCTTGCACTTGCAAGTGCACGAAAGGAAGGGGGACCCCGGAGGGACGATCAGACAGCCCTTTCTCGCAATCATTGTGAGAGAGGGCTGTCCAGATTGGCTAAATTACAGGTTCCAAGCACGACTTCCAGGAAAATACTTGATTTTTCCGGGGTCGGAAAACACGCAAGGAACCCGGGATTGAGCCCGCTTCGGCACGGGAGTTATCGCGGCCGGTCTGATCGGTCCCTTTAAATGTGGGAGGAAACAGCAGTGACTCCTGCTTTAAAGGGCCGTGTGACCGCAACCTTAGTGACAGCCCTTCTTCAGATATTTGAAGAGAGCCATCGTGTCCCCCCTCAACCTCCTCTTCTCCAGACTGAGCATTCCCAAGTCCCTCAGCCTTTTCTCGTAGGGCTTGGTCTCCAGGCCTCCCCGATCATCCTCATCGCTCTCCTCTGCACTCGCTCCATTCTGTCCACATCGTTTTTGAAGTGCATCCTCCAGAACTGCGCACAGTACTCCAGGTGCTGCCTGACCAAAGCAATGTACATGGGACTACGACATCTTGCAATTTGGATATTATGCTTCTGTTGATACAACCCAGGATCGCATTAGCCTTTTTTGTCGCCACATCACACTGGCTGCTCATATTCAACTTTTGGTCCACTCGTACCCCAAGATCTTGTTCATGCACACTGCTACCCAGAAGTGTATCCCCCATCCAGTATGCATGTTCCTCATTTTTGTTACCCAGATGTAGAACTCGGCACTTATCCTTGGTAAATCGCATCTTGTTCACGTCTGCCCACTTTCCCAGCATGTTCAGATCTCGTTGAATTTAGTCTGTATCTTCTGCTGTGTTTGCTGCTCGTCCCAATTTGGGGTCATCTGCAAATTTAATGACTAGCCCCTCCACACCCTCATCCAGATCATGTATAAAAATACTAAAAAGTACCGGGCCCAGAACCGAGCCCTGTGGCACCCCTTGCCTTCAAAGCCCCTTGCTGGGGTCAGCTGCGAGTTGACAGCCCTAAATACATGTGTATATGTAAGCACAGGGCCGCGGTGGCTCAGAGGTTAAGATGCTGAGCTGCAGACTGGAAGGTCAGTAGCTCAGCCATTCGAGACCCAAGTGCCGCGTGATGGAGTGAGCTCCCATCTCTGGCCCCAGCTCCTGCCAACCTAGCAGTTCGAAAGCAAGAAATTGCAAGTAGATAAATAAGTACTGCTTCGGTGGGAAGGTAACAGCATTCCGGGCACCTCGGCATTTAGTCATGCCAGTCACATAACCATGGAAACATCTTCAGACAGCGCTGGCTCTTCAGCTTGGAAACGGAGACGAGCACTGCCCCCTAAAGTTGGATTTGACTGGCTTTTGAGCAAGGGAAGCCTTTACCTTTATATGTAAGCCCATCAAGATTTTTGTTTTTTGGTTAAAATGCCACTGTGATTGTACCAATGGTTGTGTGCCTTTTTACAGCATCCGTGTGCATCAGTAAACACAGGGGGGGGGGGAGGTGGCGAAGATGCAAATAGATGAAAGGGATTGAGAATCGCAGCAACTTGTGCCATGCAGCAGTTCCAGAATTAATTGTAAAAATGCTTCTAATTAAGCCAGAAGTAAGGTGGTGGGGAATGCAGGGCAGAGTGAAAGTCCTGAAAAATTAAGGGCCAGAACAGGGAAAGAGCTCATCCCGAATAATAAATCCGACCTACTTTTATAGGGCTGTTGTAAGCATTGCCGCATGCTCACACGTACCCTCTAAACGCTCAGAAGCGCTCTGTAAAGTATTATTAATAAAGGGTTCCTAGTCATTGATGCTAAGAATCATTAGTGTATACCAGGGTACAAACAGAACCAGGGCTGTCCCTTAGGTTGCCAGTCTCCAGGCGTGGCCTGGAGATCTCCCAGAATTATGACTGATCTCCAGACTACAGAGATGAAATCGCCTGCAGAAAATGGCTGCTTTGGAGGATGTACCCTGCTGAGGTACCTCCCCTCCCCAAATCCTGCCCTCCCTAGGCTCCACCCCCCAGATCTTCAGGAATACCCAGCCCAGAGTTGGCAACCTTAGCTGCCCCTGAAAGATTTTTTTATATATATATATATATATAAAACTTTATATAACTATATACAGGAGTCCTTTAGTAGAAAAAGAGGTGCAGGAGCTCATTAGCATAACTCATTAGCATATGCCACGTCCCCTGACATCACCGGAAGTGTGTCAGAAAGGGAATGTCAGTTTCAGCCCCATTATATCCTATGGGCCATTGAAATCAATGGCAAAAACTCATAGGGTATAGGAGGGGCTGGAGGAAAGGGGGTTTGAGGAAGAGGCTCCAAACTTGCAGGGTAGCTGCTGGGGCCTCTCCCCGAAATACCCACCAAGTTTCAAAAAGATTGGACCACGGGGTCCAATTCTATGGGCCCCAAAACAGGTTCTCCCATCCCCTCCATTGTTCTCTATGGTGGGAAACCGTGTTACTTTTTTCCTGTCATAGAGAACAATGGAGGAAATGGGGGCAACCTGTTTGGGGGCCCGTAGAATTGGACCCCCTGGTCCAATCTTCTTGAAACTTGGTGGGTATTTCGAGGAGAGGCCCCAGCAGCTACTCTGCAAGTTTGGAGCCTCTCCCTCAAACCCCCTCCCCTCCAGTGGCTTTTAAAATTGCCGCCGAATTTCTGCGGCAATTCAGCAGCGGGCCGAATCAGATCAGAGAATCTGATTCAGCCCGTGGCTGCCCTAGTGGCCACTCCTGAGCTTCGCTCCGCCTCGCTCCAGCCCCAAAGGACCCCTGACTATATATATATATATATATAAAACACACACATACATACAAGTACTGGTCCTCAAATTTGGATTAGCTCAAATCCTAACACAATCAGTCTCAGATTAGAAATTTACAAGCCGGAGGACCCGCGATACTCGCGGGGGAGTAGGTGAGCCTCTTCCCCCTCCTCTGGCCCCGCGTGCCAAGCCTCTACCCAGTCCCCCCTCCAGGCAGCTTCCCCCCCCGGCCTTCAAAACGACGGCGGCAGCAGGGAGACAGCCACCCGCCGAGGCTCCCCCCCTGTAAGGCGGTGGCGGCAGGGAGACCGCTGCCTGCCGCGGCTTCCCCCCGCCTTCAAAATGGCAGCAGCGGCAGGGACACCCGCCATAGAGACCTGCCGCCCGCCGAGGCTCTTCCCTCCCTCCCCCCCGCAAACGGCGGCGGCGAGTCCTCGTCACGCCGCTTCCCACCCCCTCCCCTACAGCGGCCACAGCGTTCTCTGCGCATGCGCGGAGAACGCTTTAACTTTTGGGGGGATTTAAAGATCCCCTGAAATGTTTTTTAAACATTTAGAATTTTTCTGCACATGGGGGGAGTGCCCCCCATGTGTAGAAACCCCACCCCACCCCCCAAGTATCCCCCCCGCGCGGATTTAGGTATCCGCACGGGGGAGGGTACTTGGGAATTAGATATATGGATGTGGTCTCTTAGGCTGTGATGGCAACAACCTGAGTGCATGCAAGATACGGGGCTGAATCTCAGCCATTGCTGGGCCTGTTTTCAAGTCCTGCAGAAGAATTCTAGATGGAATTGGCTGTTTCCTTAAATTCCCTTAAGCGTTCATCACAGATTATCCCCGTATAATAGAGATTTAAAAGCCAGGAGGTCCAGGATAGGGGCCATAGCTTGCAAGAATTCTGGAGTCCCAGCACCTTCCATGTTTAAAAAATAACACTACTTAGCCATTGCAGAATGTCTTGGACCGGCTCTGAGCCAAGGCTGGCTGTGATGCAAGATGCAAGACTTTGAAGCTTGAGCCAGATTTTGCAGTGCAATTTAATGCAGCTATGTGAAAGAGGCATTTAACGGATGTGTTTATCAGTTCATCATTGCCAAATGTAGACAGAACATTCCCTGGAGCGAGGGTAATCTACTCTTCATATGTCTACATTTAAAGTAGTTTAACCATCAATCCATTGCCTCAGTGGCTCCTGGGAAATGTAGTTTTCTCAGAGGGGAGTCTCCCTCCCCAGGAGGAGATAGGAAAGCTGGAAGGTTGTCTGTGCCCTGTAGGCTCATCAAATATCATAAGACTTTCCATTTAAAGTGCTTCCGGAAGTTGAAAGTGTTTTGTGCACCTAATCTTTACAATAACCCTGCAAGGTTAACCCGTCTAATTATCCCTGTATTATGAAAGGCTGAAAGGCTCTGGTTTGTAATAAATGTGTGCCGGAGGCATTGTTAGAGCTGGAGACATCTGGATGATAATTTAGGGTATCAGTCTGCATGCAGCACTGGTTTCAAAACTTATCACCGATCTGCTCAGCTGATATACTAGAGGGTCTCTGGGACATGTTTCCCCTCCCTCAAATCCGACATCCTTTTCCTGTCTTTCACAGCATCCCTGGCTCTGCTGTCTGTGCCTTCGATATGGCCCAAATATCCTCAGTCTTTGAGGGGCGCTTCCGGGAACAAAAATCCCCTGAATCCATCTGGACCCCCGTTCCGGAGGAATTAGTACCAAAGCCACGGTGAGAAAAATTTATTTTAAATCAGTCATTTGCTACGATGGGTAAATAAAATCTTCATGTTCCAAGGCAGCATACCTTAGAATATCGGCAACGAGGAGCAGTCCACATGGGAGGGGGATGTTGTCTTCATCATAGCCTGAATGTGGGGGTTCCGGGAAGCACCTGATCAGCCACTCTCAGAAATAAGTTGCTGGTCGAGAGGGGCCCTCAGTACGATTCAAAAGAATATTTGTTTTTTGAAAGGGGTTAGACCAGGGGTCCTCAAACTACGGCCTGCGGGCCACATGCGGCCCACCAAGGGCATTTTTCTGGCCCGCCGGGTGTGCCGCTGCCTGTCCTCCAATTCCCAGCAGCACACAAAGCAGTGGAAAAATTGCAGCCGACTTGTCCCGGGCCACATGACAAAGCCCCGCCCCCCTGCTTCCAGTCAGCCAGGAGGAGGCAAAAGGAAGACTGGAAGAGGGTAAGTGTGGGGTGGCAGGCGCTCCGGCTGGCCCCAAGTCTCCTAGCCGGCTGAGAGGCCTCTCAGCCGGCTAGGAGACCTGCGCCAGTCCCAAGAGCCGGGCAGGGGTCTTTTTCGAGGCTTTTTGTGCTGCTGGGAATCGGAGGGGGAGAGAGAGAGAGAGGTTTCTCTTTCCCATCTCAATGCCTGCAGTAGTGGAGTTTCAGGGAGAAGCAGCTGGGGGCTTGCTGCCTTAAAAATTTTGTGAGGATGCCGAGTTCTTTGTTTCTTCAGAGAGGGAAAGAAAACAGCCCCGTCAAGGGTGCCTTGCTTGTGCGCGCACACCCCCCCCGTGCGCCTTCCCTACCCACAAAATAACATCTGAAATCTCCAACCAGATCTAGACTAACTGATGCACACTTGCATCACTTGTTACGACTAGCAGTGACAAATATGGAACCGGACATTGACCATCTCATTAGCCCAAAGCAGGCCCATAGTTCCCATTGAAATACTGGTAAGTTTGTTGATTTAACTTTACTTGTTCTTCATTTTAAATATTGCATTTGTTCCCATTTTGTTTTTTTACTTCAAAATAAGGTATGTGCAGTGTGCATAGGAATTTGTTCATAGTTGTTTTTTTTAAACTCTAGTCCGGCCCTCCAACGGTCTGAGGGACAGTGAACTGGCCCCCTGTTTAAAAAGTTTGAGGACCCCTGGGTTAGACAGATTCATGGAAGAAGGGAAGTCCATTTTCCTCGATATCGAAATATTCTTTTGGCCGCTAGAATTGAAGGCCGTATTTACCCCAGAAATGAAAGGTCGCCTTCGGGGAGTTCCATTTTCAGAACACCGGTGTTTCTGTGATACGGGGAAGATAGGTGCCTTGGCTCATCTGGTTATTGAATGTCCCAATTTCAGCGAGGAGAGACAGAGATGGATTACCCCAATGCTTGAGGAGAACGAGCTCCCAAATATTAATCAGCGCCTTTCTTTTCTTTTACAAGATAAGGACCCCTATATCACTAGGTCACTGGCATCCTACCTTTTAGCAACCCATCTTTAAAAAAAATTTTTTAATGTAACTGGGGTGAGATTCTTCCCACCATTCCATGTGGGATTAGGGTGAAGGCTGTATCATAAAAGGAAAGGGGAGTTCATCAAAAGCAGTGATAGCAAAATGGGGGGAGGCAGTCTCTCTGAATCCCAAACAAAGCTACCTTATATTCCGTAAGGCCAGGGGCCCATCTGGCTTAGTACTGACAGCATTGACCGGCAGTGGCTGTCTAGTAGAGAAAGGCCTTTCCAGCTACCTATGACCCTTTGGCTCCGACCGGGGTGGCCCAGGCTAGCCTGATCTCATCAGACTTCAGCAGGGTCTGCCATGGTTAGTACTTGGGTGGGAGACCACCAAGGAAGTCTCGGATACTTGGATGAGAGACCACCAAGGAAATTGACGGTTGCCATGCAGAGGCTGGCAATGGCAAACCATCTCTGAACATCTTTTACCTTGAAAACCCCAGTGGGTTGCCATAAGTCAGCTGCGACTTGATAGCACTTTCCACCACTGTGATCCTTTGACTGGATAGAGGCAGGGATCTTTGGCATGAAAAGCAGGAGCGCTACCACTGAAACACATCTCTTCCAAAATGTCAGGAAAGCAGAAGCTGGGGACACAGAATTGGGGGAGGGGGGAATCACTTTCTCTGGTATTTGTGAGTTTCTTAGAGGCAGCTGTCCAGTTGCTGGAAGAAACAGGAGGCCCGCCTAAATGGTCCATTGGTCTGCTCCAGCAGGGCTCTGCTTACATTCTTAAAAAGCTACATAAATTTAATAGCAGGCCAGTCTGCCATGTTCAAAGGCAGCCTACCCAGTCTAGCCAGGATTTTGTGGCTTGTGGAGCAGATTTTATTTATTTTTTTTAGAATTTTAAAATTTATTTTCTACAACTACATACATTGCTAAAACCACTACACTAACTAAAAACCCTATACTATCCTAAAGCATACAGGAATCAAATTTCAATGCTATTTGAAAAGTACTGGAAGAAGGAGTTTATACAAAAATTCCTTGAAGTAATGGAAATGGACAATTTAACTAGAAAGCTGAAGGGTAAAGATAATGACTCTTACAGAATAGTCTGGGCAAAAATGTATAATTGGGTAAATGGGAAAACTAAATAAGCAAAAGGGTTCTAATGAGGATTTGGATTTTTTTTTTTCTTCCTCCCCTATGAATTTGTTCTGAGTGGAGATAAATTCGTATATTATTTCACTATGTTTGTATGAGCCCATCGACTACTATATTTTAGAGTGCTTCTCTATTTTGAAATGTTGTTGACATCATTGCTATGTTTAACAATATAAAATCAATTTAAAAAAAGAAAGAAAGAGAAGTACTGGAAGCGGAGTCCGGTTGTAGTGAAATCAGCATCCATTTTATTGATCAGGATCAGATGAGGCATGAGGGGTCCTGCTTTTATGGACAGGCAAGCCACACCCCTGACCTCGCCCAAACCGAGTAATAGGCTTAGATTCCCGCCAGAGGTTATCATAGGACCATTTGAATATCCTCAGCCCCTGATAGGGTGACAATCAGGATCCTAGTGGCCCATTGTTTCCCAACCCCAAGCTCAGGTCCAACTTGGCCATGTGCTCGGTGGTGGCCATGCGGCCGCCACCATTATGTGCATTGCATATATTACAGCCCTCCCCCCATAGTTCTGATGTAGCCCGTATTCAGCACACAAAGTCTTTTAAGTAGGATGGCGGCCTGCACTCATGCCCGGAGTGCTGTGGTGTCGCGGGGGTTTGCTTCAGGAACCACGGGAGCAATCTCTGGAGGATGGTCGGGCTCGGTGATTGCTGACTTGGGATCGCTGGACCGGGGTTGCGGAGGATCGGGATCTTCCTGGAACTCCATTGACTCTGGCGGATGCTCAGGAAGCCAGCTGGACTCGGGCATCAGATGTTGCCAGTCTTCGTCTCGGTCCTCGACTTGGTCCTCCGCTGGGTCGCTGGCTGGGGGCAGGCGGCGGCGACACAGCTGATCTGTGTGTCACCTCCATAGTTGACCTTCCTCACCGGTGACCTTATAGCCCAAACAATGCGGCCAGGCACCCAGGCACCCCAGGACCCGTAGTTCCGGATGTAAACGGGGTCCTCTGGGAAGAGCCCCCGTGGTGGCTTTGGGTGCATGGCATCTCTGCTGTGGTCCGGTGCGCGGTCCGGGTGAAGGCAATCCAGGCAAGTGGTGAGGCATCATCCCATAAGGAGTTCCATGGGGCTGCAACCTGTTGTGGGGTGTGGGGTCATACTCTGGCTGAAGAGGAATGCCGCGAGTTTGTGATGCCAACTGCCCTTGTCCAACCTACGAAGTGCCTCCTTTGTTGTCCGGACCATTCACTCTGCTTGACTGTTTGTCGCCGGGTGAAAGGGAGCGGACCGGACGTGGCTGATTCCATAGTATTCCACGAACTCCAGGAATTCCCTGGAAGTGAAAGCTGTCCCGTTATCTGTAACCAGAGTGTCTGGTATGCCATGGGTACTGAAGATGTGCCACATGACCTGGATGGCCGCCGGGGAGGAGGTGGCTGCCACCGGGGCCTCCTCGAGCCACTTTGTGTAGCTGTCTACTAGAATTAAAAAAACCTGGCCTTAGAATGGGCCCGCAAAGTCTAGGTGGAGCCTAGACCAGGGCTTGCCTGTGGATTCCCAGGGTTGGACAGGTGCTCAGGATGGTTCAGGATATGATTCCTGACAAGTGGCACACTGCTGTACCCAGTCTTCGATAGCCACATCCATTCCAGGCCACCAGACATAGCTGCGAGCCAGAGCCTTCGTCTGGACAATGCCAGGATGAGTCTCGTGGAGTGCGGCTAATACTTTGTCCCGGAGTGGAGGCGGGATGACCACCCAGGCCCCCCAGAGCAGGCACCCCTTGTGAATTGACAACTCAGCCTGTCAACTTGTGAATGCCGTGAAGTCCAGGCCCAGACTGCGTGGCCACCCCTTCCCCACCCAATTCAAGACCTGTGACAAGATGTGATCGCGGCCGGTGAGCCACGAGTTATTGCTGACCTGGATGGGCCTGTCCAGGAGGTCTTCGAACACCGCGACGTGGTGAGCCGGGGCCGGATCAGCAGATGGCAATGGTAGGTGGCTGAGGGCATCCACATGCCCCATAGCCTTCCCCGGGCGGCGGACGAGGGAATAAGAGTAGCCTGCGAGAAATATAGACCAATGAAGGACCCTGGGAGACAACATGTTCTGTGTTTGGTGATCCAGAGCCAGGAGGCCCAGCAGGGGTTTATGGTCCGTGGCGACCGTAAACTGCCAGCCATACAAGAAATCGTGGGACTTACGGACCCCCGCAACGATCGCCAATGTCTCCTTGTGTGTAGTTTCTTTCAGCCAGTGATGGTGCGCGAGTAGTAGGACACAGGGACCTTGCGGCCATCTGGCAGACGGTGGCCCAGAACTGCCCCCACCCCGTATGGTGAAGCGTTGCAAGCTAGGGTCACAGGCAGTGACTCATCAAAGTGGGCCAGAACCGAGTTCGATACTAGAAGGTCCTTGATGGAAAGTGGCAGAGTGGCAGGGGCCCCAAGTCCATTTTGCAGACTTGTCCAACAACCTGTGCAGGGGTTCAGCGACCGCCACCTTGTGGGGGAGGAATGAATGATAGAAGTTTATTAGTCCTAGGAAGGACTGGAGCTCCGCCTTGTTTATTGGCTCCAGAGCCTCTGTGATAGCGCAGACCTTATCCTGTGTGGGGTGGATGCCATGTTTGTCAACCATGAAACCCAGGAACTCCACCGAAGGAACCCCCAGCCGGCATTTCTCCCACTTAACCTTCAGTCCCAAATCGTTGAAGCGTTGCAGAACCTGGCGGAGTCGGGAGGCAAAGGTCGAGACTTCTGGTGCGGTGATCAGAACATCATCGAAGAAGGGGAACACACCTGGAATCCTTTTCAAAAGACAATCCATTAGCTCTTGGAAAAGCCCAGGGGCCACACTGACCCCAAATTGCAGACAGCAGCCCCTGTGTGTAACAATAGTTTGAGCTTCCACGGTGGCCTCGTCAACCGGGAGTTGTTGGTAGGCCTGTGCCAGATCCAACTTTCTGAACACCCGTGCTCCCGTGAGGGAGGCCAGGACATGGCTAACGACCGGCACCGGGTAAGCGTGATCCTATAATGCCTTGTTAATCGTGCACTTGTAGTCGGCACAAATTCTAATGTCCCGGTTTTGTTTCATGGGGGGTCACAATTGGCGTTTCTGATTTAGTGTGGGATACAGGTTCTAACACCCCCTGGGCCATGAGGCAGTCCAACTCTTTATCCACGTTTGGCCAGACTGCCAACGGGGGCCACCAGGCCAGTACTCTGATTGGCCGCACTGCTGGATCTAGGTCGAGTGAGACCGGGGGACCAGTGCAGGTGCCTAAAGCCCCATCAAAAACAGTCGGGAATTCGTTGCATGCTTTCCCCAAATCTGTGCAATGGACTCTGTTAACACCTGTGACCTCCAGCCCTAGAGGCTTGACCCAGGCCAACCCCAGTAGGCTTGTTAATTTGCCCTTCACCACCAGCAGGTCAAGCATGCCATCAAAGTCCTTGTAGCAGATCCAGAATTGACCCAGACCCATGATTGTGATGGGATTCTTCTGGAAATCCCTTAAGCACAGACCCAATGGTTTACAGAGCCGGGGGCCCCCCCTTGGGACAAAGCTTGTGCAGGGTGTCTACCGAAATAATTGAATATGCAGAACCTGTGCCCAGCTCCATAGAGCAGGGGGACCCTTCTATGAAGACTGGGACGTATATTTTGTCGAGGGCACCCTGGAAGAGTTGCAGTACCTGTTGATGTGATGTGGAGTGGAGGTCCACATCCTCCGAATGTGCTGCTAGCGAGCGTCGGTTGCTCTGGGAACGGCAGGTCTGGGCGATGTGTCCCTTTTTGCCACACGACTGGTACTCTGCGTCCCGGAAGTGGCAGCCCCGGCGGTCATGCGGGTTGCCACAGCTGACACATGGAGCAGGGTTGTGGGAACAGGATGGTTCAGGGGACTGGGCGGCTGACCTGTGTCCTTGGGGTATAGTGCTCCTGTCCGCAGCAGATGAGTTTGCCTCCCTCTGGGTGCGTCGGTGGACCTGAAGGACGTTGTCCTCACCTTCGGACCCGGTGGATGCGGAGGTCCGGTGGGTGTTGGATGACAGGCGTTCTTTTTGGGCCGTCTCGAATGCAACAGCCGCCTGGAGCACTTTCTCAAGCAAGGGCTCAGAAAGCACAATCTACCTGCACCTCAGCTTTGCTTCCCGCACACCCCCTACGAACCCGGTTAGTACGTGGTCCTCTACATGCCAGAACTCACAGTCGACTACCAGCTGGCGGAGGTCAGCCAAGAAGGCAGCCACTGTCACACCTGGCTTCTGTTGTTGCCGGATGAAGTCCATTCTGAGGGCTATCATGGGGGGTTTGGGGGTGAAATAGTCTCCTAGGGCCTTGATGAATTCGTCATACGAGACCTCCAGGAGGTCCCGGGGTGCAATTAGTCTTTGGGTGAGACACATCGTGTCCACGCCGCAGGAGCTCAGGAGCCAGGCCCACTTCAGCTCCGTGTCAGTGATTCCCCGGACGATGAAGGAGAACCCGAGCCGCCTGGCCCATGCTTCCCAGGTCTCAGAACAGGACGGGTCAAATGGGGTGATTTGTCCCGGAGCGGCAGCCATATTTACCAGAGCGGCGCAGTGAGCGATGTCCTCTAGGGCAGGTGGCGGTGCTTCAGGGCGTTGGAGCCCAGCGGTGCCGGATGCCAACGAATCGGTGCTTGGTGCAGCGCTGCTTGGTTCAGCTGATGACCCGCTCATCGGGATCCCGTCCTCATCGCCACTGAAAAGTACTGGAAGCAGAGTCCAATTGCAGTGAAATCAGCATACATTTTATCGATCAGGATCAGATGAGGCATGAGGGACAGTGGTCAGGGGTCCTGCTTTTATGTAAAGGTGAGCCGCACCCCTGACCTCGCGCAAACAGAGTAATAGGGTTAGGTTCCCGCCAGAGGCTATCATAGAACCATTTGAATATCTTAAACCTCTGATAGGGTGACAGTCAGGATCCTAGTGGCCCATTGTTTCCCAACCCCAAGCTGAGGTCCAACCCGGCATGTGCTCGGCGGTGGCCATGCGGCCAATGCCACTATGTGCATTGCATATATTACACTATTATAAAATCCTTATTTAAATTCTTTCAAGAAAATGATATCAGGCATTAAAACTGATAAATACTACTTAACTCCAAGCTTTAAAAAATATATAAATGGGAGACAATAAACAAATATAGCTTGTAACACATCACAATTTATTTTTTCTTCTACCTTCTCTTTTTCTTTTCTTCTCTCGGGAGTTTTGGAGCTGCTGCTCCCAAGTCTGCATCAGATTCTTCTTCCCCTGATTCTTTACTTTCAGATGAGTCTGAGCTTTCCAGTCCATAAATGCTCTCTTGGTATTCTAATGAATTCTCTGTGGATGCTTTCTCTTTCCCATCTTTACAATAATTCAGAAATTTTTGTAACAGAGTCAATCTTTTGCTTCTTATCTTCATAGTTAAACACTAAGCCTTCAGGAGCAGGCCACCTGTACATGATGCCCATGTGGGGCAGATTTTTTTCTGGTGGGGCTGAAGTTCTCAGTGCAGAAAGAAAAGCCATTTAGTGGATAGAAAGCTGATACCAGGATAGATCTCTACATTGCAAGCTGTCAACCATTTTAGATGACAGTTCTCAGCTGCTGCAAGTTAATCACTTCCACCAGCCTAAGCCACAATTCTGAGAACAAGCCGGCAGGTTGGGGTGATGACCTCTATAGTCAAGGAAGTGAACACTTAGGCAGAAGAACTCTCTTCAAGGAAACCAGTTTCTTGACACAGAGTTAGAAGGGATCCTAGAGGTCACCTACTCCAACCCCCTTGCCCAATGCAGGAATTAGTCAACCACAGCACCCCACTCTGCTTAAAGGTGCACATGACTTCAAAAAATGTTTTAAAATTATTGAAAGAAGCATTTACAGGAGAAATTCTTGTGAAGCTGCCCCCTTAACAAAGGGGGCAGAGCCCTCAAAAGCCCCACTGTCACTACGGCCCTGAGTCTACCTCTGAACACCAAAAGATAGGGTAAAACAGCATGGGGAGACCTGATCACTGTTGTAAAGGGAGATTCTTGCCTCGATGGATCTGGGAGTCCAATCCGTGATGCTGCTACTTCACCTTGACTCCTGTTTGCTTCCTAGGCCCGGAGGCTGTGCCGCCCCTGGGATGCGTTACAATTCTTCCAGCTTCTTTCCGGACGAGATCCTCAATTTTGTCAAGACGCATCCGCTGATGGATGAGTCAGTGCCGTCTCTGGGCAACACACCCTGGATCGTCCGGACCATGACTCGGTAAGAGAGTGGTAAAAACGTCAACCATTAATCACATCTTGCACAAATACAGCTAGGGAAACATGGCTTTTTGCAAAATGTGATGATTGTCTTGCCAGACAAGGACAGCAAATTGTAAAATTGTTTGGATACCAATCTCAGCCCTGGGATCTCTGTAACGTGCAATCTCCTCCTCCTCCTCCTCCTCCTCCTCTTCTTCTTGCTCTTCCCCTTTCCCTTCTCTTGTACAATTGATCTTTGGGATGAAAAAGGCTGGGTTGTTCAGTGGTTAGAGCTCTGCCCTAGGAGATCTGGGTTCAAATCCCCATTCAGCCATGAAGTTTACTTTGGCCAAGCACTCTCTCTCAGCACAACCTACCTCACAGGGTTGTTGTGATAACAAAATTGAGGAGAGTCAAGTCATGTGTGCAGACTTGAGCGCCATAGCAACTCACAACCTTATGCCACACCCTCTGACATCGCCAGATGTGTGTCAGAAGGCAACACCCACAGCTCAGGCTCCACCCCAAAAATCTCCAGGCATTTTCCAACTCAGAGCTGGCAAGCCAGCTTTACACTTTGACTAAAGACCTTTTAGGTTTCCTTTGCTCTTGCAGGGAAGCTACCCTACAACAAGCGTGAAAATACTGATCAAGTTAGCATGCTTTTGCTTTTTTCCACAGCGCATCACCATATGTGCCCGCTCCTGGGCTTGTTACTCCCAGAACGGCATTCCTGTGCGTTCCAGCTTGAAATGACCCCGAGTCACAAAAACCATTGTGAGAGAGAGCCACATGCCCAAGGTCACTGATTTATCTACCCAGGGTGGCAGTTTGCTGGCCCCCAGCCCCAATTTCCCACCCATGAGGAACGGAAGAGCAAGTAAAGACCATACAGACTAGGGGGGGCAGCCCAGAGTGTCACCGGGAAGTGACATCACATCCTCCCCATACTCCACCATCACCTCCCCTAAAATCTCTCAGCATTTGCCGAGGCGGTGTTGGGAACCTTCCCTGGCTTGCTTCCCTGGCAGGGCGGAGATTCAAACCTGGGCTAGTCCAAGACTCTTAACTACTGCACCATGCTGGCTTTCAATTAACTTTGCAAAATAAGTACATTTTACAGGGGAAATGTGTGAACAGACAGGGAATGACAAGAGGAGGAAGAGGAGGAGGAGGAGGAGGAGATTGGATTTATACCCTACCCTTCACTCTGAGTCTCAGAGCAGCTTACAATCTCCTTTCCCTTCCCCAGTGATTTAGGTAGGGCTGAGAGAGATCTTAGGAGAACTGCTTGTGAGAGAACAGCTCTGAAAGAACTTGTAACTAACCCAAGGTCACACCAGCAGCTGCATGTGGAGGAGTGGGGAATCAAACCCGGTTTTCCTGGCTCAGAGTCCATGCTGTTACCCACTACACCAAACTACACGTGTGCACGCGTGCAGCCATGGGCGTCAACTACGGGGGGGCTCGAGGGCTCGAGCCTCCCCCGAAATTTCCCGGGGGGGGCTCAGCCACCCCCGGCAAAATGCTCGCCCAGCCGGCCGTCGCCGCCTCTCCTTCACCCCCGGCCTGTCCTGCCTCCCTGAGGCGGGGGGGGGAAAGAGAGGCGGCGGGGACATAGTCGCGCGCGCGCTTTGCGCGGGCAGCAGTCCCGGCCAGCTGGCTGCCGCCGCTGCCGCAGGTCTGCCTCCCTGGGCCGGGGGGGGGGAGCGGCAGAGACATGGTCCCGTGCGCGCGCACGAGAGAGCCCCTGCCCCCCCCGGGGATTTAGAAAGTCAACGCCCCTGCGTGCAGCACATGAAAGCTTCTACCCAGAATAAAACTTTGTTCGTCTTACAGGTGCCGCTGGACTGCACCTTTGTTCCGCTGCTTCAGACCAACGCGGCTACCCCACCTGAGTTGAACAGTTTGCACAAGGGAGAAACAAAATCAAACTGTGGGATTTTTTAGGTTGAGAGAGCAGGGAGTGGAACTTTGAATACTTTGGACAGAGAACGTAAAAAGGGTTTAACACCTCCTGGAGCCAGGAGCACCGCTTGTCTGGAAAACCCGTGCAGTGGAACATCAGCCCACTCCTGCATGAAATATGCAAACTGAGTGGCCATAATTAGCGCGATATGTCATATTTTGCATAATTCCCTTATCTTGCCTCGTTTATTCTGCACAAATCAGCCAGGGTTAGTGTGTCAGATTACCCCTTGGGAGACCCAGGTTCAAACCTCTGCTCGCTGGGTGACCTTGGAACAGTCGTTTCCTCTTCGCCTGACCGACCTCGCAGGCATTAGAGCTGACGAATGGAAAGCCGCGCTCTAAGTAACTTGGAGAAAGAATGGGAGGGAGCAATGCATATCCACACCCTCCCACTGGGAAGCTATTCTGCCCCCTTTTCTGCCCACAGAGGTCTCACCAGGCACCGTTCATCTGCTGTCAATAATGGGGAGGACTATAAACTTACTTTTTCATTTTGTTTCCATGAAAAATTACTCAGAAGTTACAGACAGCTTGTGTCCAGGGTAGAGTTGCCAGCTCTGAGTCGGGAAATACCTGGAGATTTGGGGGGTGGAGCCTAGGGAGGGTGGGATTTGGGGAGGGGAGGGACCTCAGCAGGGTACAATGCCACAGAGCCCACCCTACAAAGCAGCCATTTTCACTAGGGCAGCGGTTCTCAACCTGGGGGTCGCGACCCCTTTGGGGGGGGGTCGAACAACCCTTTCACAGGGGTCGCCTAAGACCAGGGCTCTTTTTGGGCCAGAACACACTGCCCCTCCCCTCCCCACCGGCAGGAAAGGGCCCCACGTTTGTTCGAGCACGAGGTCTGGCCTCCCGGCTCTTTGCCCTCAAAGGGAGCTTTCCCTTTAAGGGCAAAGAGCAGGGGTTGGTGGGGCTGGAGCCCCGCCCCCTGCTTCCAGCAGCCCTTCCAGCAGGGGCCACGAGGAGGAAGAAGCCAGCAGGTAAGTCAATGGCTGCTTCCCCCTCCCCGCTGCTGCCTTTAGGGCGCTCCACTGTCACCTTCCCTGGGCTCCACGCCGAAGCGCAGGGCCCAGGAAAGGCGGCAAAAGCCACCACCCCCTGCCACCTTCCCTGGTTTTATGGTTGGGGGTCACCACAACATGAGGAACTGTATTAAAGGGTCGCGGCATTAGGAAGGTTGAGAACCACTGCACTAGGGGAACTGATCTTGGTCATCTGGAGATCAGTTGTAATAGCAGGATGTCTCCAGGTGCCACATGGCGGTTGGCAACCCCAGTCCGGGTAATGGCATGCATCACCTTGCCAAAATGATCTTGAGCTCCTGTTGAAGCAAAATAACTTTTAGACCAAGGGTGTCAAACATAAGGTCCGGGGGCCAGAAGTGGCCCGTCAAGTCCAGGGCTCTTATGCGGCCTGTGGGTAACTGAGAGCCGGTCTGGTGCCGTGGTTAAGTGCGCGGACTCTAATCTGGGAGAACCGGGTTTGATTCCCCACTCCTCCACTTGCACCTGCTGGATGACCGTGGGCAAGCCATAGTTCTGGCACAGCTGTCCTTGAAAGAGCAGTCTCTGTCAGAGCTCTCTCAGCCCCCCCTACCTCCCAGGGTGTCTGTTGTGGGGAGGGGAAGGGAAAGGAGTGTGTAAGCCGCTCTGAGACTCCGAGTGAAGGGCGGGGTATAAATCCAATCTCTCCTTCGTGTTCTTCTTCTTCCGATGCAAGGTAGGGAGTGCTGGGGGAGTGGGCAGAGCCACTGTGTTATGGCTTCAGCACGGCAGAACAACCTCTCTTGCAGCAGTCAAGCAGCGTGGGAGCGTCTGCCCAGCACTGCACCGCTGGCTCTCCAGTCCTCCCGTGTGGGTTTTCCTCTGCACACCCCCTCTCAGCCCAGGGGGCCTTGGAGTGAGGATACAGCAACTTGTAGTTTACTAGCAGCTGTCTTTAATAAGTTTATATCTCCGGTACCAGATATCATAGGCGTAGAGTACAGGGGGGTTCGAGGGCTCAGCCACCCCCGGGAAAATGGAGCGCCTGCCGCCACGCCTCTCTGGGTCCTTCCGAGGCCCGGCCACCGCTGCTGGAGAGGGAGAGGGAAGGGGAGGGGGAGAGAGGCACCGGCAGCAGTGGTTGGCGGGCCTCAGAAGGGCCCGGGGAGGCGGGGCGGTTTCCAGTGGGGGAGAACATCGCTCCAGCGAGCGAGCGCGCTTCGCACGCGCACTAAGGAGCCCCCCCCCCAGGATTTCCAAAAGTCTACACCCCTGCCAGGCATTACATTTTATGGCACACTGGCCCGGCCCAACAAAGTGACATTTATGTCAGATCCAGTCCTCGTAACAAATGAGTTTGACACATCTGTTTTAGACAGTCACAAGTTCTTGCAAACCCATCTGTATCTGTGCTGCACACCAGTCTAAGTGAGCCGGGCTTTTCTCTGGCTCACAGCGTTTTGTGAGCTTCTGGAGTTTTTCTCAAATGTTCAGCAGGAAAAGCATCTCTTGCACACCTCTCAGGGTGTGTGCATCTGCGAGCGTGCAGAATGGTGAATGCACAGACGGGGCCAGACTGGCAAACGCAGCCATTTCCCCGAAGCATGACGACCAAGACGGTCTGATTCTAATTAAATCTGCCTTAATTGCTGTTTTATGTGAAATTAATCAAGCATCATTTCTGTGGTGTCTGAAGCCAGAAATGCACACCAGGAGATACTGGGCGGTGGGGTTTCGGACTGGGCTGCAGGCAGTGCCGCTCCCCATTTCGCATGAGGAGCTGCGTGTGAAACTTTGGGAAGGGCTGACGCAGGTTTGCAGATGTGATCGCAAGTGTTTTCGCGGCTGTGTAACCGTGCAATGCACGATTAAGGAATCCGTGGGTTGAAACACCTCCGCCTCTGGCATTCACCCCGCCCCCATCCCCGAACCCTCAGCTGCACATACAAAATAGCCAGAATTAATTGGTGGAGATAATTACAGCTTTAATGAGGCAACAGAAAACTTTTCTCTAATTGACTTTGGAAGAGGCTCTTTCCAAAAGGGGGTAGAACAAGCTAGGCTCTGTTTGTTCTCCAGTGTCTTTGTTTCGTTTCTCCAAGCTGTGGTGTGCCTTTAACGGCCCCAAAGGTTTGATCTGCTGCTGCACCGGCACACGTGGATCTCCGGTTTTTCTGGGTCTCACAGCGGAAGGCTGTGTGCCTTTGCGTTGTTTCATAATTTCATTTTCCGACCAAATTTTGATTCCGCCGTCCCTCCAGTGAGCTCAGGGGACCATACTTTGGTTTGCCAGCTCCAGGTTGGGGAAATACCTGGAGGTTTTGGGGGTGGAGCCTGAGGAGGGCGGGGTTTGGGGAGGGACTTCAGTGCCATAGAATCCACCTTCCCAGGCAGCCATTTTCTCCAGGGGGCTGATCTTTGTTGCCTGGGGATCAGTTATAATAGTGGGAGATCTCCAGATACCACCTGGAGATTGGCAACCCTAACCATACTTGATCGCCTGCTCTAGTTAATCCTCATAATCCTGTAACATAGGTTCATTTTAGGGTTGTCAACTCCAGGTGGGGAAATTCCTGGAGATTTGGGGCGGCGCTTGAAGAAGGCAGGGTTTGGGGACAGAAGAAGAAGAAGAAGAGATTGGATTTATATCCCGCCCTTCACTCACTTAAGAGTCTCAGAGCTGCTTACAAACTCCTTTCCCTTCCCCTCCCCACAACAGACACCCTGTGAGGTAGGTGGGGCTGAGAGAACTCTTTCCCAAGCTGTCCTTGAGGGAACAGCTGGTACAGAGCTATGGCTTGCCCAAGGTCATCCAGCCAGGTGCAAGTGGAGGAGTGGGGAATCAACCCCGGTTCTCCCAGATTAGAGTCCGCGCACTTAACCACTACACCAGACTGGCTCTCAGAAGGGACATCCAGGGGTCAGTCTCCCTAGGGCTGCCAGTTCTGGGTTGGGAAATGCCTAGAGATTTGGGGGTGGAGTCCGGAGAGGGCAGGGTTTAAGAAGGGAAGGGACCTGGGCGGATTATAATGCCAGAGAGTCCACCTTCCAAAGCAGACATTTCCTCCTGGGGGACTAATCTCTGTAGTCTGGAGGTCATAGAATCACAGAGTTGGAAGCTGCCACTGGTGCCACGTAGTCACCTCTAACTGGCAGCCCTTCAGATACTTCAAGAAAGCCATCCTGTCCCGTCCCCCCACACTTCCTCTTCTCCAGACTGAACCTTCCCAAGAAGTCCCTCAGCCTTTCCTCGTAGGGCTTCTTGGTCTCCAGGCCCCCGATCATCCTCGTCGCTCTCCTCTGCCCCCGCTCCGTACTGTCCACATCCCTGTCGAAGCGCAGCCTCCAGAACTGCGCACAGTTGTAATTCTAGGGGAGAGCCAGGCCCTATCTAGAGGCTGACTACCTTAGTTGGACCGGCTCTGCAAGCTGGGTCCAAGCTTCAGCAAGAGTCTGAACCCAGATCAACTTCTAACCGTTCTCAACCCCACGCGGAGTGGCTCTAGCCCCGCTGGCTGGTCTGTGAGAACTGATGCCGGGCTCCAAATCACCCCAGCGGGCTCCAAATCACCTGTTTTCTCCAGGGAAGCTCATCTCAATAGTCTGGAGAGCCGTTGTAATTCTGGGATATCTCCAGGTCCTACCTAGAGGCTGACAACCCTAAGTCATGGCTGGGCGCATTGATGCTGTCCTGTCCAGCACCTAGCACTTAGGCAGGTACGGTTCTTTTTATATCTCTTGAGTACCAGGGTTTTGTCGTGGTTAGAGTACCACGCTGTGACCAGGGAGGGGAGGCCTGAGTTCAAATCCTCACGCCACCACAAAGCTCACTGGGTTACCTCGAATCATTCCCCCTCAGCTGAAACCTACCTCGTGGAGTTTTTGTGAGGAGAAACTGGAGGAGGGGGAACCGTGTATGCGGTACCCTCAGCTTCTCAGGAGAAGCGTGTGGGCCAGTCGGGGGGGGGGGGGGATTGTTGTTGTTCAGTTGTACAGTCGAGTCTGACTCTTCGTGACCCCCATGGACCACTTCACGCGAGGCCCTCCTGCCCTCCACCACCACTCTCTGAAGCCTGCTCAACTCCATGCTCATGGCATCAATAACACTGTCTGACCATCTCATCCTTTGCCGTCCCCTTCTTCTTTGACCTTCAGTCTTTCCCAGCATCGGGGTCTTCTCCAGTGAGTGCTCCCTTCTCATTTGGTGGCCAAAGTATCTGAGCTTCAGCTTCAGTCTCTGGCCTTCCAGGGAACAGTCAGGGTTGATTTCTTTTAGGATTGACTGATTTGATCGCCTTGCAGTCCAAGGGACTCTCATGAATCTTCTCCAGCACCATAATTCGAAAGCATCTATTCTTCGGCACTCAGCCTTCTTTATGGTCAGGGGGGCATTTGCCATTTGGCCCAAGCCTCAAGCTCGGGGGGGGGGGGCTCAGATTTAAATACTTGTCCCTTTTGGCATTTGATACATTTTGTGGCTTGTCTCACTTTTTTCTATGCCTTCTTTGGATTTAACGCATCAACGTTTTTTTTATTTTTAATACGTCTATGGATAGGGTTGCCAGCCAATGGCTGAAAGGGTGGGAACACGGGAGAGGGGGGGCATTGCAGTGATGTCATGACTTCATTTCTGGGGCAAACCCAGAAATAATCTCGCGCCGCTCTAGAATGCAGTGGCAGTGCTACAGTTTTTACCACAGAGTCCCCACTGAATCCTGGAGCAGTGTGACATTACTTCAGCTTTCGCCCCAGAAATGACATCACAGCATCAATGTGACGTTGCTTCCCCCCCCCCACCCCCCGCATTTGGTCCCTATAGGGTTGCCAAGTCCGGTGAACTTACTGGTGGGGGGGAGTCCTCTGTCAGCCGGGAGCTTCACCGGAAGTGACATCAGCACGTTGGGGGCGTTCCCAGGGCGACGCTCTGGCAATCGCCCCAAAACTATAGAGTTTTGGGGCAATTGCCAGAGCGTCACCCTGGCAACGCCCCCAACGTGCCGACGTCACTTCCGGGTGATGTCATTACGTGGGGGAAGTCGTCCAGGCTGGATGACTTCGGGGGCGGGGTTTCCCCCGCCGGCCGAATGCTGGCCGGCAGATCGGGACCCCCTGTGGCGGGGGATCCCCCGCCCCCCGGGCTGACTTGGCAGTCCTAGGTCCCTATCCGCCTACCAATTGGGCGCAGGAGTCGGGGTTTCTGGGTGGAGCTCTCCCGCTGTAGCAGATGACCTGGCAGACCCTAGCTAGGGGCCTCAAGAGAAGGAAGTGGATTGGGACTCTCTGGACCTCTGAGGGGGCCTGGGAAGATCAGGGATAAAAATAAAACATATTTGCTTATACTGTGGCCATCTGTCCCAGTTCTCCTCACTCGGCTGTTGGTTTTATAGATTTGTTTGCTTTGTAGGGTATGAATATGCAATGTGTACAGGATTTTGATTTATGGCGTACAATATTTATGCATCTAATTTACATTTAATGCAGAGTTATTAATACACATTTAACACTGAAAGCTGGAAGAATTATTTCTATTGAGGCTCCCTCCCTCCCTGCCGCCGCCACTTTTCATCCAAGAGACCAGGGCCTTTTACAGAGGGTGCCGCCACTGGCTTTGGAAATTCCTGGAGGTTTGGGTGTGCAGCCTTGGGAGTTCCAGGTCTGGGAAAGGGAGGGAGGTTAGTGGGTTCCAAAGCTGCCATTTCCTCCCGAGGAACCAACCTCTGTAATCTCCAGGCCCCGTCGTGAAGTTGGCGACCCTAAATTTGGTAAACCCCCTGTGCACACGGTTCTTCCCCTCCACTCATTTTGTCATCACAACAACCCTCTGAGGTAGGTTATACTGAGAATGAACGAGTCGCCCAAGGTCACCCTGTGAGCTTCATGGCGGGGCAGGAATTCGAACCTGGCTCTCCTAAAAATTGATGTGAGGAAACAGAACGCGAAGCCAAAATAAAGAACTCTGGATTTGAGTTATGCAAAGAGAGAAGCAGTTTGGCGTAGTGGTTAAGTGCGCGGATTCTAATCTGGGAGAACCGGGTTTGATTCTCCACTCCTCCACTTGCACCTGGCTGGATGACCTTGGGCAAGCCATAGCTCTGGACCAGCTGTTCCCTCAAGGACAGCTTCGGAAAGAGTTCTCTCAGCCCCACCTACCTCACAGGGTGTCTGTTGTGGGGAGGGGAAGGGAAAGGAGTTTGTAAGCCACTCTGAGACTCCAAGTGAGTGAAGGGCAGGGTATAAATCTAATCTCTTCTTCTTCTTCTTGATTCCCAATGCCTCCACATGCAGCTGCTGGGTGACCTTGGGCCAATCAAAGTTCTCTCGAGCAGTTCTCAAAGATGTCTCTCAGCCCCACTTACCTCACAGGGTGTCTGTTGTGGGGAGGGGGACAGAAAGGAGATTGTAAGCCCCTCTGAGACTCCTTTGGGTAGTGAAGGGCGGGGTATAAATCCAATCTCTTCTTCAAAATTGAAACCAGGGAGGTGGAGGGTCCATATGGCAGTGCTGAGAAATTTGAAACTGTCTCCCCATCCCCCAAAAATAGTGGGTTATAGCTTAGGAGGTCTGTTTAGGAACAGAGTGGCCTAACCTCCCCCTCCCACTGTGGCCCACTGAGACCCCCCCCCCCCGGTTGTCTTCCTGGGGCTCAGTTAGGGTTGCCAGCCTCCAGGTAGCACCTGGAGATCTCCTGCTATTATAGTTGATCTCTAGATGACCAAGATCAGTTCCCCTGGAGAAAATGGCCGCTTTGGAGGGCGGACTCTATGGCACTGTACCCTGCTGAGGTCCCTCCCCTCCCCAAACCCTGCCCCTCTCAGGCCCCACCTCCAAAATCTCCATGTATTTCCCAGCCCAGAGCTGGCAACTTGAGGCTAACTTGGACCCTCATGAACTGCACAGGGGGAACAGCAGGGAGTCTGTAAAGGGGCTATAATCTACCTTCCTTCTCCAACATGGATTAACAGAGCAGGGGGGGGGGGGGTGCGTGTACATTTTTTGGTTCGTTTTCCATTCTATTTTGAAACGCTGTTTTAGAGCGAATGTTTTCTCCGGTACTAAAGCAGTCCCCCAGCAAGGATGGAAAAATGTTGACAATAATTAAAACAAATCTTCTCTTTCCCTTCTCCTGGGCAGGTATCAGTTGCGTAAAATTGTGGTGGACCCCTCAGCGGGGCCGGGTAAGAACCACACTGTGGTGTTTCTGGGCTCTGACACCGGCACAGTCCTCAAGTTTCTGATCCGGGCTAACATCAGTGCCAGCCTGGCGACAGTGCGGGCCAGCATCCAGAGCGTGTTTCTAGAGGAGTTTGAGACGTATCCCAGCGAGAAGTAAGTTGCAGCCAACAGTCCACCTGGCTATTGGGTGCTCACTGGAATTTGAACAAACAACTTGAAGAGTTGCCAACTCCAGGAGATTTTAGGGGTGGAGCCTGGGGAGGGAAGGGGCCCCAGGTAGGGCTGTGATGCCATATAGCCAAACATCCAAAGCTGCCATTTGCTGCATGGGAACAAAACTCTGTAGTCTGGAGATAAGTTGAAATTCTAAGAGAGCTTGAAGCCCCACCTGGAGGCTGGCAGCCATACAAACAAGTGATATAGGCCTTTTCTGCATTCTCATTTTCCTCACATGTAAGTTCCTGTTTCTTGGGGCGGGGGGGGCAGGTCTGTTCCCCATGTGTTTTGCTCCCTCTAGTGGTCAGTTCGCTATTACATCGGTTTGTATCTGGCCTATCACCCCACAGACTTAAGCTGAACGTTTTAATACTGGACATAAACTGATGTAATAGCAAATCAACCACTAGAGGATGCAAAACACGTGCAGAACAAGAAAAAAACTGAAGAAACAGAAACTTACAAGTGAGGAAAATGGGGTCATGGAAAAGCCTCATGCTGGGATTTTGCTCCAATTTGGCTTCTTAAATCCATTGGTTTTTCCCCTCCCATATGCATAGCATTTCTCCCCCCCCCCCCTCCCCAAGCTTTTCCTGTGGGTTTTTTTTTCAGACTACTATAAAAGTGGTCCAAAATATATGGGGGAAACTGAATTTTGGAAATGGGAGCTCGACCATGATACTGTATGTAAGGGAGGGGAACACCTGATGTAGTTTAAATACCAAGCTGGAGCCAAAACCTAGTGTGAGAAAGCCCCTAGTCTCGGAACGGACAACTGATAGTCTGTCAGAGAAGTATCTTGGCTCGTCAGCAGCCTTACCAAATTGTTATTAGGGTGTAGCTGTAAATAAATCCTCCCATTTACACATAAAAAAAGAAAAAGAAAATTGTTTCCACAAGTTATGCTAAGAGCCATATTGTATCAGTCCACAGTGGCCAACGAGAGGCCTTGGCAAGCTCACATGCAGGGCAAAGTCCTGCCATGTCCTGCCCCCAACATTTAGATGAGCACTGGTACACTACCCCTGTACATGGAGGTTCCATTTGGCCATAGAAAACAACCATAGACTGGGGAAATATATATAAATCAAGTGCTAAAACCTGACTATGTGTACCTGCGATGCCCATGGGTGACAGTGCCCACTGAAACCTTTCCTGGTGCCCCCAAAATGTTTTTAGAAAGTGGGTGGGTCCAACAGAGCCATTGGAAATCTGATCGATATTGCCAGATGAACGTTGCTTAGCTAGTTCAATACGTACACATGTGTATGCATTAAAATGTTTTAAAACAATATGTTCATTTTAAAAAGCATCCCATTAAACAGAGCGTCTACCTGAAATGCTGAAGAGCTACAATTAGAGTTAGGTATAACTTCCCTGACATTTTGTGATTGGCTCTGCCTCCTACAGCATCCATTTTGTGATTGGCTCCGCCTCTTTTGGCAGCCATTTTGTGATTGTACCCACCACCCTATGTCAGAATTCCAAAGGTGCCAGCTAGCACAAAATGGTCAGGGACCCCCGATGTAAAGGATGCAAACAGGTTGGGCACTGGGAGAATTTAGAAAAGTACAAACCAACAGAATGTAGATCACATGCTTGTCCCTAATTGTTTTTTCTCTAAATCCTCCACTTCGGCTTTCCCTTCAGGTGCGGTAAGGACAGTGTGGATGAGAGGAGGCTTCTGGGCATGGAGCTCGATAAAGCCACTGGATCGTTGCTGCTGGCGTTTCCACCGTGCGTGGTGCGGGCCCCCGTGGCAAGATGCCACCAGCATTCGGGCTGCATGAAGTGAGTCCCTCGTTTCTGTCCCGCCAAGTTTGGCACCGAGAACAGCCTCGGAGAGGTGGAGTTTTTCCCTTTCTGTGGTGGGGAAATATCCAAACTCAGGATGTGATCCATTCTTAATAGGGTACCAATGTTGTGGCAATTCCCCAGCAGCTTCAGAGATAGACTGCCTCTGTGCAGGGAGGTTCTGTTTAGCTCCCACCTGTCCTCTGTTAATCTACCCTGGTTCCTGGAGGGAAAAAAAACCCATGCAATCCACTCTGTGCTTTCAAAGCGGGTTACTAGTGTGATTAATAATAATAATGGAAGGATAATGCCTTGAAAAAAACCACCAATGGAGTCTACGTCCTTGGATGTTTTGTTCTGTGAGGCTGACTCAGTTTTGGGGACGGAGCGAGGTGTGTTTGTGTGTGTGGCACAAGCAAATTCCCATCGAAGGCTGCAGGCGATCCCTCCGCAAACTGATATTAAGATCGTTTGTCACCCGCCACGGGGGCTGCCACCCCGCTGCCGCCCTGACGACATCTCCTCGCCTAATTGCCACAGACGGAGAGTCAATTATTCACAACTGCTCGGCTTAATACCTGCCCTCCCCCCCCCAGGAGGGATTGGCAGCAACATTTAAAACGCAACTGAAACACAGAGCGAGATTTTTCACAGAACAAAAGGTCGCCGCCCGGAGGGTCGGGAGATGGTAACGACCCATGGATCATTGGAACGAGATGCGGAAAGCAGAGAGTGTTGATTTTCAATTTCTCCCACTGGAGTGCTTTTACGGAAACTTGCTTGTGGGAGGGTAAAGGATTGGGGGGGGGGGGGTATCAGCGCTGGAGATCTGTGCCGTTCAGCGAGAATAGATCTGCTCAGAAAAAACCTGGTTGGCCACACCCACCGGCCAGCACAAAAATCCCCTTCCTCCTCTGCTGCCTTCTTCCAATTCCCTGGAAGAAATGCCCGTGACTTCAAATTCCCTGCTTTAATTTCAGCTTCATGTTGCCCTGGTACATTTAGAACCATGGGTGGCGCAGGACTTAAAGTTTTAGAGCAAGGGAGGAATGGTGTTTCGCCAGAACAGAAGCCTCCAGGCTACGGTTGCCAGGTCCCTTCTGGCCAACCGCAGGAGATAGGGGTGTGGGGTTGCCAGATCCTGGCTGGGAACTCCTGTAGACAAGGGGGTGTAGCCTGGGAGGGACAGGGACCTCAGTAAGGTAGAATCCCATGGAGTCCACCCTCCTAAGTGTCCATTTTCTCCAGGGGAATTGATCTCTGTGGCTTGGAGAGAGTCAGTTTGGTGTAGTGGTTAAATGCGCGGACTCTAATCTGGGAGAATCGGGTTTGATTCCCCACACCTCCACTTGCAGCTGCTGGATGACCTTGGGCAAGCCATAGTTCTGTCAAAGCTGTTCTCTCAAGGACAGTTCTGGAAAGAGCTCTCTCAGCCCCACCTACTTAACAGGGTGTCTGTTGTGGGGAGGGGAAGGGAGAGGAGTTTGTAAGCCGCTCTGAGACTCTTAAGTGGAGGGCAGGGTATAAATCCAATCTCCTCCTCCTCCTCCTCCTCCTCCTCCTTTTCTTCTTGTTCTTCTTCTGAGCTGTAATTCCTGGGGTCCCCACATCCTACTTGGTGGCTAGCATCCCTACTCCAGGCCCAAATCCCATCCACCATCCGTGTAGGTCTGGGTTCATTTCAGGCTCTTAACAGCCTCCCTGGTTTTGCAGATCCTGACCAGAAGTGAGAAAATCAGGAAAGGTATTCAGTGGCTGGTGGATTTGACCAATTAATACAAAGTAAAGGCTTGGATTCACCTACAGCTAGGGTTCTTGTCGAAGTAGAAGTGTGGGGGGAAAATCCTTGCACTAAGTTAAGCATAGCATATTACATGCCATTTCCCCACTTGCGCAAGACGTGCAAGCAATTTCTGGGCACTATTAAAACTGAAAGCTCTAAGTGTTGCAGAACAATCTTGTGTAAGTGGAACTAGTGCTAAATCCAGGGCTATTTTTGGGCAGGAATGCACAGGAATGGAGTTCTGGCTGGCTCCCAAGTTGGCCACGCCCAGCAGGAACTAATTAGTATAATAGGCCACACCCAGCAGCAGGAACTCATTAGGATTGGCTACATAAGGGGTGTGTGGCCTAACATGCAAATTAATTCCTGCTACAAAAAAAGCCCTGTGTTTGGACAACAAACAAGGTAAACAGAATAAGAAGCAAAAAGTGGGTGTGGCTGGATGACCACTCTTCTGGTGACATGGGGGTGTGGCCTAATATGCTAATGTGCTGTGCTGTCAGTGGTGTGGCCTAATATGCTAATGAGTTTCTGCTGTTGGGTGTGGCCTATTATGCTAAATCTGTTTCAGCTTGTGCATTGTTGGATCCAAGCTGATAGAATAATAGTCATAGGAACGCATTAGAAATTCTCATCCAAATTTTCCTCTGGACTTCGGAGTTCCAGAAGACCCAGCCTCGTTTCTGAATGCAAACGAACGCATTAGAAATCCACTCGTCTCCATTTCTTAATTTGCAAATTTTGGACTATGCACTGTGTATGCGCACTTTGCACCCTTGTTCAGTTCATGCGCATCGTTTCCCACTCTCTGTTTTGGCTGCGCACATCTGCATGGACAAATGCACCATCCAAAAAAAATGCAAGCTCGCCCTGACCTGGATAGCCCAGGCAAGCCCGATCTCATTAGATCTCGGATTCAGCCACCTCTCTGAATATTCTCCAGGCCCCCAGTAGGGGTCAGTCATCAGAGGTCACCATGACTTCCAGGTGCACTCACATATGAAAAACCCAAAAAAACCAAAACAAAACCAAAAAGCAGTCTTGGTTTGACTGTGGAATGGGGCGTTTCAGTAATGCACTTTAATAAAACACTACACTAAAAGAATCTTCGCACAACATTCTGTTCCTTTGGCAGTGCCCTGTTGATGTACTGGTGAACATAAGAAGGTAAAAGTGAAGTTACGGGCAATTGTTTTGGCTCGGGGGCCACTTCGTGGGAGCGGAGGTTAGCGGAGGGCCGCACCTTTTAAAATGATTGCATTCATTAGTTAACTTTGCATTTCAGAAAAGGTATAAATTGTATCATAAAAATCAGTAAATATAAATTAAATAAAATAGTGGTAGTTTTATTCAATTGTGCTAATTTCATATGGTCTATAGCTGCAAGCACATTTAATTTTAGAATCCGTTTAATGAGACAAATGTACCCTATCACACTTTTCTACAATTTTTTTGAAATCAGGAGTGAGATGGCTTGTTGAGATTCTCATCACAGCCTGCAAGTTAATGTCTGTCAAAGAGCATCTATATTTACTCTTGTTGATCTTCATGCAAGAAAAACTTTGCTCACAAATATATGTAGACCCAAATATAGAGAACATTTTCCCAGCAAATACATGGAATTTTTTTCAGCAGACAAAGATTTGTAAAAGTCAACTAATGTCACAGCATTAAACATTTCTTTCACAGTGTGATCTGACGGCATGTCAATAAGTTCAAGCTGCAGCTCCTCAGGTGCTGTATCAATATCAGCAGTGATGGGATAAGAGAGCAAATTGAATTTAGGCTCAATTTTCTTGAAGTCCTGAAATCTTCTTGACGGGCCGCAAAAAACTCTGTGGCGGGCCGCTTGTGGCCCCCGGGCCGCCATTTGCCCACCCCTGGGCTACAGCAAACGGTACAAATCCCAGAATTAATTTTTGTGAATGCTTTCTAGTTAGACTGCATTCAAGGAAGAGTCAGACACAGTGCAGAGCTATGAGAAATGTCAGTCTGCATGTCTACCATGGTCCTGTAGTAGTCAGTGCAGAATGATGGTATTTAGCAGAATCCAGTTTCTTAAAAACCTCCACTTAACTTTTTTTTTAAAAGCAATTTCTAGTTCTGAATAATGTGCGTGGGCTGAAATTTCAGAAGTAACCAGGGTGGCTCAATTAGATTTCTAGTGGACTTGTGTTTTTCCTCATTTGTGTAATACATTCAGGGGTCCGTTGGGGCTGGAGCGAGGCGGAGCAAAGCTCCGCCAGCTCAGAAGTGGCCAATAGGGCAGCCACGGGCTGAATCAGATTCTCTAATCTGATTCAGCTCGCCGCCGAATTGCCGCCGAAATTCGGCAGCAACTTTAAAAGCCACTGGAGGGGAGGGGGTTTGATGGAGAGGCTCCAGACTTGCAGGGTAGCTGCTGGGGCCTCTCCTCGAAATGCCCACCAAGTTTCAAGAAGATTGGACCAGGGGGTCAAATTCTACAGGCCCCCAAACAGGTTGCCCCCATTCCCTTCATTGTTCTCTATGGTAGGAAAAAAGTTAACATTTTTTCCCACCATAAAGAACAATGGAGGGGATGGGACAATCTGTTTGGGGGCCCATAGAATTGGACCCCGTGGTCCAATCTTTCTTGAAACTTAGTGAGTATTTCGAGGAGAGGCCCCAGCAGCTACCCTGCAAGTTTAGAGCCTCTCCCTCAAACCCCCTTTCCTCCAGCCCCTCCTATACCCTATGAGTTTTTGCCATTGATTTCAATGGCCCATAGGATATAATGGGGCTGAAACTGATATTCCCTTTTTGACACTCTTCTGGTGATGTCAGGGGGCGTGGCATATGCTAATGAGTTGTGCTAATGAGTTATGCTAATGAGCTCCTGCACCTCTTTTTCTACGAAAGGACCCCTGAATACATTTATTGCCTAACAAAAGGTATTTACCGGAATTGGTTATGGGTTTTGGTTTTGGAACTGCAGTGCCGCAAATAACTTCTTTCCAAATAAACGTGACCTTGATTACGAGGGCCATGTCCTAGTTTTTGTACTCATGACTTTCCACCTAAGAATCCCTGGGAAGTGTAGTTCACTCTTTCCCCCAGCTACTAGTTTCCCCAAACAAACTCCTTTTCTTTTGATGTGGTCTTTTTCCTTTGCCCAATTTTTCTAACTCTCCCGCTATTTTCTGCCCCTTAGGAATTGTCTGGGGAGCCGTGACCCCTATTGCGGCTGGACCCCCGAAGGCTCCTGTATTTTCGTAGACTCGAGCACCAGGTATTTGTTGGCAAATGTGCCTGTGTGATTATTCGGATGGGAAATGGAGGGGAGGGAGACTTTTCGTTTCTTTTGAAAATTCCTCCCGAACTGCAAGAGCCTAGAACTGTGGTCCTTAACAGAGGCAGGCAGCAGATCTCTAGGTGGAAGAAGATTTCTGGGCTCTGCTCCCTGAGACCATTTATCTGGGGAGGCTGCAGGCTGAACCTGGGAGCTTCTGCCCACAAAGCAGATACCCTGCTGTGGGAGGAGGAGGGCTGCCAGCCTCTAGGTGGGGCCTGGGAATCTCCCAGAATTTCAACTCATCTCCAGACTACAGAGATCAGTTTCCCTGGAGAAAATGGATGTTTTTGGACGGTGGACTCTGTGGTCTTGTACCCCACTGAGGTCTCTGTCCTCCCCAGCTACCCTGGGGAGGGGGAATTATCCTCTTGTCATCTCCAGTCAAGAGAACTGCATTGGCATAGATTTATGAACGTACAGTCCCCACTTGGTGGTGGAAAGTGCCATCAAATCATGGTGCAGTGCAGGGGCGTAGAGTTTAAAAACTCCCGGGGTGGGGCTCTTCCATGCACGCACGCAAAGTGCGCACGCCCACCGGGACCATGTCCCCACCACCACCGCCTCCCCCCCACCTGACCGCTCCTGCTTCCATCCCTCCCTCCGTCCATCCAGGGGCAAGCTGGGCATTTGCTTAGCTGGCCCCTGGACGAACGGAGGGAGGGTCGGAGTGGCCAGGCTGGGGGGGGGAGAGAAGCGGCAGCAGCAGCAGAGGGTGCACCATTTTCCCAGGGGGGGCTCAGTCCCCCCCGGGAAATTTCGGGGGTGGCTCGAGCCCCCCCCGTAGTTGACGCCTATGGTGCAGTGTAGTGGTTGAGAGTGGTGGACTCTAATCTGGAGAACTGGGTTTGATTCCCCACCCCACTTGAAGCCTGACGGGTGACCTTGGGCCAGTCACAGTTCTCTCAGAGCTCTCTCAGCCCCTACTACCTCACAGGGTGCCAGTTGTGGGGAGAGGAAGAGAAGGTGATCGTAAGCTGCTTTGAGACTCCTTAGGGTAGAGAAAAGCGGGGTATAAAAACCAACTCTTCTTCTTGATGACTCAGTAGGGTTTTTGAGACAAGAGGTGAACAGAGATGGTTTGCCATTACCAGCCCTGGACTCCCTTGGAGGTCTCCCATCAAAGTACTCACCAATGCCAACCCTGCTTAGCTTCCAAGATCTGACGAGATAGGGCGAACCTGGGCCATCCAGGTCGGGGAAGATCCTCCTTTACAATCCTTTCTTACACCAAGTCAAACCAGTTGATTGGTCCGTCTACCCCAGTATTGTCCCCTCTCACTGGCTGCAGCCTCAGGCCTTTACCAACCCCAGCTACTTTTAATTTAGCTTCCGAGATCCGACAAGACTTGGGCTAGCCTGGACGATTCAGCTTATGGACAGCCGTCTCTTACACCAAATCAAGCCAATCGATTGGCCCATGTATCCCGGTGTTATCCCCTCTGACCAGCCTAAGGCCTTTGCCAATCCCAGCTACCTTTAATTGGAGATGTCAGGATCTGAACCCGGGACAGTCGCAAAGCACATCCCATGACTGGAGACTGGAAAACGTTTGGGTAAAAGGGGTCTTCAGAGGTCTCCCAGCTACTCCTCCATTTCGCTGACCAATCCCACTTGCCAAATCCACGCCTTTCTTGATGCAGGCCCTCTCTTTCCAGCCAGTTTGGTGTAGTGGTTAAGAGCGGCGGACTCTAACCTGGAGAACTGGGTTTGATTCCCCTCTCCTCCACGTGCAGAAGCTGGGTGTCCTTGAGTCAGTCACAAGTTCTCTCAGAGCTGTTCTCTCAGGAGCAGTCCTCCCAGAGCTCTCTCAGCCCCACCTACCTCACAGGGTGTCGTGTTGTGGGGAGGGGAAGAGAAAGGGATTGTAAGCCGCTCTGAGACTCCAAGTGAAGGGTGGGGTATAAATCCAACTCTTCTTTCTTTCTTTCTTTCTTTCTTTCTTTCTTTCTTTCTTTCTTTCTTTCTTTCTTTCTTTCTTTCTTTCTCAATCTGCCTGCAGGGCCACATTTGATCAAGACATTGCTGGTGGGAAAACATCTCACCTCGGCGACTGCGAAGGTATGTGTTTCTCCGGCAATGTTGGCTATGTAGCTAAGAGCCCCCTTTCTAGTGGAGCATCCACATGTGCAAGGGAGGGGGAAATGACCCTCGTGCCATTAGCAGATGCAATGGTGCTGGATATTGCACTATTGTTCTGCTATAGCAATCATTTGTAACTGGGTTGGCTCGTCTACACACGGGATAACCTAGTTGTGAATTAATGCTGTGGCACAACAACAGTGTGATACGCAGTGATGCAGAACAACTCGTGGGCACTCAATGAAACTGCTGAGCAGTCGGGTTAGAACGGATAAAAGGAAGTCCTTCTTCACCCAAAGATTGATTAACATGTGGAATTCACTGCCACAGGAGGTGGCGGTGGCTACAAGCATGGATGGCTTCAAGAGGGAATTGGCTAAACATATGGAGCAGAGGTCCACCCTTGGCTATTAGCCACAACGTATAGATAGGAACTCGTTCCGGTTTTGGCAGCTTCTATGGCGGGCGCAATCTCCCGATGCTCCAGGAGACGTGACCCGTACTCAGCAGCTTGAAGGGGTGCCGAACTGGCTTCGGACCCCCAGGGACCCTCATAGGGGGACCCTGCCTGAGGCGCAAGGGGAAGCCTCTCCCGGGATGGCGATTCCGGGATCGAGGCTCCCCTTTGCTTCTGTAGGTTCAGCTGCTGCAGCGCCTCCAGGCACAGCAGAGCGCACACCGGACGGCTGCAGAAGTCGAGCGAGCCGCAAGAAAGAGAATTTCTAACTGCAACACATGGTGAACCTGTAAGTGTTGACTTATAGAGGTGACTCTCTGATCTGAGCTGAGTAGAAGAGAGGAGGATTTAAACTTTAAATCCCCCCCCCCTTTTAAAGAGACGGAGCTGTATTAAGATCAGAGAATTTTGTGGACTGGCTAAATGGCTCTGGCTCAGGGGGGAGTAAACTTACTTAACAGAGACTGAAAGAACAAACTTTTAACTACTTTATGACTCTTCTTCGATAATATAAACAAAAAGCGATGACTGGACGGGGAGATAAAATGGCAGGGAAATCCAGACCTTCTCCAAAGGCTCCTGCTTCTCTTCCGGTATCTAAAACCGAGTCCAGTACAGACCTACCATCTGCATTAGCGACTGCATTGCAACCTCTAATGGATCAGCCGACTGCTGTTAATGTGAAGCTGGACAACTTGCAGAAAAATGTAGCAGATGCAAACATGAGGTCTGAAAAAGTTGAAAAAGAACTGTTGGAAGTTAAATCCAAGACTGAGAAAACTGATTTGAGGATGTGCAAGCTGGAAAAGGAAAGAGCCTCAGATAAAGATAATTTGCTAAAACTACAGATGGAACGTTACAATTTTTTTTAAAGGTTCCAGTGTGTTCCTTAACAAGAAGGTGAGAATCTCAGGCAGGCATTGAGGCTTTAGCTCCAATGACAGGTATCAAAGCGGATATACTTTTAAGCGATATGCAGGGGTCATTTCGTAGAAAAAGAGGTGCAGGCGCTCATTAGCATAACTCATTAGCATAACTTATTTGCATATGCTACACCACCTGAAATCACTGGAAGTATGTCAGAAGGCAAGAAGGGAGGGAGGGAGGGAGGGAGGGGGAGAGAGAGAGAGAAAGAGAGAGAGAGAAAGAAAGAAAGAAAGAAAGAAAGAAAGAAAGAAAGAAAGAAAGAAAGAAAGAAAGAAAGAAAGAAAGCTGGCAGAGGGGGACAGCTACTAATCCAAGCCTCAGAAATATGACTGTTCTGTGAGGATAGCTTCAGTGGTGGCTGAAGCCTTCAGAAGGTTGGTCAGAGGAACAGGGACCTTTCCAGGAGATTGGGTCATTTTGCTGCAGCCATGACACAAGCAGGCATTCCCCCATGGGGAGGGGGGGGCTGGCACCAACTCCCGGAGCTGTGCTCCCCCGAGCTTCTGCTCGAAAGAACCCCTGGCGATATGGATATGGTTTACAGAACCTATCCGGATTTCGTTAAGAAAAAGAACCTGCCAGGAGAAGTAATGGTGAGATTCTCTAAGAAATCAACCAGAGACGTGGTGCTGAAGGCCACAAACAGAACTCCCCTGAAGATCCAAGAGGAGGAGATTAAAGTATTAAAGGACATTCCATTTGAGATTTGGAAGCAGAGGAAATCCTACAAAAATTTAACCACATGTTTGCAAGCAGAAAGCATTGCATATAGGTGGCTTACTCCGGAGGGATTGGTTTTTAGCCTCAAGGATAGAAAACAAAATATTGACTCTGTTGAAAAAGCTAAGAAATGTTTGGATTACTGCAAGAACAAGCAAGGTGTTACGCCTTCAGAGGATTCATTGGAACTGCAAGAAAGCATTTATGGACTGGAAAGTTTGGGACAAGAAAGTGATGGACCTGAGGAGGAAGAGTCTAAGTCAGAACTTGGAGCAGCAGCCCCTAAACCACCGGGAGAAGAAAAGAAGAAGAGAAGACAGAAGAATAAATAGCTTGTGAAATGTTGAAAAGTTTTAAAATATTTTTATTGTACCCTACTTTGAGTTGCAGTGATTTAACCATATTGTTAACCAGAGTATTATTAGATTAAGCAATTTTAAGCCTGGATTTTATATAGTTTTTCTTGAATTATTTGCATTAAGGATCTAACCTATATTTTTTTTACTTCTGCATACCTTTTTTAGTTATTGTAGTGTTTTTTTAGTAGTTTTGTAGTGGATAAAAGTAATTAAAAAATTCTTTAAAAAAAGGTATAGATAGGATCTCTCAGCCTGGGGCAAGTGATGCTCTGTATTCTTGGTGCCGGGTGGGGGGGGGGGGCAACAGTGGGAAGGCTTCTAGTGTCCTGGCCCCACTGCTGGACCTGATGGCATCTGGTATTTTTGGCCACTGTGTGACACAGAGTGTTGGACTGGATGGGCCATTGGCCTGATCCACCATTGGCTTCTCTTATGTTCTTATGTTCTTAACTAAATCATTCGATCCCACCCGCCAGCCGACTATTTGATTCGATCATTTGACCTTCTCCTGCCAGCCTACTGTAACTGTCCATATGGATTACATCTGGATACTGCTATGACATATTGAGCTGAAGATACGCCATCTGTATAGTATTAGCTGTTTTACATGTTTTAATGTTTTTAAGATATTATCTGTTCTATGTATCTATTGTGAGCCACCCTGAGCCGCCGTACGGCAGGTAGGGCGGGGTATAAATCGCAAAAATAAATAAATAAATAAATTCAAGTCCAGTAGCACCTTAGAGACAAACAAGATTTTCAGGGATTGAGCTTTCGAGAGTCAAAGGGGAGCTTCACCAGATACTTTGACAGTTTTGACTCAGATGGATGTCAGATAGCTCTGACTCTCTCGAAAGCTTTGACTCTTGGCGGGGGGGGGGGGGACCAGCAAAGCATTCGGTCGCTCCTGGAGCAGCCTCCGCACCACTATCTTGGGAAACTAATTAAAAATAAACTCTTCGCTGCTGGAAAACATCCAAACTGAGCCCAAGTTATGGGGAAACCAAAAAGAGTACAGGCAAACAAAAAAGCACAACAAAAAACAGCTTCTAAAGACAGAAGAGTGGAGCCGGAATCTTCTGAGCGAGAAACCTCACCTGCTCCTCCACTGGAAATGGAGCTGGAAGACGCTGAAGAGGTACATGTGGGGAAAAGAAAAAGAGGACTCTATTACAAAAAAAACAAATACAAGAAATGCTAAGTGATTTAAAAACAGAAATCAAAAAAATAATAACACTTGTATTTAAAAAAATAAATGATTTGACAAACAAAGTTAAAGAAGTTGAAGGTACAGCAAATACGGCTCTTGAAGGAACAAAAAAAAATGCCCAGGAACTAAATAAATGAATGAATTAAAAACATTTGAAACAGGGGCAAAATTAAAGATAATGATATTAGAAAACAAAGTAAGAGAGCGTAAATTAAAATTTAGAGGGGTCTTGCCCAACTTTGAAATGAACAAAGAGATAACTGCAGCTTTGAACCAATGGCTATCAGAACTCCTCCACTTATCAGGAACAATTGTAGTAAGTGCCTACAGGCTGAACATCACACGTGCTACCTCACTGGCGTTAATCCCAGATTTAATTGCTGAAATTGTGGACATTAAAAAAAAACATTTTGGATATGGCAAGGACAAATGGAGGTTTGAAATTAATAGGCACTACAGTCCAAGTGTTTCTTGACTTGCCAGTTGAAATACTGAATGCCAGATGCAATTTACGTCCAATAGTGCAATGGCTAAATGAAATGAAACAGAGATACAGGTGGCTCCCACTATGCCACTTATCAGTAACTTTCCATGGGAAAATACTAACAGCATACGATACAACGTCTGGAGAAGAGCTCATTAAGGAAATACAAGAGGCTCAACAGGAATGGAAAACGAAAGCAGGAAGAAACAAAGAGACACAACAAAGGACTTTGAAATAAGACTGGAGACATTATCTTAACTTCAATTATTTAGAGAGACTCAAAGATATATAATGAGCTTCAAAAATAGTGGTGATGTTAGGTTTTCAGGGATTCCCCCCCACACACCCTCCTAATGGGAGAGTCCGCAGCACTCCCACGGGAGCAAGCACCATGGAAAACAGCAGAGACTCAATTCGGCAAACCCGAACCCCGAGGAGGGAAGCTCCTCTTGAGAACTTTTCCAAGATACAAGATAAAGTGCAACCTGAACACTAATTTACTTTGCTTGTAGTCTAGACATGTAAACTAGATGTAAGCTGAATAGGTGTTTCAAGACATTAGCTAAAGTGTAATGGTTTATAATAGCTTAAATATTAGAAGATAAGGGAAATGATTGCGTTGAAAGTCACAGAGGGAGAAAACCTCAAGAAGAAAGTAGATAGAGTAACAATCTTTCCAAGCCCATAGTAAAAGAAATATCAGTGTTTAGAAGATTGGGATTTGCCAAAACAATGGGTTTGGGCTGCCTGTAATGACTGAAGAAAAAAATGTTTAATGTAAGGATTTTCTTTTAATTTATGAAACCTGTAATTGTTTCTTGTGCATGGAAAACCATAATAAAAATAAAATTAAAAAAAAGAAAGCTTTGACTCTCGAATGCTCATATCCCAAATATCTCATTGGTCTCAAAGGTGCTGCTGGACTTGAATCTAGTTGCCCTCTGAAACTACCACATGATGTAGCCAGAGTTGTTTAAGGATGTATCCTGGGTGATTGGATCAATGGTCTGTGATCTTGGATAGCTATATTGGGCGTCATATCCAAAGTATGTGTTGTTTTCTCAGTGTGGAATGCTCTCCTTCCTGAAACTCGGCTGACATCTATTGTGTTAGTTTTTAGGATATAGGGATATCTTTTTTAGAATCTTTCTTTCCCCCGCCCTCCGGCTTTTAAGATTAGATAGATAGATGGATAGATGGATAGATGGATGGATGGATGGATGGATGGATGGGTGGGTGGGTGGGTGGATGGATGGATGGATGGATGGATGGATGGATGGATGGATGGATAAACGGCTGGACGGACGGACGGACAGACAGATGAGATATATTTTAAATCCACTCTGTTGCCTTTTTAATTGAACCGCTGATTTTACTGAGGACGGCTTTCCTTCTGAGAATTTCATTATTGGTACTTTATCAATCATTTAAATTGTTCTAAGTGAATTGTTTCTTGTTGCCACCTCAGGCAGGGATATTGGAGAAATGGGGGGGGGGGTTGTTCTGAATAAATAAACAGAGGTGGGGACAGAAGTGGAGGCTTTGAGAAGGAACCACGTGGCTTGATCTGGGCAGTGCTTAGCAAGTGGTTGGAAGAAAAAAGTAATAGACATAGAAATATTCTGTTTGCTGTGCAGGGGATGAACCTCAGACAGTGATAGCCTGAGCTGCCATATTGTCACATAAGAGTAGAGCAGCCAAGGTGGCTGCCATTGGCCAGGCTGTTCAGATTCTAAAGAAGAGCCAGGCCAAAGGCAGGCAGAGAGGTAGGAAGTAATCACTGGCTACTAGCTGTGGTGACTGAAGCGAACCTCCATCTACAGAAGAAGTCAACCGCTGAATCCCAGTGCCAGGAGGCAACATCCGGGGAAGGCCTTGGTCTCCATACCCTGTTGTTAAATCTCCAGAGGAATGGGATGGCCACAGGATGCTGGACTAGATGGACCACTGGTCTGATCCAGAGGGGCTCTTCTTATGTTTAGCTGGTACATCAAACCACATCTTGTTAGCCAACAATGTACTGTTCTGTGTTCTAATCCCTTCCCTTCTTCTTCCTCCCCAGGGCTGGTGACTGAAAGCTTTGTGGATGAACCGGATGGGCTGGTGTCAGTGAACCTTCTGGTAATCTCCTCGGTAGCAGCCTTTGTTATCGGGGCCGTAATCTCGGGCTTCAGCGTGTGCTGGTTTATCGGGCACCGCGACCGGAAGGAGATGGCCCGGCGCAAAGACAAGGAGAATATCCTGTCCCACAGCGAGTCGGTGGTGAGCGTCAGCCGGCTGGGTGAACGGCACGCTCGGGGCCCCGGCGGGCAGCCCGAGAACCTGCTAGCACCACTTATGCAGAATGGGTGGCCCAAGGGGCTTATCAAGGTTAGCCAGCATGACCTTGATTCAGGGGTCCTGCCCACCCCGGAGCAGACCCCATTGCAGCAGAAGCGATGTCCGAAGCCCTGTAGCTGGGAGTACAGCCACAACCTCATCAATGCTTCGATGCGGGCTGGAGACCCCCCGTCCTCCGTCATCCTCCTCCATGCTGGCCACACTTCAGTGCCCCCACACCACTTGTCTTCTGGCCGCGTTATCCCCATCTCCTGCCACTCCATGCTGATGGACCAGGAGCTGGAGAGCGAATCAAGTGACCTCTCGCTGGACATGCGTTACCTACCGGTGAGTGGCGGAGAAGGACCCCGGGGCGTCCAGCAGCAGCTGCAGCAAGCTCCAACTTCACACCGACCCAGCGGGACACGGAGCTCCTATGGTGGTGAGATGCCCATCACACCGCACGACAGCCCCGACCGGCGACGGGTGGTGTCGGCCCCGAGTGGGGAGACGGGGGATTCCACTCAATGGAACCCTGACAAGCAGAACTCCAATAGTAACAATGCAGCCAGCAAGGCGAACGCACATCTCAAACGCACCCACACTTTCAACAGTGGGGAAGGCCAGGTGGCTTACACCCGGGCGCAGAGGGCGCCCACGCTGGGCTCTCAGCACACCCTCACAGACTTCAGCCACCTCCTGAAATACGGTGGCATCGAGCGGACTGCCTCCTCTGTCAAATAGGGAGCCAACCGGGAGGCGTGGTCTGGCTCGGTAACCTCCCTCCGTGTGGAAGGGGCGGGGTTTCATGACAGAAAGGAGGAGGGGCAGAGCAGGAAAACGGAAAAAAAATGAGAGACCCTGGATCCCACTTTGGGAGGGACAGTGGGAGGAGGAGACCTGGACCCTCCCCCTTCCCGGCATGTCGATCGTTGGGGAGAGGGGTCACCAGAGAGGCGAAAGGGGGGACCTCTTGTGTGTGTGTGTGTGTTTGGGGTTCTCTTTGTCCTGGCGCTTCCTCGTTGGACTCTTCCTGGCCTTTGCGACGCTCCTCCTTCTTTTTGAGAGGCAGTGGGGCGGGGCCGGTGGGTATTGTTGCCCCTCCCCCTCCTGCCAAGAATCAAAGATTACGGGACAGGATTTTAGCTATGATTGTGAAACAGTCGCAAAAACAAAACAATAACAGAAAGAAATAGGTTGCTAGGAAGGTTTTGGAAAGGCCGCACACAAGATCTGGAAAGGATCCCGGGCTGACAACCCACCTGGCTTTACCCCCCTTTTCTTCGTACTGTAGCAGCTGGTCCTTGAGAGGTGGTCTCAGGTGGTGGAAGGGGTTTGTCCATCCCTGGCCCCAGAAAATGTCCTCCATATTGTTTGTACGATTCTGGTGCGTTGTGTCCTCAATCCTCCCACCCGTCTGCACAGACAGAAATCCCAGACGGCTCAGGTGCCCTCGGAATTGGAAGGGCTCACAAGCTCAGCAAAGGCACCCTTTCACAGGAACGGGTCCAAGGGAAAGTCTTCCCTTGCCAGGCATATCAGAGGCTCTCTGTTTTCTCACCACGCTCACTACAGGGGAGGTGACAACTGGGGTTTGTGTCTCCCTGGCCACTGTTTAAACCCGTTGGAAGTGATCCGCTTTTCTGCAAAGACTCCTGGGAATTCGTGCCCCCTAGAGATCCCTTGGAGAAGTTCTGTTCCTAGGTTTGCAGCCCCGTTGGTTTAAAAACAAAACAACAACTTCAAACAGGTTTAAATGTGTAGCACAGACCCGGAGGGTTCATTCAGTGTAGACTTTCCTTTAAGGAAGCATGAACAACCTCCGAACTAGGACTCTTAATGGAGCGGGGGGATCCATTTCCCGTTTGCCTCTTTTCCCTGTGGGTTGGACCTTCTGCGTTTATGACCTTCCATCCCCTTTCTTGGAATGAGTAGGGGATATCTTGCACACACCAGGAACAGATCAGTAGCAGGGGTGGACAGAGTTAAGGTTCGAACGTGGCCCCTTATACTGAACTGGAGTCCCATCTGCCCTGATTGTGGCCCCGTCTCTGGGTCCACAGAAATCAATCTGTGCCGAATCAGAGATGGAGTTGGTAAATGGTCTGCTCATACATTCAAGGTGAATGTTCCTAAAACCTCTGGCCTCTAAAGGGCCTTCCCCCCTAAAATTAAAATTGTTGAAACATTTCATCCAGGCAGCCAAAACAGTTTGCCTTTTGAGTATGGAGGTTACCTCATGCATTTCTGCACGAGTCACTTTGCACAGGCGTGCCTTCTGAATGGAAGAAGAAGGCAACCCCAGACTCATACAGAGATGCAACAGGCACACTTCTGAAGACAGGGAATTCCTCTGAGTTTCCACATCTAGGGTGATGGAATGATCCAAACACGTCTTAAAAACCCCACCCTCCTGGGGAGGCTGGTAGCAACCAGAACAGCTATTCACACAGAGACACAATGGCAGTTAGGTCTGCTGCCAATCTGTATCAGAAAGGCTGAAGTGTTCCAGTGGCATACAATGCACGGATGCTACATAATAACCCCCTGCAGACAAGGAAGAGGGAAGGACAGGGAAAGGAGTTTTGCAGAGATACAGCGGGGAATCTCTGTGGATGGGTAATTGGGAATCACAGGAGACTTTAAATTGTTTAGCTCCCTTTTGGGTGGCAGCACACAGTGTGGGAATTTTGGATCTGTAGCCATAAATGTCGGTATTGTTGCTCCACAGGGGGAATTCCAAAATTCTTTTGTTGGCTGGTTGGAGAGAGCGGGGCCATGCCTGCATTTATATCCTGGAAGACTCCAAGACCCAGCCCAAAACTGAACTCAGAGACTGAACCATACATGACCTCTGAATGGCTTTGAAGGTCCAAAACATTACAAACCCGGAGACACACACACACACACCCGGCACAACACACAGACCCCCAAATTCTTTTGACTGTCTGTTTCTCAGTAACAATAATACAAGTCATTAAAACAAGACTCCGCACATTTCATTAGGTGAACTGAAATGGTCTATTTATGCTATAACCCCCTATTTGTTTTCCAGTTGAATCGGTGTCAATAGTTTCTCCCGAAGCATTCTGGGAAGTGTGGTTCACTAGTTCATTGTGAGGCCAGAAACATATTGTTTTCCAACAGGAAGCGGTTTGAGAGGGCCCATGCTTTAAATCTCCCCTCTGTTGTAAGACGCCTTTAAGCCATTTCACAATCCCACGGCACCTCTGTTTGCGACACAGAAGCGGAGAGCTTCCTGATTTATCCCGCGGTGTCGTTCCAAATGATTATAGGTTTCTGAGTAGGCCTGAGGAAAAACTCAAAAACAACGTTCACTGGACCAAAGTAGAATATCATAAGACGGGAAGCGCAGTGTGCCATCTAAGCTGAGTCAGTGTGAGCTAGCTCACAGTTTTTTCGCCTCCGGCTCACGCATTTTTGTCTTCGCTCTGGAAGCATGGCTCCAGAGCAAACTCATTTCTGCAGCAGCCAAATGGCTCGCTCACAACTTTAATGCCAGTCGCTCACAAAGCAGAATCTTTGCTCACAAGACTTCACAGCTTAGAGGGAGCATCAGAAGACAGCCGTGAGGCAGGAGAGTGGGATAGAAATCCAAAAAAGAAATAAAAGAAGCAAGCTTTCAAGGTCCACTGAACTCTTTCTTGGCCTGGATGTTCTGAACAAAAAAGAGGGGAAGAGGGAAAAAAGAGGTTTCTGGGCATGATGGAGGAGTCCCCAGACTGCATTCTGTGAAATCTGAAGGTTGTTTTATCCCCTCTTTTTTCCTTGTGGGGCTAGCCTTCTGCTTGCAGGGAGCTCTCCACAGTGAGGAATGTTCCAAAATATATTTGTCCACCTGCAGTCTCTAAGGGTCCAATCCATTCTGTTCCCCTCTGTGTTCTAAAAGCTCCTTACTCGCCCCTCCTGCATGTGTGAACCAGACCTTATTTGGGTGCACCACAGAGGTCAAGATGCAACGAAGCGGCCACCAATTTCCCCTAAAATGGCCCTTCTCCTTTTGAGAATATAAAAGCCAGTTGCGTGTTGGGTGTCAATCCTGCTCAAACCAAACATAGGCAAGTCCCTTGTTCAGCACTGAAGACAAGCAACCAGACCATTTGAAAGTGGCACAAAAAGCCAGTTTTAAGCACAGGTAACTGTTCCTCTATTGCTTCTGACACAGAGGTAGAGTTGCCAACTCCAGCTATTCCTGGAGATTTGGGGGCATTGCCTAGAAAGGGTAGAGCATGGAGAGGGGAGAGAGCTTACTAGGGATGTGATGGCACTCTAAGACTTCCATTTCTCCTAGACTTCGTGATGTACCATAGAGTCTGCCCTCCAGGGCTGCCATTTCCCAAGAGGAAATTATCTCTGTCATATGGAGATCAGTTGTAACCTGGGGAGCACTCCAAACCCTACCTTAAGGTTGATAACCCTCGGTGTAAAGGGAAAAGTCAACTTCCCACTTACAGACACACATACACACACACCCTGAGAACTACAGTTCCCAGGATTCACTGGGGTTGCCTTGGTTACACCATGCAAAAAATAAGTAAATTCTGCTTAAACCACTTTAAATATAGGTATACCAGAGTAGCTAGCCCTTGTTCTGGGAAGCATTTTGCCTACATTTAATAGAAACTGATAGGTAGATTAAACTGGAGTGAAAGATTCTTCACTTTGAAACGGGATTGAAAACGTCACATTTTTAATCCCACGTTGCCTCTGTTTTTTCCAGAGCTAGTCCCAGATTTTTCACACCAATTGCACTTTCTCACACTCAGTACGATATAGAGACAGAAGGTATGTTTACAAAATTCTTGCCTCTGGAGTTTCGGAAAACCCAGTTGTCTTCCCAGACTGGAAGCAACAGGTTCAAAATCCTCCACTGTTCTGTTTTCGGTTTTAGTCTAAATTTTGGACAGTGCCTTGTGCATGAGCCGTTGGCCACATCATCCCTTCGTACATTTTCCCTCTCTGCTGCATTCATGCCACTGAGTGCATTGATAAAGCATGCAAGAAAGCAATATTGACATGTTTGTAGATAGGGCTGCATTGAGATTATTTTGGTGCTTTTAACAGTTAATAAACCACTCCTCCCAAAGGAATCTTGATAATAGGACAGCATCAATGTTGCTCTTCTGGCTGTTTTATCAGTGGGGCGAGGGCGCATGAGTGTGCGGAGGGAGAAACGGCATAAATGCATGGAATCTTACAGCCTGCATGGAGTTCTGTCCAAAATTCAGAACCAGGAAACTGCTGCAGGGATTATTCCAAATGCATTTGTGTCACACCAGGAGTGAAATGGGTGGATTAGGGCTCCTAAAAATCTGTCGAGAATTTTGCTGCCTAATTGAGACGCTTGGAGATAGCGCGAGATTCTTTGTTGTTTGCGCGGCCACCGATCCACATGCCGGAGGAGCAATATGTATGGATCTAACATGCCCAAGAGTCGCTTCTTTACCTTTAAGCCCTGACCCACCTGTTTGTTCAGTTAACGGCTAACTTGGGCAAGCGTGGTGCTAAGAGTTTTCAAGATGTTAAAACGCAATTTAACCACAAGAATAATTCCCTGACTGAGTGGAGCCAAGAGAGGGGGGATAGGAGAGTGTTACGGAGATGTACACGGAGAGCGTAGCCAGGGCTTTGGGGATGGAGGGAGGCTGTGAATTCTGCGATTGCAAGAAGCACAATTTTTATCTTAACCCTTTGCCCCATGCTGGGGAAAGGGAAGGGAAGAAAGCACTTGGGAGCGCTGGCTCTATGCGTGCGTGCGTGCGTGCGTGTTTGTTTGACTTGTGTGCAGGTGTGCTGAATATTCTAACCTTTCCTGCCGGTTTTATTTCTCTGTTTTCATGCCTTCTTTCTTTTTGCTTGCTTGCTGGATCCCTCTGCCTTCTTTCTAGCTGCAGCAGTGCCATGGAGCCTCCGTGTTCTGAGGCAAGCTACCTCTGCATGCCAGCTGTTGGGGAAGGGTAAAGAACAGGAGAGGGTTTCGTGCCTTGCTTGTGAGCATCCCTGGCCGGTAACTGTTGGGAAAAGGTCCCTGAATTAGCTTGAGCCCAGGGTCGGATCTGGCAGGGCTCTTTTTGTTTAGGGGGGAAAGTGGATTAGACACATTTACAAAGGAAAGGTCAATCAGTGGCTGTTGTAGCAAAATGGAGCCTCCATGTTCAGGAGCATTCTGCCTGCGCGTGCTGGATGTAGGGGGGAGAAACTAGTAGCAGCGGGATCTTGCTTGCTTGAAGGCTTCCTGGAAACATCTGGCTGTTATTGGGAACACAGACCCTTCTATGTGACCTTAGTTTGATCCAGCAAGCTCTTTCCCACCCTATCACACACCTTTGCCCCAGTTCTACAACAGAGGACAGCCTATGGCTCACATGTTGAAGGTTCCTGGTTTGATGCCCCAGTGTCTCCAGTTCAAGGATTTCCAATGATGATTTCTCTGCCGAAAAGCGACTGTTTGCCAAAAGAAACAGTCGTGGGTAGGGATGGGCCTGAACCAGGAAAATTCAGTTTGTGGTTCGTGGCGTGCCTGGTTTGTGAACCTCAAACTCTCATGAACCTTTAGCCGCCGAATGAACTGATTCAGTTTGTGAAGTTCGTGATGCAGTAGAATGCCCCCTGGGCATGCTAGAGACACTAAACTTGCAGCGGGTCTCCAGCGGACTCTCCTCTACCTGCCCTCCAGGTTTGGTGAGGACTGGATTTATGGGGTCTGAGTTACAGCTCCCCAAAGAAGGTGCCCTCAGGAAAGAGCTTTCTGGGAAATGACAGGCACAGGTTCAGGAGTGTATAGAACAGATCCTGTGCAAGCTAGAGACAAATTACCCTTGCAGGGGGCTTTCCCCCGGATGCTCCTCTACATGCCCTCCAAGTACCGCCCCCCCCCCGGTTGCTCTGCATTTGTTAAACATTTAGATTGAGCAAAGAGAGTCTGCCTGGAAATGTATCTGTCCACAAGCCCCACAAACTGCTGGAAAGTCTGTGGAAAGTTTGTGCCAGTTGACCTGCCATAAAGTTGAGTTCACAGACCATGAACTGGCCAGAATTCATCCTGAGCTTTAGTTTGTGAGCCAGTTTATGCCAATTCCTAATCATGGGAAGGGGTCCGTTGGGGCCGGAGCGAGGCGGAGCGAAGCTCTGCCAGCTCAGGAGTGGCCACCAGGGCAGCCACAGGCCGAATCAGATTCTCTAATCTGATTCAGCCCGCTGCTGAATTGCCTCCGAAATTTGGTGGCAACTTTAAAAGCAACTGGAGGGGAGGGGGTTTGAGGGAGAGGCTCCAAACTTGCAGAGTAGCTGCTGGGGCCTCTCCTCAAAATACCCACCAAGTTTCAAGAAGATTGGACCAGGGGGTCCAATTCTACGGGGCCCCAAACAGGCTGTCCCCATTCCCTCCATTGTTCTCTATGGGAGGAAAAAAGTTAACATTTTAAAAGTTAACATGTCCCGTTGCGAAAGTCTGAGTGACTGGATCCTTGGGTGATCTTGGGCTGGTCGTTCTGTCAGGTGTGCCCACCTTCCAGGGTTGTTGTGAGGGTGGAAGGGAGGAGAGGAGAACCATGCATGCTGCCCCGAGTTCCTTAGGGGAAGGGCAGAATTAAAATTAAACAGAGGAGATTCTAGATTGACCCTTTCATGTTCTGCGTTAAAATGTGAACTTGGGTCAGATCCAGGGATTTTTCTTTCTTTTCCTTTATTTTTTTTTTTTAAAGGGGTGCTGGAATTCTCAAGAGGGGAATGAAGTTTTCAGTCTGTATATGGAAAACTCATGAACTTTTAAACATTTTTAAAAGAATTTTGTCGAGGAGGTTCCAGAACTCCATTCCGACGCATTGCCCCCTGGAAAAAAAGCCTCGGTCAGATCCCGTAACTCTTCCTTTTTTTCTGCCAACATACCTGTGACTTTTAAAAGCAGGTATGTAATGAGAATCAGTTCAACAGGCAAGTTTGGCTGATACGCATAGGGACAACCTGGTGGCCTGCGTTTTGCTGCTTCCTGGTTCTGACATTTGGCTGTGTGCTGGATCCCACCTGAATTCGAGTTCAGATCTGGATATCTTTAACATTGCTTCTGGCTTTGGGTCATGTGCGATTTTGCCAGCATTTTTGCTGCCTTGCGACATGCACATTTTTTCCTCCCACCCATCTTTTTTTCCCCCTCATGCGCATTAATAAGGCACTGCAAAACAAAAAAAGCAACCCTGAAAGGGTCGCATGCGCGATGGTGCCAAGATTCTTGAACGCTGCCCATGCATTTCCACACATTGCAAAAAAAAACACATACATTTCAAGAATTCTCACACAGCTATGCAAATGCATTTGGGTTATTTCCCCAGAGCTTCATCAATGTACTTCTGTACATTGGGAACAAAGAGGGGAGGAAAATCTACAAATGTACGGAAGGAAGGGAGGCCATACCCCCATGCGCAGAGGACCGTAGGAAACGTGGGCATCCGAAGGAAGGCCACAGAGGATTCCTAAGAGATCAGTTTCACTTCAGGAGCAAACCTGAGCCATTTGCAACACCAAAAATCCATGAAGCAGTTCCAACACAACATTTCTGGAAGCAAACCTCCAGGCAGAGGTGAAAAGTGCAACCTAATTTCAGCCATCCTAGTAGTTCAGTGCCTTTTCTCCACAGTGAAAATTCAGAAATAGCATCCGAAAGAGAGATCAAAGTCAATGTTCCAATGCTCCCTCCAAGCTGTGGAGTCTTGTGAGCCAAAATTCTACTTTGTGAGCTCCTGGCATTAAAGTTGTGAGTGAGCGATTTGGCTCCTGCATCAATTAGTCTGCCCTGGAGCCCTCCTTCCTGAGTGAAGACAAAAAGGTGTGAGCCGGAGGCTAAAAAACTGTGAGCTAGCTCACACGAGCTCAGCTTAGAGGGAACACTGGTTGTGACCCAACAACCTTCGGTGAACTAACTTGATTTAACCACTTTTATTTCTTGGCCACAGAAATTCACACAAAAGAAACCTTGCTTTGCGCAGAGACGCTTATAGAGGGGGGAAGCGGCATCTTTTTCTGTTACACCCCATAGCTGTTCGTGGCACAAGACCCACTGCTGAAGAAAAGGGGCCCATTCTAGCAAGGGGTCAGAACGGGTTCCTTTGGAATGGGTGCCTTTCACACAAACAGAGCAAGTTCCTTTGGAATGGGTGCCTTTCACACAAACCAAGTTCCATTGGATCACTGTCACCATGGCAGAGGCAAATATCCACAAAGCCGGGGTGGGGAGTGGTTGTCCGAATCCATCCTTCAAAGCAGTCAGATGGTCATCGGTTTCACTTACAATCAAGATGGTATCTGAGCAAAATGGGCCTACAGGGCAGTGGCTAAGAGGCAAAGCAAGGAGTATGAAAAGCCCCAGTTTGAATCCCACATCTGGCACAGAGTCACTCTAATCTCTGCAATGGAGATTATGATAATACTGACCTACTTTACAGAATTGTTGTGTGGAATAACAAGATATTGTACGTGAAGCACTTTGGGGGGAAATCGAACACGATCTTTAAACGTTAACTAGTGTTATTATTTAGACTGGGGAACATGAAAGGTTCCTAAGTTACTTCAACACTCCCGGTTTAAACCCATGTCAAACTTGTCATCTCATGGGAATCCTGGGAGTTGTAGTTCTGTGATAGATTTCTCTGTCATCTCAGCAAACTCTGGTTCCCAGGATTCTTTGGAGGGAGGGGGGAATGACAGACCAGTGTGAAATCAGCTTAAAAGTGTCTCAACGTTGGATGACGGAACCTGTTGCTCAGCTAGATTCAGACATCTCTGATAGATCGTACGTGGGGTGAGCTCCATTTTCCTTTTGCTGAATGGAACCTCCATGTTCAGAGGCAATCTACCTCTGAATACGGGGGCATATTACACAGGTGGGCTTTCAGGCCAAGCTTCTAAATTTCCAGTTTGGGTGCTGGAGATCAGTTGGACCTTTGGCGGGTTCCTGGACCCATGTGGGTTTGTGGGTGGGTGTCATAGGATGCCCCCCAGAAGTGTCCAACTTCTGTTTTGGTTGCACCTTCCCCCTAAAGCGATGAATGTGACAGGTATTGGGGGGGGGGCAGAGAGTCTTGGGAGGGGGTTGGCAACCAGTGTGACATCAGAGAGGTCTAGGGAAAGATTAGTTGCATCGGGGAGGGGGTGGACAACCCTTTTCCTGGAGCAATGCCTCCTACTCCCCCCTTCCCGGGGAGGAAAAGCACACTGTAAATAGAAGTGTGGGAAGCATGTTGTCCTCAGAGTTCCACGTGGCCGACCACCACGGCACAAGTTCTCTCGTGACCTTTGCCCTCCCCACCCGTGACCTTTCACCTTTTGACATATGCGCAGGTCCTGCATGCTACAGCAGTTAACAGTTTCTCTGTATCACTCTGGAGACAATGCAAAATATCTCCCTTCCAATAAACTTTGTTTACAATGGTCGCATTTCTCTCTTTTTCCCCCCTCCCTCCTTCCTCTGATCTCCCCCCCCCCCCCCCAATTTTTAAAAGGAGCAGAATTCCATGAGAATTTGACTGGGGAGACCCAGGTACAGGTCTTCCCACCATCTCAAACCCTTTCTCTTGAGGGATGTTGGAGAGCAGAGCTGCCTGTGCTTGTGGGTTGGAATCCCCCCCTCTGCCACGGAAGCCGGCTGGGGGACCTTGAGCCAGTCACACACTCTCACCGTAACTGTCTTCACAGGGTCGTAGTGAGGATAAAACAGAAGAGAGGTGAACAATGTAAGCTCCTTTGGGTCCCGCTTGGGGAGAAAGGTGAGCTATAGATGAAGTAAATTATTTTAAAATGTTGCAACGATTCCTGCCAATTCCCCCCCAGCCTCTGCAGCTCCTGAGAGGCCTCTCTCCCTTTCTCTGACTGAGTGATGTAGGCTGCATGCGAGGGTCAGGACTTGGAGGAACCCCCCAAGAAGGTGCCAGTCCTCAGTACCGGTGAGTGCCATCACAAAGTTGCAGCGAAATTAAGAATATAAGAGAAGCCAATGTTGGATGAAGGCAACGGCCCATCCACTCCAACATTCTGTCACACAGTGGCCAAAAACACCAGGTGCCAGCAGGAGGTCCCCCAGTGGGGCCAGGACACTAGAAGCCCTCCCACTGTTGCTCCCCACCCCCAAACACCAAGAATACAGAGCATCACTTGCCCCAGACTGAGAGTTCCTGTCTATACCTTGTGGCTAATAGCCACTGATGGACTTCTGCTCCATATGTTTATCTAATTCCCTCTTGAAGCCGTCCATGCTTGTAGCCGCCACCCCCTCCTGTGGCAGCGAATCCCACGTGCTAACCACTCTTTGGGTGAAGGACTTCCTTTTATCTGTTCTGACCCGACTGCTCAGCAATTTCATGGAGTGCCCACGAGTTCTTGTCTTGTGAGAAAGGGAGAAAAGGACTTCTTTCCCTACCTGCTCTATCCCATGCATAATCTTGTAAACCTCGATCATGTCCCCCCTCAGCCATCGTTTCTCCAAGCTAAAGTGCCTCAAGCGCTTCAACCTTTCTTCATAGGGAAAGTGTTCCAACCCTTTTATCATCCTAGTTGCCCTTTTCTGCACTTTTTCCAATGCTATAATCAGGGGTCATTTTGAGCAGGAATGCGCAGGAACACCGTTCCGAGAATATCAAGCCCAGGAGCGGGACCTTATGGTGATGCACTGTGGAAAAAAGCAAAAGCAGACTAACGTGAACTGTATTTCCATGCTTCTGGTAGGGTAGCTTCCCTGCAAGAGCAAAGGAAACCTAAAGTGTCTCTAGTCCAAGTGTCAAGCTGGCTCACCAGCTCTGAGTTGGGAAATCCCTGGAGATTTTTGGGGTGGAGCCTGAGCGGTGGGTCTTGCCTTCTGACACACTTCTGGTGGTGTCAGGGGGTGCGGCATATGGAAGTGAGTTATGCTAATGAGCTCCTGTACCTCTTTTTTTACGAAATGACCCCCGGCTATAATACCTTTTGAGATGTGGCGACCAGAACTGTAGGGATCCCACACTGCCGCTGTGTGTCAAGTCACAGCCAACTTCTGGCGACTCCAGCAAGGGGCTTTCACAGCAAGTGAGAAGCAGAGTTGGTTTGCCATTGCCTGCCTCTGTAGAGGCTTCCGTGGCAGTCTCCCTTCCAAGCACTGACCCTGCCTCTGACAAGATCAGGCTATCTTGTGGCTCACAAACTCCGCCTCCCCTCCCACCCTGCCGCTAATCATTACTAATTCCAAGCCAGAGAAGAACTGGGGGGGGGGGGGATTTCTCCTCAGTTTCATAATGTAGCCTGTCATTCTGAGCTGGACAAAAATCTGTATTCCAAACCAGGTCACGAAGCTGCATCGAAACCTCGAATGAAAAGCTTGAAAAGGCCTCGCTTGCAATCCTAACTAGGTTTGCTCCGTCGTTGGATTCGCCGAACGGTCGTTAGCATTCGGCACGCAACGTTTGTTTTATTGGCAAAACTGGGCCACGGGAGGCTCGGAGGGCCCCCTTTCAGTATGCAACGAGCACCCCCCCCCCACACACACACACACACACACTCACACTCCCGTTGGGCAGAGCAAATTTAGTGGTGAGTTACTTGCCCTGCCCCACAACGATTGTTGGTTCTCCTGAGACTCCTAAGGTTGACCAACCTACAGGCGAGGCCTGGAGATTTCCTGGGGTTATAGCTGATCGAGAGACCACAGTTCCCCTGGCAGCTTCAGAGAGTGAATGGTATGGCATCATATTCCTACCGAGCTCCCGCCCTGAACTCTGCCCTTCTGAGACTCCACTCCCAAATCTCCAGGGATATCCCAACCTGGACTTGGCAACCCTAACAGTGTCCTCCAGTCAGGAGTGGAGCTTTGTAGGATCAGGTGGTGCTTGGTGTGGGGGCAAAGGATGGCATCCGAATGTCTCTTGCCTTGAAAACCCTACCGGGCAGCCATATATCAACTGTGACTTGATGGCCAAAAAAGAGAGAGAAGAAAAAGAGGAGGAGGAGATTGGATTTATACCCCGCCCTTCATTACCCAAGGGAGTCTCAGAGCGGCTCACAAACTCCTTTCCCTTCTCCTCCCCACAACAGACACCCGGGGGGGGCGGTAGGTGGGGCTGAGAGAGGTCCCTGGAGAACAGCCCTTGAGATAACACCTCTGACAGAACTATGGCTTGCCCAAGGTCATCCAGCAGGTGCAAGTGGAGGAGTGGGGAATCGAACCCGGTTCTCCCAGATTAGAGTCTGCACACTTAGCCACTACACCAAACTGGCAGGGATGTTATAAAAATTATCCACCCCGGGCCCCAAATAGGCTAGCTACACCACTGATCCAGAGCAGCCATTTTCTCCAGGGGGAACTGATCTCTCTAGTCCGGAGATCTGCTGTAATTCCAGGGGCTCTCCGGGCCCCACTTGCAGGTTGGCAACCTTAGGTCATACAATAGGGTTACCACCTCCAGATGGGGAAACTCCTGGAGATTTGGAGGGTTCGGACTGGGAAGGGCAGGGATTGGAGAGGCAGGCTTGCCAGCCCCAGGGTCCGAGCAGGGGATCCTTGGTTTCAAGGGCTTCTCCGTGCCACAAACCACCTGGCTGGCAGGGGAAACCCCGCCCCTAAACAGGGACGTTGCCATGCAATGTCCCAGATTTGATGACATCACCTGGAAGTGATGTCATCACATCAGGGACGTCATACGGGAATGCGTATTTGAGTAAACTCTATGGTTTGAGGGCAGAAAAAACCATAGAGTTTCGTCCAAATACCAGAGTGTCCCCACACAATGACCCTGACACAATGGCGTCACTTTCACGTGATGTGATCGAGTCCGGGGACATCCTGCAGCATCCTGCCCACCCTCGGAACACCCCCCAAATCCCCCCACCGGAGCGACAAGCGAACCCGGGAACCCTATGGAGAGGGGAGGGACCTCAGTAAGGTATAACGGCATGGAGTCCACTCTCCAAAACAGCTATTTCCCCCAGGTGAATTGATCTCTAAAGTTCGGGGATCAGCTGTAATTCCAGGAGATCTCCAGGTCCCACCTGGCAGTTGGCAATCCCATGACACCAACCTTCTGGCACATATCTTGTTTTGTTGAGTTTTTTTAAAAAATCCTGAAAATCCAGATGTCTCCAGTCCAGGTGACCCGACTTTTCGCATCCCCCCCTTTCTCATTGAGCAAACTATCTGTTCCCCTTTGTCAGGGGTGGGCAAATTGCGACCCACGGGCCACATGCGTCCCCCCACAGAGTTTTTTATGGCCCGCCAAGACAGTCAGCCACGTGGTTTCAGTCAGGCCTCTGTTGGGCCCGGAGCGCAGAGAAGCGGCGCTCCGGGACTGAAGTGTCCAGGGGTCTTGCAGCTATAGATGATATGAAATTAGCACAATAAATAAATTGAATAAAACTACCACTATTTTATTTAATTTATATTTATTGATTTTTATGATACAATTTATACCTTTTCTGAAATGCAAAGTTAACTAACGAATGCAATCATTTTAAAAGGTGCGGCCCTCCGCTAACCTTTGCTCCCACAAAGTGGCCCCCAAGCCAAAACAATTGCCCACCTCTGCCCTATGTGATACTGTTCCAGGCTGGTTTTAGAGCTAGGGGAGGGGAGTACAAGAAAAGCCCCTGCAGAACGACTCTTGGGCGAGAGTTGGGACAAAAGAGTACCTGTCATCACCGGATCTCCGCCGCCTAATAATTGAAACTACAGGCAGGACGCGATTATCCAGCCTGGAAGGCAGCCAGGATGCCAGGATTAAAGCCAGTGTCTCCTTCATTTCTCTTCCTTTGCCCAACACATCCGCTGGGAGGGGGGGAGCAGAGTGGCCTGGCTGGGCGACTCACCCGCTCGACTGCACCCAGCCTCTGTGCTATGGTTGCCAGGTCTGGGTTGGGAAATTTGGGGAGGTGGAACCTGGGGAGGGCGGGGTTTGGGGAGGGGAGGGACCTCAGCAGGGTACAATGCCATCGAGTCCACCCTTCAAAGCAGCCATTTCCTCCAAGGTGATTGATCCTGGTCGTCTGGAGATCAGTTGTGATTCCAGATATCCAGGCCCTGCCTGGAGGTTGGCAGACCTGCTGTGTGAATGATGGCTGGGCTTGCTTTGAAAAACATTGTCGGAGGGGGGGCAGTCCCTGTGTCATCCAGTGCACACTCCTAACTCTAAGGAATTGGTGCTGTGCTGCTGGGTCTCCAGTCGGCCCAGGTGGGTTTTCCTCTTGAAAGATACTGAGCTCTAGGCGCCATGCATGAGTGAGACAGCGTAGTGATCAGCTCTTTAGTTTATTGGTACAGCAGGCATGGCTTAACCCACTGAAGTGGCCAACTATATACACACACAGGACCAGGGGTCATTTCGTAGAAAAAGAGGTGCAGGAGCTCATTAGCATAACTCATTTGCATAACTCATTTGCATATGCCACACCCCCTAACATATCGGAAGTGTGTCAGAAGGCAACACCCACCCCTCAGGCTCCACTCCACAGCTGAGTGAAACTGACCTGCTCTTCCTCCATTCCCTTCCCCATCCAATACTTCGTGCAATAAAAATAAGCGTAAAGAACACACCCTCATTCTCTTCCTGCTCCCTTGAAACCACCAGGTTTCAAGTAGACTTGAGATACCCAGGACATGTGCACCACCCATCCCTTCCCCTTCCCCTCCCCACAGCAAGACACCCTGTGAGGTAGGTGGGGCTGAGAGAGCTCTTTTGAGAGAGAACTGCTCATGAGAGAACAGCTCTGAGAGAACTTATGACTGGCCCAAGGTCACACCAGCAGCTGCAGGTGGAGGAGTGGGGAATCAAACCCGGTTCTCCCAGATTGGAGGCCAAATCCTGACCACTACCCCAAACTGATAAGGTGGAAGCTGCTGAAGGGTTGGTGAAATTTCTCCAGTACTTATGTGCCATTTGCCCAGATAAAAAATGGTATACTTAGAAAATTTATATGCCACCTTGAGCAAGTCTGTGGAAAAGCAGCACACAGTCAGAAAAGGAACAATGATAAAATTATCAATATTAAAACAAAACATTAAAAACAATAAAGACCCTAGCAGGGCTTTCCTCGGGGCACTGCGCCTCTGCACTGCTCGGGGAAGCCGAGGAGGGGGGTGGGGCTTAATCATGTGCTCATTCCCTGGGCTCCTCACTCCCGGAGCTGCGCTCCTGTGCGCTCCCACTCCAACGGACCCCGGTATGTTAGGGGGCGTGGCATATGCAAATGAGTCATGCAAATGAGTTGTGCTAATGAGCTCCTGCACCTCTTCTTCTACGAAATGACCCCGGTGCAGAAGTGAGCCGTGACTCACAAAAACTCATACTCTGCCACAATTTTAGTTAGTCATTAAGTGTCTACTGGACTCTGGCTCTTTTCTACATCGTCCAAAGTTTGCCTAATATCACCATGTACAGAACTGGCCTGATAGCAGAAAGGGGTATTTTGCAGACCTAAGCATTTCCTGCCGTGCTCTTTGAAGAATTTAAAAAATGCTTCATCTAAGCAGCACCAAAATCTTCCCAGCCCGTGTGCTTTGTAGAGTTCCCAACCCCCAGGTTGGGGACCTGGAGATCTCCTGCTATTACAGTTGCTCTCCAGATGACCAGGATCAGTTCCCCTGGAGAAAACAGCTGTTTTGGAGGATGGACTCTGGGGCATTATATCCTGCTGAGAACCCTCCCCTCCCCGAAGCCCACCCTTCCCAGGCTCCACCCTCAAAATCTCCAGGTATTTCCCAACCCAGAGCTGGCAGCCTTAGTGTAATGCGAGACCTGCAGGTTTGCAATAGAGGGAGGGCAGGATCGTGTCTTTAGCGACATAAAAAAAATCAGGGGGAAGAAGGGGATCCATCCAGATTAGCCCTGTGAGCTAAACGGAACCTCCATGTGCCAAGGCAGTCTAGCTCAACAATACCGACGTCAGGAGCAAAGCTACAGGAGAAGGCTGCTTGTGAACTTCTGCAGAGATCTGTTCGACACAGCCTGCTGGATTAGATTGCCCTGGGTGTGAACCAGCAAAGAAGGTCTTCCATGCTGAGCAAAATCACCCCGGCTGCCCAGGGAGGAGGAGGAGGAGAGAGAGAAAAATATGCCTTGTCTTTAAGATCTCTTGTCTGCTTCCTATGCAGAACTATCTGATCGTGTCGCCAAAGTGGAAGCGGATGCATTCAGAATCCTCCACAGGGATGCCGCGAACCTTGAAGCTGGCCGGCGGGTTCCATGGGTTTTGTATCACCCCCCCCCCCCCCGTCTGTGCAATGGAGCCTCTTGCTGTCTGTCCGCATGGCCAGCTGGCGGCTGAGTGGTGAGAGACTCTGGGGGGGAGGGAGAAGGGCTCGCATCAGGTGATGATGCCCGCGTGTGAAATGCTGCCAGTTGCACTGTGCTTAGAGTTGCCAGCTCCAGTTTGGGAAATTCCTGGAGATTTTGGGGGGGGGGGTGCCTGGGAGGGTTTGGGGAGGGGAGAGACCCCAGCAGGATATAATGCCACAGAGTCCACCCTCCAAAGCAGCCATTTTCTCCAGGGGAACTGACATCTGTAGCCCGGAGATCAGCTGTAATTTTGGAAGATCTCCAGCCATCACCTGGAGGTTCCCAAACAGCTGAGAAGCCATGCAAAAGACACAAACGATCAAACCGTGCATAAAGAACAAAAAAATATATATTCAACATTCAACGAGTACGATAATCTAAACCTACCTAAATAGTTTTTCAAAAATACGATATAATAGCCAGAAACTCAAAAATACATGGTCCAAATACACAAACGGTCCTATTAATCCCCCTTCAGAAATAGTCCTGGTCAAATTCCTCCAAAAAAAGTCTAAATGTTTGTGATTCCTCTTCAAAAAAACCTTTGTCTCGCCACTTGTGTATCCACTTCACAGCCCCGCCAGCCTCAAGCTGCCGAATCGCCTTGCTTCCTCAACAGCGGAACACCGAAACCACCCTGTTCCAGTACTGAATAATACACGGCATCTTTTTCATTCTTAATGTACATAAGACCAATTACTGTGATGTATCACAAGTTGGCAACTGTACTCTGCTGTTGTGGGCAGTGCCTTCACAAACAGGGTCAGGGCCCCTGACGGACAGGAGAACAGCCCATTGAAGGATCAGTTTCCTGCTTGTGGTGGGTGGGCAGAACATGAGCGGAGCCAATGGGCATTCAAGCTTCTCTAATCCTCTATTGTTCTGGGCTTTTTAAAAATTCCCTGTTTTGCACTGTGTGCCATGTATGGGCCCAGAGAGCGCTGGCTAGACAGATCTCATCAGATCTCAGAAGCTAAGTGGGATCAGTCCTGGTCAGTAATTGGACGGGAGACCACCAATGAAATCCAGGGTTGGGACGCAGAGGCAGGCAACGGCAAGCCATCTCTGAACCTCTCTCACCTTGAAAACCCCAAGGGATTGCCATAAATTGGTTGCCTCTTGACAGAAAAAGGAAAAGAAAACTATGTACAGAAGCACCTTTCCATGCCTTTGAATCTCCCCCAGACGCAGGCGCATTCATAAAATCCAGCAGCAGCAGAACCTTGAGATGTGGTGGTGGAAAATACTGTGAAGTCGCAGCCAATGTATGACAGCCCCAGAGGGTTTTCAAGGCAAAAGATGTTCAGAGGTGGTTTTCCATTGCCTGTCAGTTTGGTGTAGGGATTAGAAGCGCAGACTCTAACCTGGGAGAACCGGGTTCGATTCCCCACTCTTTCACTTGCAGCCATCTGGGTGGCCTTGGGTCAATCGCAGTTCTCTCAGAGCTGTTTTCTCAAGGGCAGTCCTTGCGAGAGCTCTCTCAGCCCCACCTCCCTCACAGGGTGCCTGTTGTGAGGAAGGAGAAGGAGATGGTGAGCCGCTCTGAGCAAAAGGCGGGGGTATAAATCCAATCTCTTCTTCTCTGTGTCGCATGGCTGGCTGGAACACTCAGAAGACGAGCCACACAGCTTTCTCCGCCCCTTCTGGAGATGTTTTATTAAACCTGTTTTTTATTTATATTGGAATGCGAAACAAAGATAACAGCTAAGGAATGGGGGAAGCGGTGGGAGTCTGTGCATGCTCAATGCAGGGACGATCCAATTCTGAAGGTTTACAACAAGCCGACCCTGTTTTGAGCTCTCAAGGGTACTGCTGCTGGTAATCTGAAAATAGACGGCCGTCCAAAAACACAGTTGTTCCTGTCTTAGTGCAGAAACACATTTAGCCAGCCGGTTTCTCCACACTGGAATCCAGGGGGGGGGACAGGTTGCCAACTGCCCCCCCCTCCCTGGTCAACTGGCACCACTCCCTCCGCTTTCCTACCACAGCTTGCCTTCCTCAACAATAGTTTGAAAAGAGCCTGCCCTATTAAACGGAGGTGCGTTTCTTTTTGTTCCCCCGCCATTCTGAAACTGCCAATTAACTATCCCAAAGTCATAGCTGAAATCCAGGGCTCGGAGCAGATCTACCTGAAGAGACCAATTTAAATAATGAAGAACCGAAAAGAGAGAACAGAATATAAGTGGACCGAAGGTGGGTTACCTGTAAGCCGAAGGAAAATAAGAACAAAATTGTATTTTTTTTTTTTTAAAAAGGACTGGTGGGCTGAAAATATCTCATGGATAGATGCCGTGTGGAGGGTTTTTTAATATGTCCTGAGCTGACAATTTGCAAAGCAGAGAAAGGGAAAGACGGGGAGGATATTTTTTTGGTCTGCTCTGAGACGTCTCGCATGATCTCAGGATGGATGTTAAATTAGGCTGGTGGGCTGAAGTGAAGTTCCCGCTGAACATGGACTAATCAGAAGAGAAAAGAAGAAGAGTTAGATTTATACCCTGCCCTTGACTTGGAGTCTCAGAGCGGCTTACAATCTCCTTTCCCTTCCCTTCCCCTCCCCACAACAGACACCCTGTGAGGCAGGTGGGGCTGAGAGAGCTCTTTCGAGGATTGCTCTTGAGAGAACACCTCTGAGAGAACTTGTGACTGACCCAAGGGCATGCCAGCAGCTGCATGTGGAGGACTGGGGAATCAAACCCGGTTCTCGCAGATGAGAGTCTGCGCTCTTAACCACTACACCGAACTGGTCTCTTTGCTCACTCGCTCCTCCATCTTATCAAACTTTTCTGTGCCCAATTTGTAGTGGGCACCTCTCACAAATAATTAGAAATGGGAAACTCTGGCCTTGGCGGTCCAGAGCCGCTGAGAAGACCGTTGGACTCTTTAGATAAGCGTCCTCATCTTAAAGTGATTCCTGACTTAGCTACCTTGGATCCTTTCGAAGGGACAGCGCCAGGGATTGAATCAGGGACCCCATTGCCCAAAGGTGGGCACGGGCTTTAGACGGCTTTCAAAGGTGATTTGACACAGAAGGGTTTCTTCACATGCCAGATCGACCTGTGGAACTCACTGCCACAAGGTGGCCACGAGCTTAGATGGATCTGTACAGACAAATTTGTGGAGGAGAGGTCCAAGATGCAGTGGCTAAATGGAGCCTCCATGTTCAGAGGCACTCTACCTCTGAATATCAGTTGCCAAGAGGGTAGCAACAGACTTCAGCTTCCAAGTGCCACTTAGAGGCCTTTTGGTTGGCCACTGTGCGGAGACAGGTTATGAATAGGGTTGCCAGGTCCCCCCTGGCCATGGAAGGGGGTCGGTTTGCTAGCTCCAGGTTAGGAAACTCCTGGAGATTTTGGGGTGGAGCCTGGGGAGGACAGGGACCTCAATGGGGTACAGTGCCATAGGAGTCCACCCTTTGCTCCAGGGAAACTGATCTCTGTAGTCTGGGGATGAACTGTAATTTTGGAGGATCCCCCACCCCACCTGGAGGTTGTCATCCCTAAACATGTGACCTGCATCAACCTGATACAGCAGGGCTCTTCTTCTGGAATCTGTCCACAATTCTGTGATTTCAGAGAAGCCCACGAGAATGTGAAATTAATATACCCCAGCAGGGGCGTCAAGTTTTTAAATTCCTGGGTGGGGGGACTCTTGCGTGCACGCGCGCCCGCGGGGACTATGTCCCGCTGTTGCCGCCATCCCCCCCCCTTACTTCTTCCGTCCCTCCCTTCCTCCGTCCAGGGGCCAGCTGGGCATTTGCTTAGCTGGCCCCTGGATGTCCCCGCTGTTGCCGCCACCCCCCACCGCCACCTCCCCTCCCCACCTACGTCCCCGCTGTTGCCGCCACCCGCCGCCGCCGCCTTCCCCCCCCCCCCTTACTTCTTCCATCACTCCCTTCCTCCGTCCAGGGGCCAACTGGGCATTTGCTTAGCTGGCCCCTGGACGGAGGGAGGGAGGGACGAAGTGGCCAGGCGGAGGGGGGGGGAGAGGCGGCGGCGGCCCTTGGAAGGGCCCAGGGAGGCGCGGTGGAGGGTGCTCCGTTTTCCCGGGGGGGCTCAGTCCCCCCCGGGAAATTTCAGGGGTGGCTCGAGCCCCCCCCCCCCCCCGTAGTTGACACCTATGTATCCCAGAGTAGGGGGAAACAGAGAAATGCCTTCTGCAAAAGCAGAGATCCTCAGTGGGGGGATTGGGGCCTTTCCACACATGTCCCTGTTTTCCCCTGGGAGACAGTGGAGGAGCTCTCTTGCTCTGCCCGGCCTACCTCACAGGGTTGTTGTGAGGATGAAAGGGAGGGCCACGTCTGTTGTCATCTGTTCCCCAGAGGAAGGGTTGGGGGGGGGGGAAGCAATACATTTTTTAAAACAGTTAGTTTGAGACTTATATTCAAAATGTCACCACTGAAGTGGGACTTTGGGGTTCTTGTTGTTATTATTCAGTTCTCTCCAACGAGGACCCGAAGCCACTTACAACACCGTTCTCCTCTCCTCCATTTTATCCTCACAGCAACCCTGTGAGGTAGGTTAGGTTGTGAGTACGCGACTGGCCCAAGTCTACCCGGTAAGCTTCCACGGCAATGGAGGGATTTGAACCTGGGTCAGCCAGATCCTAATCCAGCCTCGCCCAGTCACCCAGCAAGCTTTCCTGGCAGAAGAAATACTCAAACTTGGGTCTCCCGGATCCTACTCTTGACTCTACACTGGCTCTCATGCTAAGGCTAGAGCAGGTCTGGGACAGAGTCTTATCTTTTTGGCACCCCCAGAGCACAATGCAGCAGCCATCCATAGCTCAAAAGAAAAATCCTCGCACCTCGATTTCCCAGGAGTGAGAAAAACGGTCTGGCTGCTCATTTTCTTTCTGGCTGGTTCACCACCCTATCAGTGACAGCCAGGAGCAATTGAAGAAAAATGAGATGCAACCTGGAGATGTGTTTTTAAATAGTCCCCTCTTCAAAATCTCCATTCTGAGACCAGGAATGGGGGCAAAAAATACACTTAGGAGAACTTGCAAGACTCAAGCACCTCCCTGCAAAAATCCAAGATCTAACTTCCCAGCCCCTTCCCAGTATATTGTGCTCACCAGCAATCCCCCAGTATCTTGTGGAATCCAGCATTAACTGGGGAGGTAATGAATATAGTGAATGCAGCGGTGGCCATGAGTGTCTGGCTGCGGTTCTGCCATACTGAAACTGAGAACATTACAGCCTATTAGAGCCGCAGAGGCCTCTTTCGACAGCAGACAAGCAGGTTGTGCGATCAGCTAATAAAGCGATTCCCATTTCGGTGCTATGCTTTATTCTCTGCCCTGTGGCAGCCCCTTTGCCCATGGATTCACACAAGATTTCGGTGCTTAATCAGCATCGCACACCTTAACTCTGGACCAAAAGGGGAGATCCAAATGGGTTGGCGGCAGCAGCTCGGCTGTCTGCGAGAAACCTGAAATGGGTTTGCAAAGATCGCTTCACCATCTCCCGGAGTGCCTCTTGGAAAGTGGATTTTTGTGTGTTACTGATGGGGTTTGAACTTGTTGTTTTTGCAGCCAGTTTAAGGCGCTGCTGAATTAACCGTAATAGGGGATACTTTCCTCTGTCAGAGAAAATATGAGACTGAGCCTTTCCTTCTAGCAATGAATACTTGCTGTTGACTGAAGGCTAAACATTAGAGTAGCAGTGCTGGGTCAGACCAAGGTCTAGCGGGTCCAGCATCCTGTTTCACACAGTGGACAAAAACCTCCGAAGGAAGTTTAGAAAACTAGTTAAGGGCCAAAAGTTAAAAACGCCAATGGGTATAGTCAAAAGTACACGTGTTTGTTTCAAAAACATACAAAACCTTGTGGGGGCCCAAATAAAACCTCATAAAGTAATCAAACTGAAAAAATGCACAAAAAAGAACAATACAGATCTCAGCCCACGAGAGCTGTCTTCAGAGGTCAAGCAGTACCAAATACAACATGCAACAAAGCCCCTGTTACACTTGTAAGGCAGGAAACAATTGATCTAGGACCAAAAAATTGAATGTTCCAATCTGGAATTGAATGACACGCAAAAGAAAAAAATAGTGGGGCCCCAAACGTATTTGGCCTTGTATCAGAAGCAATTGCATAAGACGCTGAGCTGCGGACCAGAAGGTTGGTAGCGTGGCAGTTTGAGACCCCAGTGAGCTCCCGTCTCTGGCCCCAGCTCCGGCCAACCTAGCAGTTCGAAAGCAAGAAACTGCAAGTAGATAAATAGGTACCGCTTCGGTGGGAAGGTAACAGCGTTCCATGCGCCTCGGTGTTTAGTCATGCCGGTCACATGCCCACGGAAACATCTTCGGACAGTGCTGGCTCTTTGACTTGGAAACAGAGATGAACACCGCCCCCTAGAGTCGGATTCGACTGGCTTTCAAGCGAAGGAAATCTTTACCTTTTAATAGTACCAATATATACTTTCCAGTTTCGGTCCTAAGAGTACAAGTAAAATCGCCTTATCAGGGCCAATGTCACATCAGTATGTACACAAGCAGGACAAGGAGACCCCAGCCAGTGGCATTCAGAGGTACGCTTCCTCTGACCATGGAGGTTCTATTTAATCCTTGTGCCTAATAGCTGCAGGTGGACCCCTCTGCCTTGAATTCTCTCCGCAGGAGAGCTTGTTTCCTTGGAATTGTCGAAATGGCATTAAGTGTGCCAGCTGTCTGCCTTGGAATTGATTAACCAATCCATTCGATTTCAGGGCATTTAAGAATGCAAGACGGCCAGATCCTCAATCAAGCTGTGACTCCCCCCCACCCCACCCCTTTAGCTGCTGAAGAATTGTGACTTCGTGCAAGCCACCACCGCGACTCGCAGGGTTGAAAGCCACCTTTTACCTTTCCCCTGTGGCCCCAGAAAGTAACACGGCAGAGGCCAAAGCATCTCCAAATGGGAACGTTTGCCCTGAACTTCCAGCCCAAATGGTGGATCAGCTAGAGATCACGATGATGATTAGCAGTGATTTTTCAAGTTCGGTTCGGTTTGCCTTAGGGAGTCATTGGCATGCTGCAAGTTAGGGGGAGGAGGAAGAAGACTGGATTTATACCCCGCCCTTCACAACCCGAAGGAGCCTTAGAGCAGCTTACAATCTCCTTCGCCTCCCCCTCCCCACAACAGACACCCTGTGAGGTAGGTGGGGCTGAGAGAGCTCTTTTGAGGACTGCTCTTGAGGGAACAGCTCTGAAAGAACTTGTAACTGACCCAAGGTCACACACCAGCAGCTGCATGTGGAGGAGTAGGGAATCCAACCTGGTTCTGCCAGGTTAGAGTCCGTGCTCCTAACCACTACACCAAACTGGCTCTCTCTAATCAAAGCCCAGTTACCCTCCCTGCCTCCCAAGAAGAGGTTGTCTGTTGCGTCTCTGTACGATACACTATTCTGCATAACTCTTACCCACCCCCGTGGGTTGGAATGGACTATTCAATGAGCTGGGATGAAAGGACACAGCTGAATGACCAGTCTGCAATGGAGGCTTCCTGCTAGCTCTTTTAATTCCCACCCCCTCATTCCAATCAGGCTGTTCTGAGATCAAGTTCTTCTGTCGTATCTCTGTCTCCCGTGCAACCGGAGCACTCGATCCATCCACCCACCCACCCACAGAGACACAACAGAGGTGACCTTCATGGCTGGTAAATCTTTGTGGGCATCCTTGTTCCAGAGCTCCTTCCTTCGAAATCGAGGAGTTAGCCAGGAATGGTGATTCACGCAGAGAGATGCAGCTGTACCGCCAATGGGGTATTAATTCCTGTCTCTGCTTTGATATAGCAGCAAATGAGTTTCCAAAGCATACCAGGTAAGTAGCCTTCACAACCACCCTGTGAGGGAGATCAGTGCTTTGCAGACGGTGGCAGGATTCAAACTGGGGCTTCTCTACTTGTCGGCTTGCATCAGTTCTTACTCATAGAATCCTAGAGTTGGAAGGGACCTCCAGGGTCATCTAGTCCAACCCCCGGCACAATGCAGGACATTCACAAATACCTCCCCCCACACCCACACCCACAGTGACCCCTGCTCCACACCTAGAACATGGCAAAAAAACCCTCCAGGATCTCCAGACAAAATAGCCTGGAGAAAAATGGCTTCCTGACCCCAAAGTGGTGATCGGCATTTCCCTGGGCGTGTAAGAAAGGGCCACGAGAATTGAACACTGATGCAACCCTCCCTGCCCCCCCCCCCTTGAACTGCCTAAGTTCACTGATTAAAGCTCCTCTGCTCCACACTCATTAAAATGTAACCAGCCACTCACTGGCCAGAAAACTAACCATTTGACCGCCCTGGTGACACCAACGCTCTGGCTGGCGCACAATGCACAGTGTTTGTCATCCCCCTATTGCTCCACCTCAAGGTCAAAGAGAGATTTCACTGCCGAGGCAGCTGTCTGCGTGGAAATGGATTTGCTCCGTATCCGGGGGAGATTGAATTTGTGTTTCTGAGCAGGCCTCTTCCCCGATCACGGGCTATGGATGGCTCACTTAAGCAGGGAAGGCGATTGTGCGGCGGGGCTATTAATCTCCGTCCCCACTGCTCCCTCGGAGCTGGTAAAGAAAGGGGGGGGGACAATATTGCAAAGGGAATGAAATGTTTGATCGAGGAGCCGGGCCCGTGTGGGAGGGGAGAAGGCCTGGAGGAGGGCGCTCCCTCTTTACCCCACTACATGTTGGGGGGGACACTACGCTCAGGGGGAAGGGTCCTTTTGTTTGGGCCCCCTTTCCGCTGGCATCGGGTGTACCAGCATCGCCAGCCGAGGTCCCATTCAGACCAGCCAGGTTTCTCTCTCTTCGTTTTTCTCATGGTTCCGGTTTGCTTGGAAGCAACCTGCAAATTTAGAATCAGCCTTGTACAACTTCAGTTTGCCCAGTCAAAGTGGAAACCTTCAGGCACTATCCCCCCCCCCCCCCCCAGTTGCTCTTAAAGCTGTTGAGAAGAAGAGGAGGAGGAGATTGGCTTTATACCCCACGCTTCACGACCTGAAGGTGTTTCAGAGCAGTTTACAAACTCCTTTCTTTTCCCCTCCCCACAACAAACACCCTGTGAGGTAGGTGGGGCTGAGAGAGCTCTTTGGTGTAGCCAGTTTGGTGTAGTGGTTAAGTGCACCAACTCTTATCTGGGAGAACTGGGTCTGATTCCCCACTCCTCCACTTGCACCTCCTGGATGACCTTGGGCAAGCCATAGTTCTGGCCAGGGGTCATTTCGTAGAAAAAGAGGTGCAGGAGCTCATTAGCATAACTCATTTGCATATGCCACACCCCCTAACATACCGGAAGTGTGTCAGAAGGCAACACCCACCCCTCAGGCTCCACTCCACAGGTGAGTGAAACTGACCTGCTCTTCCTCCGTTCCCTTCCCCATCCAATACTTTGTGCAATAAAAATAGGCGTAAAGAACACACCCTCATTCTCTTCCTGCTCCCTTGAAACCCCCAGGTTTCAAGTAGACTTGAGATACCCATCCCTTTCCCTTCCCCTCCCCACAACAAGACACCCTGTGAGGTAGGTGGGGCTGAGAGAGGTCTTTTGAGAACGGCTCATGAGAGAACAGCTCTGAGAGAACTTGCGACTGACCCAAGGTCACACCAGCAGCTGCATGTGGAGGAGTGGGGAATCAAACCCGGTTCTCCCAGATTAGAGTCCAACTCCTGACCACTACACCAAACTGATGGGGTGGAAGCTGCTGAAGGGTTGGTGAAATTTCTCCAGTACTTATGTGCCATGTGCCCAGATAAAAAATGGTATACTTAGAAAATGTATATGCCACCTTGAGCAAGTCTCTGGAAAAGCAGCACACAGTCATAAAAGGAACAATGATAAAATCATCAATATTAAAACAAAACATTAAAAACAATAAAGACCCAAGCAGGGCTTTCCCCGGGGCGCTGCGCCTCTGCACTGCTCGGGGAAGCCGAGGAGGGGGCGGGGCTTGGTCATGTGCCCGCCCCCTGGGCTCCTCACTCCCGGAGCTGCGCTCCTGTGCGCTCCCGCTCCAACGGACCCCTGGGTGTAGTGGTCAGGAGCATGGACTCTAATCTGGGAGAACCGGGTTTGATTTCCCACTCCTTCACATGCAACTGCTGGTGTGACCTTGGGTCAGTCACAAATTCTTTCAGAGCTGTTCTCTCAGGAGCAGTCCTTGAAAGAAGAAGAGGAGGAGGAGGAGGAGATTGGATTTATTCCCCACCCTTCACTACCCAAGGGAGTCTCAGAACAGCTTACAAACTCCTTTCCCTTCCCCTCCCCACAACAGACAACCTGTGAGGCACGTGGGGCTGAGAGAGCTCTGACAGAAACTGCTCTTTTTCAAGAACAGCTGTGCCAGAACCAGGGGTCCGTTGGAGCGGGAGCGCACAGGTCTTGTTTTAATATTGATAATTTTATCATTGTTCCTTTTATGACTGTGTGCTGCTTTTCCAGAGACTTGCTCAAGGTGGCATATACATTTTCTAAGTATGCCATTTTTTATCTGGGCACATGGCACATAAGTACTGGAGAAATTTCACCAACCCTTCAGCAGCTTCCACCCCATCAGTTTGGTGTAGTGGTCAGGAGTTGGACTCTAATCTGGGAGAACCGGGTTTGATTCCCCACTTCTCCACATGCAGCTGCTGGTGTGACCTTGGGCCAGTCACAAGTCCTCTCAGAGCTGTCCTCTCATGAGCAGTTCTCAAAAGATCTCTTTCAGCCCCACCTACCTCACAGGGTTTCTTGCTGTGGGGAGGGGAAGGGAAAGGGATGGGTGGTGCACATGTCCTGGGTATCTCAAGTCTCCTTGAAACCTGGTGGTTTCAAGGGAGCAGGAAGAGAATGAGGGTGTGTTCTTTACACAATAAAGCACAGAGTATTGGATGGGGAAGGGAATGGAGGAAGAGCAGGTCAGTTTCCCTCACCTGTGGAGTGGAGCCTGAGGGGTGGGTGTTGCCTTCTGACACACTTTCGGTATGTTAGGGGGTGTGGCATATGCAACTATGTTATGCAAATGTGTTATGCTAATGAGCTCCTGCACCTCTTTTTCTACGAAATGATCCCTGTATAAATCCAATCTCTTCTCTACCCTAAGGAGTCTAAAAGCAGCTTACAATCGCCTTCCCTTCCTCTCCCGGCAACAGGCAGCTTGTGAGGTAGGTGGGGCTGAGAGAGTTCAAGAGAATTGTGACTGGCCCAAGGTCACCCAGCAGGCTTCGTGTGGAGGAGCAGGAGCTCAAACCCAGTTCTCCAGATTAGAGTCCGCCGCTCTTAACCACTACGCCACGCTGGCAGGGTTCTGTATATTTGCAGACTTTGTTTGCCCTGACCTGCATGGCCCAGGTGCCCTGATCTCGTCAAATTTCGGGAGCTAATCAGGGTCAGCCCTGGTTAGTATTTGGATGAGAAACCACCAAGGAAGCCCAGGGTCACTATGCAGAAGCAGGCAACTGCAAACCACCTCTGAACATCTCTTGCTTCGGGGCCGCCATCAGTACGCAGCTTGAGGACCACTTTCAACTCACCACCACCAGGGCTTGTTTGAAGGCAGTGGCAAGACCGCCACCTGGTGGCCACAAGACCTCAGAGCACCAAAAGCGAAATAAAATCCATATTTCGGGGAACGGCAAGATTAACAAGCAGCTGAGAAAATAAGGACCTAGACCCCCTCCTCGGCACTGACTCACAGTGGGTCTTTCTGGGATAAGGATTGCGGTTAGCTGGGAGTCAGAAAAGAAGGCCAGGCAGCCAATGCATCAGGAGGGATTCAATTAATGCAGTCCGTGCTATTTCAGCTGCCGGCTGACCTTCAGTCAGCAGACTGCGGATTAATAGGTTCCCAGGAGGGTC